>JAVIAB010000139.1:91274254-91451754 GCA_032433765.1 Megaustenia siamemsis | reverse complement strand
GAGGGAGAGAAGAAAAGAAAATGAAGGAGAGAGAATGAGGGAGAGAGGGGGGATACAGTGAAGGAGAGAGAGGAGAGAGCGACAGGAAGGCGGATAGAAAGTGCGGGGGAGAGATAGGGATAGAGAGGGAGAGATAGGGAGGGAGAGAGGGAGGGAGAGATAGGGAGTGATAGAGGGAGAGATAGAGATAGAGGGAAAGATAGTGAGAGTGAAATAGGGAGAGATAGGGATAGAGAGGGGGAGGGAGAGAGAAAGATAGGGATAGAGAGGGAGAGAGAGGGAGAGAGAGGAAGAGATAGTGAGGGAGAGAGGGAGAGAGATAGGGAGAGAGAGAGGGAGAGATAGTGAGAGAGAAATAGGGAGAGATAGGGACAGAGAGGGGGAGAGGGAGAGAGATAGGGATATAGAGGGAGAGAGAGGGAGAGAGAGAGAGAGGGAGAGAGAGGGAGAGAACAGGATAGGGGAGACATTACTGTTGTTATGGCCTTCTTGCGTTTGCTGCTGTGTTTCGCTAAACCTGAAAACAGCGCTACATGGGCGTGTGTTACGATTCGGTGCAGCTTTAGCTGTGTTATCTTACGTCTTTTTGATCGTCGCATCAAACTTCATCACAACCCTTTTTTTGTGTATTGGATTTGCTTTCCCTCTTCAAGTAGTTATGGTTTGTCAAATGTCCCGGTATCACTGTAAATGAATTAAAATCCATTATTGCCAGTGGAATCGTCCGAATTAAAACTCATCTCATTGAATGATCCAAACAAAGAATGGTAGCTACAGTCCACATCATAGCAGCTACAGCACACGCTAAAAGACGTAAGGTCAAGCGGCACCGAAAGCGAACGCAGCTGATCTCCCCGTCATCATATGATATCATTCATTCGAATATCGAAACACAATCTGGATGAAAAACACAGCTCACGGTGTGCACAGAGCACTAAACTCAGTAGCTCCGGAAGCAAACCAGACTTAAAATATGAGGAAACTGCAACAAGGAACACTTTTCAGACTGACCCTCAATGGTTCCTGCCGTTCTATCTGCCATATTGACCGGAACTCCTTTTCCCTCTTCAATCTCTGACAACACTGGCTGGTATGCTTTCGGAGTTTCAAACACTGATAGTAAACGTCTTGTTCAGCTCTGGTTCGTTAACAGAGTATAGTCGCTAACTACCCTCTCCCTGCGTCAAACCGTACACAGAAGTGCCTTAATTGAGAAGCTCAAACTTCGAAAATGAGGAAGGAGGTCTTGATTTACTATATGGAGACAGTAATGAGAAAGTTCGCCTTAATGTGCTATATAAAAGGCGGGTGTGTCGAGCCTATAGCCGCAAATATCGAAATTATCTGTAGAGTAGGGAGATAACTCATTCACGTTTGTTTGGTGCTCATGTGATGGCGGACGATATAGTGTAACATTTGATATGTGAAGGGCTAGAGAATATAATTAATAATGTATAAGTGGTTCTTAAAGTCCTATACAGGAACAATAATGAGAAAGTTTCACAATATGTCCCATTGAAATAATAGTGAAGAAGAGTGTTTTAGTGTGCTATATAGAAACAATAATTAGAAATGTGGTTTTAATGAAATAAACACGACAAGCACAAAATACTGATTAAAAATAAATATTAAAAAAGACTAAAACTATGATCATAAACAAAGATAACACTCAAAATCTACAAGTGGATATCATGGTTGAAGGAATAGATTTGGAGACAGTTCAGAGCTACAACTACCTTGGACATACTATAACCAGTGATGGAAAATGTAGCCCTGAAATAAGCGAAAGAATAGGAATGGCAAAAAGTAATCTTAATGCCATGAAAAATATACTAACATCAAAACAAAAGCCTCCAGACCTAAAACTAAAAATAGAAAAATGTTACATCTTCTCAACATTCCTGTATGATGCAGAAACATGGGCATTAGATAAGAAAACAGAGTAGAAAATTTAAGCCTTTTAAAGATGGATCTTGACTTCCTGTGTCATGGCGTCTACATGTTGGTCGCTTTTATAATTCGGCGTTTGCTGATATATTTAAATAATTTACTCGACGGTCTAGTTGTGAAATAATGTGTTGCTATTCCTCGTTTTGGTGTATGTTTTACTTCTGACGAGCGGATGGAATGTGAAATTTACCGATATTTTAGTGGAATATGATTTATTCTTCTTTGTGTCGTGAGTACGTGGTTCGACAGGCAAACACATTGTTCGACAAAATGGCGCCGGGCGGGTGTGTTCAACCCGAATTTAAAAAGTCTGTGATGGTGGATTGGGCGGAAGAATCATGAATGATCAACGGCCCAGAAAGCGAAAACAGCAAAGTGTGTGGTACACAAGAGGCATATTCAGGACACGAAAGACGAATATGGCAGACCACCGTGAAAGAGATTGGAGCCTCATCACTTAACATTCCACAGGAAAGCCATCGAGAGAAATTCTAACTATTGTCATAAGAACGAACTAAAAATAACTACATGGAATGTTAGGACCTTATAACAACAAGGAAAATTAGAAAATCTGATGGTAGAAATAAAACGATTAAACATAGATATTTTAGGCATATCAGAAACAAGGTGGAAAGAAATTGGATACATACAAGGACAGGTCAGCCAATGCTAATCTACACCATCAGAGCAAGAGAGAGACAGAGTGGAATGGCGCTCCATGGTAGACAACCTACGATGCGGAGACGGCACTCAATGATGATGACGATGATGATGAAAGGTGGATTCACAGAAGAATAGGTAGAATTGGATGGAAATATAAGAAGACAAATTATGACGTTTTATTAAAACAACTAAAAATGAAAAGAGAACTACTAAACACAAGTCAAACAAGACAAATGAGATTTTTGGGCAATGTTAAAAGACACAGCAGCCGACTTAAAGTAATCGTGGAATGCAAAATACAAGGTAATAGAGGCAGAGGTTGACCAAGACTAACAAGGACGAGTAACATCAACAATTGGCAACTACACCATCAAAGCAAGAGACAGAGCGGATTGGCGCTCAATGGTAGCCAAATTTCGTTGCGGAGACGGCACTCAATGATGATGAATGAGGAAGATTGTCTTAGTGTGCTACTTAGAAACATTAATGAGGAAGATTGTCTTAGTGTGCTATATAGAAACATTAATGAAGCAGATTGTCTTAGTGTGCTATATAGAAACATTAATGAGGAAGATTGTCTTAGTGTGCTGTATAGAAACATTTATGAGTAAGATTGTCTTAGTATGCTGTATAGAAACATTAATGAGGATGATTGTCTTAGGTGCTGTATAGAAACATTAATGAGGAAAATTGTCTTCGTGTGCTATATAGAAACATTAATGAGGAAGATTCTCTTAGTGTGCTGTATAGAAACATTAATGGGGAAGATTGTCTTCGTGTGCTATATTGAAACATTAATGAGGAAGATTGACTTTGTATGCTGTATAGAAACATTAATGAGGAAGATTGACTTTGTGTACTATATAGAAACGTTAATGAGAAAGATTTCTTAGTATGCTGTATAGAAACATTAATGAGGAAGATTGTCTTCGTGTGCTATATAGAAACATTAATGAGGATGATTGTCTTAGGTGCTGTGTGGAAACATTAATGTGGAAGATTGTATTAGTGTGCTATATAGAGACATTAATGAGGAAGATTGTCTTAGTATGCTGTATAGAAACATTAATGAGGAAGATTGTCTTAGTATGCTGTATAGAAACATTAATGAGGAAGATTGACTTTGTGTACTATATAGAAACGTTAATGAGAAAGATTTCTTAGTATGCTGTATAGAAACATTAATGAGGAAGATTGTCTTCGTGTGCTATATAGAAACATTAATGAGGATGATTGTCTTAGGTGCTGTGTGGAAACATTAATGTGGAAGATTGTATTAGTGTGCTATATAGAGACATTAATGAGGAAGATTGTCTTGGTATACTGTATAGAAACATTAAGGAGGAATACTTTCTTAATGTGTTATTTAGAAACATTAAGTAGGAAGATTATCTTAGTGTGCTATATAGTAACATTAAGGGTGAATATTTTCTTAGTATGCTATTATCATCATTGAGTGCCGTCTTCGCAACGAAGGTTGGCTACCATGGAGCGCCATTCTACTCTGTCTCTTGCTTTTATGGTGCAAGTTGTCATAGTCTGATTTGTCCATTTTTTTGATGTTACTCGTCCATGTTAGTCTTGGTCTGCCTGTGCCTCTTTTACCTTGTATTTTCCCCTCCAAGATTACTTTAGTAGGCTATTGCGTCTTTTAACATGGTCCAAAAATCGCGTTTGTCTTGTTTGAATTGTGCTTAGTAGTTCTCTTTTCATTTTTAGTTGTTTTAAGATTTCGTCGTTTGTTTTCTTTTCCTTCCATCGAATTCTACCCATTCTTCTATATATCCACATTTCAAAGGTTTCAATTCTCTGTTCTGTTTTCTTGTCTAATGTCCATGTTTCTGCACCGTATAGGAATATTGAGAAGATATAACATTTTGCTATTCTTAGTTTTAGCCCTGGTGTTATTTGTTTTGATGTTAGTATGTTCTTCATGGCATTAAAATTACTTTTTGCCATACTTATTCTTTTGTTTATTTCAGTTGTACATTTTCCATCACTGGTTATAGTATGTCCAAGGTAGTTGTAGTTCTGAACTGTCTCCAGGTCTATTCCTTCAATTTTGATATCCACTTGTGGGTTTTGAGTATTTCCTTTGTTTATGATTATAGTTTTAGTCATTTTGATATTCTTATCCAGTCCATAGTTGTTGCTTGTCATGTTTATTTCATTTTTATTTTCATTAGGATTTTCTGCTAGTAGTACAGTATCATCAGCATATCTTAGGTTATTGATTATCTTTTCATTAATTTGTAGGTCTGGCATCTCTTTGATGTTTTTAAAGCTTTGCTCAGTGTATAGATTAAACAAGCTTGGTGATAGGATGCATCCCTGTCTTACTCCTCTTTTTATATCAATGGGTGTAGAGTTCTCTTTGTTATATTTTATTATTGCTGTTTGCTCCCAGTATAGATTACATATTAGTCATATGTCCATGTCATCTAGATGTATCTCTTTTAGGCATTCTATAAGTTGTGTGTGGTGTACTCTATCAAAAGCTTTGGTGTAGTCTATGAAGCAGACATATATTGGTTTGTTTACTTATGTGTACTTTTCGATTAATGTTCTCATGCAGAATATGGCTTCTTTTGTCCCGCTTTTTTTTCTAAATCCAAATTGCTGCTCATCTAATTCAGTATTGATTTTATTCTGAATCCTTCCTTGTATAACTTTTAGCAAGATTTTTGTAACATGGCTCATTAGGCTTATTGTTCTAAAGTCACTGCATTCAACTGCACCAGTCTTTTTAGGCAACGCAATGAAAGTTGATGTTTTTAGTTCATTTGGTATGTATCCTGTGTGGTATATGTCGTTGCATATGTCTGTAATCACTTCAATGCCAAAATCTTCTAGTGCCTGTTTCATCTCTATCTGTATGCTGTCAAGTCCTGCTGCTTTTCCCTTTTTCATTGTTTTTATAGCCTTTTCCACCTCAGATTTTAAGAATTTATAGCCTGGTGTACATTTTATAACTAGTTTCTTGTCCCTTTGATCATGAAATAGTTATGTTATATGTTACTGCCATCTATCTATAATATCTTTCTTGTCTGTTAGCATTTTTCCTTTTTTGTCTGCAATGCATCCACCTTCTGTGGCTTTTTTTATTTTTATTAGTCATTCTCTTTATTTCTGTGTGTATTCCTCTTGAGTCTTGTTTGCTTTCCATAGTTTCTATTTCTATACATTTTTGGCTGAGCCAGTCTTCTTTTGCCTTTTTGCACATTTTGCGTCTTTCATTGTATTGGGCAGTGCTCTTCGCTTGTCTCCTTTCTTCCATTTTTTTCTAAGATTGTGTTAGTTATCCATTTTTGTTTTTTGTTCTTTTCTCTTTTGGGTAAGGTGTCGCATGTTTCTTGTTGGCTTTTCTTTATGCATTGCCATTTGGTTGCTACTTTTTCATCAGGATTTTCTCTTCTGTATTGCTCAATTCCATCTTCTAGCAGCTTATGGTATGTGTTCTTTACTTGTATTGTATAGGTATCTTTAATATCTTTTTGATTTAAAGCTGTTGTATCTAGTGGATTTGTTGATGTTTTAGACTTTTGCTTGTTTCTCTTTAGTTTGATTTTCATTGTAATCATTACAGGATTGTTATCTGAAATAATATCTGCTTCGGTTTTGGCTTTCTTTACGCTGTTACGGAACCTTTCTTTTATCATTATGTAATTAATTTTTTAATCCTCTTCTTATCTCCAGGGTTTTTCCATTTGTATAGTTTCCTTTTCTCTTGCTCAAAGTAGGTGTTACATATTATCAGCCTGTTTTCTTCACACAATTGTATAAATCTTTCTCCTCTGTCATTTCTTTTTCCTAAACCATTATTTCCTATAATTGTCTTATATCTACCTTATCCTACTTTAGCGTTAATGTCACCCATTACAATCAAGATGTCTGAAGATTTCACTTGCTTCATAACTTTATTTAGGTCTTCATAGTATGCCTCTATTTCTTCATCTGTGTAGTCTTGAGTAGGTGCGTATGTCTGTATTAAGTGTGCTATATAGAAACATTAATGAGAAAGATTTTCTTAGTATGCTGTATAGAAACATTAAGGAGGAAGATTTTCTTAGTGTACTATATAGAAACATTAATGAGGAAGATTTTCTTAGTGTGCTATATAGAAACATTAATGAGGAAGATTTTCTTAGTGTGCTATATAGAAACATTAATGAGGAAGATTTTCTTAGTATGCTATATAGAAACATTAATAAGGATGATTTTCTTAGTGTGCTATATAGAATCATTACTGAGGAAGATTTTCTTAGTATGCTATATATAAACATTAATGAGGAAGATTTTCTTAGTATGCTATATACCAACATTAATCAGAAAGATTATTTTAGTGTGCCATATAGAAACACTAATGAGGATGATTGTCTAAGTGGGCTATATAGAAATATTAATAAAAAAGGTTTTCTTAGTATGCTACATAGAAACATTAAAGACAAAGATTTTCTTAGTGTGCTATATAAAATCATTAATGAGAAATATTGTCTTAGTGTATTATATAGAGATTAAAGAGAAATATTGTTTAGTGTGCTATATATAAACATTAATGAGGGAGATTGTCTTAGTGTGCTATATAGAAATATTAATGAGGGAGATTGTCATAGTGTGCTATATGTTGAAACATTAATGAGAAAAATTGTGTTAGTGTACTAAATAGAAACATTAATGAGGAAGATTGTCTTATTGTGCTATAAATTAATATTAATTAGAACATTTGTCTTAATGTGCTATACAGAACCATTACAGGAAGATTGTCTTAGTGTGCTTTATAGAAACATTAATGAGAAAGATTGTCTTCATTAGACACTCAGAAGAAATAACAAGAAATTGGGTACTTTTTAGAAGTAAGAAGCAAACATACCACTACAGCGATCTCTATCTTTCTTTTATCTTCTTTTGTATATCATACCCTAGGTGGATGTTTGCAGGCACGTTACCTCCAGTATCTAGGCGCTGTATATTAAGATTGTGCAATTGATTATCATTTACAACGTTCTATTATTTTCTTCTAAAAAGGGAGAGAATATAACGGAAGGTAGACAAATATTGAAATTCTGAACCAATTGAGAATTAAAAAGAGAACTATTTAACACAATTCGGAAAATGCAACTGAAATTGTTGGGACATGTGAAGAGACACAATACTCTACTAACAGTCATATTGGGAGGGAAGGTACAAGAGAGAGAGGCAGACCAAGACTAAAGTGGACTGATGAGGTCAAAAGATGGACAAGTGAGCATATGACAACGTGCATTAACAAGGCAAGAGACAGTAAAATATTCTCCATTTTTGTGCTGAACTATTGTGAGATCACTTTCTTGTATTATCCACTTTGTCTGTCCTCGAAGTTTCTCTCATTTAAAAATATATGTAAAATATATATTATATAAAATAAGTATTATTATATATTTATTTATATACACATGTTATGTATGAATTGTATTTTCTGCTGCTCATCATCATAACGTGAAATACCATTTGGTGTATGCGATCATGTCCTTTCACAATCTTCTATCAATTAGGTTGTCGTTGACTGTTTTCCATGCCATGACATCAAGCTATCTAGTATTTTTCTCTCTTTGTCGTCAGTGATCTCTCTTTTAACTTAATTTTGCCAGTTGTAACCAAATATTCCAACTTTCCTCTTCACATGATGTGCCCGAAAAATGTTGATAGCTTCTTTCTGATGTTTTTTAGGAGCTCCCTTTTTGTGTTGACCTCTTTGAGAATTTCCATGTTAGTATTTTTAGCTGTCCAGGGAACTTTCAACATTCTTCTTAGAAATCCCATCTCTGTGGCGTCTAGCCGTCTTTTCATTTGTTCGTTTACTGTCCTTGATTTGCTTCCATAAGTCAGAATTGGCTGTATATTGCACCGATGAACTCTCTTTCTCACTTCAGTTGAAATATATTTGTTGCATAAGACGTTTTCCATTTTCTGAAATGCTATTTTGGTCTGAGTTATTCTGCTTTTTATTTATGTGGTGCACCTTCCATCATTAGCTAACGCTGCTTTCCACTTTAAGATGAATCAGAGTTCAGTTTCCGGTGAAGTTAACAACTTTTGTTTCAATCAGAGAGGGAAAAATACAATCTATGACGTCTACAGCACGTGTCCATTGAGATTAGGCTGCCTTTATTTTCCAGTCCCTCCCTGAAACATTTTCAGCTGACCCCAGAAAATTAGTTAACACGGCACAGCTTGCGATATGGTTTTTATTTGTGAATTTTCCCTTCTTAATTTTCTTGTTGTAAATGCTAAAACAGCCACACTGTATTGTGGTCTCCCTGTATGCTTTCTAATTGTTTAAAATCTGAGAGAAAGAATGAGAAATTTCCAGTCTCGGTTCGTAACATATAAGGAATACGATATCAGCGGAGATCAATTGTTTTTGTCATTATTGCATTTCTGAACAATGTCAGCATTACGTCAGAGCGATGTTCATTTCACAAAAATAATTCAGCGATATGGGTGTGCCCCGAGTAAAGTGAACATTATTCAAGTATAGCATCCACACCGATATCGCAGCATACACTTTATGCATGTTTCAGGTTCATCATCATCAAGTACCGGGCCTACTGGCGTAGATGATCATGTCCCTCCACAACTTTTATTCTCGACAGTTACTTATCGTTTATGTTTTTGACCTTCTGCCAAGCCATTCTCTTAAGCTGTCTGGTATCTTTTCTCTTTGCTTCCCTCTATCTCTTCGTCTCTTAATTTTCCCAGCTATCACAATATATTCCAGCTATTCCCTTCTCATTACATGGCCAAAAAATGATGATTATTTCTTCCTAATATTGGATACTAGCTCTCTTTTTGCTTTGGCTTCTTTCAGAACGTTTTCATTATTCCACTTAGCTGTCCAGGGTATTCTCAATATTCTTCTGCAAAACCACATTTCTACAGCTTCCAGTAATTTTCTTGTCTGTTGTCCTATTGTCCATGATTCACATCCATATGTTGAAACCGGCTCTACATAACAGTTAAGAACTAGTTTCTTGTTTCTCCTGTCCAAAATGGATTGTACATCCTAATTTTTGGAACGCTGCTTTTGACGGAGCCATTCTGTATCTCACCACAGTTGTACATCTACCATCTGTGGTTAACATTGTTCCTAGATATTTAAATGCACATACCTATTTTAATATTGTTCCACTTGTCTTTATTGTGCATTGCAGTGAAGTCTTTTCTCTTTGTTGCTACCATTACTTCTGTCTGTTTACTATAAAGCTGAGTCCTTTATTTTTGCTTTCCTTCACTATAATTCTAACATTTCTTGTAACTCGTTTTCACTCTTAGCGATTAAGACTGTATCACTAGCATAGTAAAAGTAAAGTACCCCCGTCACGCCATGTGGCGTATAGGGAATATGGTGTTAGTGACCATAATTTTACAGACCTTTGGCACATGATTTTTGGCGTAATGTGGTCGGTATTACGCCCGTGCCGTTTTACTTTCCCAGAAAAAAGTTCATAACCCATTAAAGGCTGGGTGAACCGGAAACCGTCGGTTGGGATCGAACACTACCTCTTGTCCTTTGTAGTCCAGTTCACTAACCACTGAGCTATCGCGGCTCCCGTATTACTAGTATAAGTAACAAAGTAAAGTACCCCCGTCACGCCAAGTGGCGTATAGGGAAATATGGTGTTAGTGACCCTATATTTAACAGACCTTCAGCACATGATTTTTGGGGTAATGTGGTCAGTATTACGCCCATGCTGCTTTACTTTCCCAGAAAAAAATCCGGTACCCATTTAAGGCTGGGTGAACCCGGAAGCTGTCGGTTGGGATCGAACCCTACCCATTGTCCGTGGTAGTCCAGTTCACTAACCACTGAGCTATCGCGGCCAGGTATTACTAGTATACTTTAGATTAATTATAATATGACCTCAAAGTGTTCCATGTTAGTATTGCCTTATTAGCTATGTGCAGACATATTGTAACAGAGGACAATGACATATATATTACCATCATGAGGTTGCATGTCCTTCTAGAACGTTGACCAAATATATCGTCCGTGTAGGTACCGGGGCCCTTAGAACTGTCAGGGGGAAAAAAATAATAGAGCCACAGTTACATGCCACGCATGTCGCTAGAGACTACTAAGTTTGGGATAAGGTCTTCGCTGATGCGACAGAGTTCGTGCATCTGAGATGAAGCCATCTTCAGTGCCTTCGCTAGTGTGTGGACGTGCTTCATATTGGGGAAATGTGCTGATGAGGCGATCTGTGAACTGTGAGTTTGTCCGTTATGCAATGAAGATGATCTATCGTCTAAACTAAACTAAACTAAACTAAACTAAACTAAACTAAACTAAACTAAACTAAACTAAACTAAACTAAACTAAACTAAACTAAACTAAATTCTAATAAACAGTACCCATGTAAGGTTTAATGAACTCTGATGCCAGTGATGTAAATCGAACACGGCCTCATGTTCGCAGTAGAATAATGTTCACTTTGGTTCATTAACTTCAGCTACATCGCTGCTCCCGTTAAACAGGTTTGATTTTATCCTTTCCGGTTCCCATAACGAAGTTGATCGCATTTAATGATATATGCCAGGTAAGCACTGAAGTAGCCTGCATTAGAAACATAAACCAATGGAAATCTGAGACAAAACGAGGCCACTCAATTTCATGATTTTAGATAAGAAATGGCAATCAGTGAATCTTTAATGAAGTGAGTGCAGAAATTGAGAACTTGAGCATTACTACAGAGAAGACGTCTTGATTATCCCCACTGCATTCACGGCAGCCCTGAAGGTTTTGAGCATCTTTAATCACAGCAAGGAGTAAGAATTTTGCTCTGAAATTGGCTATCGTTAATACAATGCTATATTAGGTTAGAGAAGATACGTGGCTGGTTTCACATATCTTTAAATCGCTGATCGTTCTAGACACTTCCTGAATGTTTTTATTCTACATGATTTTACACAACTTCACCAGCTTGAAAAATGAATATACACGAACTATAATGCCGACACTAATAAGACGTTCACCAAACGTCCTCACTAATAAGACGTTCAACAAACGTCTCACTAATAAGACGTTCACCAAACGTCCTCACTAATAAGACGTTCAACAAACGTCTCACTAATAAGACGTTCACCAAACGTCCTCACTAATAAGACGTTCACCAAACGTCCTCACTAATAAGACGTTCACCAAACGTCCTCACTAATAAGACGTTCAACAAACGTCCACACTGAGACGTTCACCAAACGTCCTCACTAATAAGACGTTCAGCAAACGTCCACACTGAGACGTTCACCAAACGTCCACACTAATGAGACGTTCAACAGATGTCCACACTAATGAGACGTTCAACAGACGTCCACACTAATGAGACGTTCAACAGATGTCCACAGCATTTCGTTGTCAATTATTGCTGCCTGTAATTAATGTATGATCTATATAGAATCAATTTTGATTTAAGGAATTGAATTATGGACAAAAGACAGCCAAATGAAAAGACGGCAACACAGAAGGGTTTCTTAGAAGAATTTGAGAGTTCACTGGACAGCTAAATAGAGCAACGAGGACTTCAATAAGGTCAACATACAAATGGAGCTTATAAGAAACATCAGAAAAAAACAATTGCCATTTTTCAGACCCATCATAAGAGGAAAGTTGTGGTACTTGGTTACAACTGGTAAAATAGAGGACAAGAGATATAGCAGGCGACAAAAATACTGGATAGCTTGATGTCATAGCTCGGAAAACAGTCAACAGAATTGATGCCATGTACTGTGGTTAGAGAAATGCGGATGGATATGATCGCGTACGCCTACAGGTATGACACATGATAATGATAATTAATGTATAAATTAATTTTGGAGCCGCCCATTTTACGCGTCATTTGCTGCGTAAAAAGAAATTCTCCAGTTAGTTTTCATGCATAAAAGGAATATGATGTTAGTGATGGTATCGTTTTACCACTTGTTAATTTTTGCATAACTTGTTTTTTTTTAGCCAGCTTTCACCTCTGGCGAAGTCCCTAAGACTAAAAACTTAATTTTGCGAGTTAATCCGTTTTGCCCTGGCAGCCGTGTGCCCAGTGCTCCCTCGCCGCACACACAGATAACTCCGTCTTCGGAGGTACTCATATTTTTTTCCCTTCAATGAGTAATTGACGTTTCAAGCCTGGCCTCGCTGCTGAGACCATGGGTGGTTGCCGCAGAGAGAAATCACAAATTAAAATCCCAAATGGTTCAGTCGGGATTTGAACTCACAGCCTCTCTGTCTCGAGACCGGTGTCTTGCCTCAAGACCAACCAGTCCCACCCTTCCTTGTTTAATAACGTGTTTAGTACGCTAGTGTCGACTTTCTTTCTCAGAAAAATAGGGTCTTCATTGAATGATAGACGAACCTCACTGTAACAGTTGTCGATTGTGATGAAACCCAACCGCTTGTTCATCAAAATCCACACCGCTAACCACTGATTTATCACGAGTCCCTCATTTGTTGAAAGTCAATAAACATATATTGGTTTGCTATGGTGTTGTCATGTTAACTATAATCAGTGATTTTTATCAGGCAGAACGGTCCGGAACACGTTTCTGCAAACTTTAAGGACTTTTAACTGTCACTGCACTTCACAATTCACTGAATGTGCTTTTACTTCCATTACATGGAATACAAACATGAAATAATAAAATGTTCTTTCTCTCTTCTTCTTCATTTACCTTTCAGCGTCGTGGGGAGATATAATGTGTGGTCTTTTTCTCTTCTGTTGATTCCTGATGCTTTTATGATTTCAAGTGTTTTTAATATTCCATCAATCCATCTTTTCCGCGGACGACCATAGAGTCTGATGTTCTCGTAACCTTATTTACGGCTCGCTGTGTTTTGGTCTTCCTGTCTTATCACTTAAAAAACATTTTATCTGTTGTATCTTGATGTATACTATGATGGCAATTATTCCTAGCCTTTTTTTCTCAGTTCATCATATTAGATATTTGCCGTCAGGTTGTTTCCTGTCATTCGTCTTATTTCATCTTTATTGTTGTTATTTTTCTTTATTTCTTGTCCTTAAGTCCAGGACTGGCATTGGTAGCACAACGTTGGGATGAATATTGTATTATTGAGTGCTCGTTTTGCCTCTAACGTTATTTCCTTGTTGGACAACAGTGGTGATAGCTGTTCAATGATTTGACAAGATTTGTTGCATTATGAATCTGTCTCAGCTGTTTGAGAATTGTCGTTTGTCACTAGACTTCCTAGGTATTGGAATTCCCAGTTGAAATAACACTAAAGTTAAAAGAAAAAAGGTCCCTCCATGCCTTGCTAGGCGTATGGGGAATATGGTGTTAGTGACCATATTTTTCTATGAACGCGGCACATTTTTGGGTGATGTTGTCGGTATCACGCCAGACCTCCTTTACTTCCCAGAAAAATCTCTGGTACCCATTTTTAGAGGCTGGGTGAACCCCAGAGCCTTGTCAGTCCGAAAAAAATTCCGCCACTGCTGGAATCGACCCCGGACCCTTCTGGTCAGGAAGTGAGCACACTAACAACTCAGCCACCGAGGCACCTCAATAAATAACACTAGTAGATGTAAAATAAATTGATAAATAATATACTCTTTAGATAACCATTCCCAAGCTTCGGCAACCTAGAGTATTCTTCTTCTATCTTTCAGCTCCCTGTGGAGCATAGGTCTTCAACAAACACTTTCCAAGTCGTTCTGTTTCTTGCCATTCTTTTAAGATCATTCCATGTCCTCCACATCATCTTCATCACAGCTTCTCTCTGTCTTCTCCAAGAATTTCTTGATCTTCCTCTTTGTCTTTTCCCCTGGGGATTCGAAAAAAGGGCCTGTTGTGTAATACTCTCAGTTGGCTTTCCGCAGTGTGTGTACTATCCAGCGGCATCGTCTTCGCTGTATCTCTTTATCCACTGGTATTTGACTCGTACATTTATATAATTCTATGTTAGTAATTTTTTCCTGCCATTCCCATACTTTTATTCTGCGTATTTGACCTAATTTCTTTGGATTTCCACATGTTTCCCAGTACAACAAAAGCTATCTTGCTTTTGATATCCTTATTTTGGTATCATTTTCAGTTCCTCCCTCTTTATCTATATTACTGCCCAGATATATGCCAGATTGTACGTCTAGTAGATGTATTTCTCCTAATTTTATTTATAACCTAGATTATTACGATTCTATATGGTTTTTTCCACCTTTTTTTAGTAATGGGAAGATAGAGTTCATGTATGTTTATTAAAAAAAAACACTATCTTTATAATATAATACAATAATACAAACTGTGCCAATAAAGCTATACTGTCAGTCCCTCTATTTTCTAGAACTTCTTTCACTTTGAAATTGTGAATGTTCACAGTTGACAGGACAGATTCGATGGCGACTTGGAATAGAATAGATCAACTTCAAGGTCGGACATACCGGGTCTCTATACGCGAGATGCATTGGTCATCATCATTATGTGAATTACTCACCATCTTCAAGTGAATTTATCACCACCATAATGTGAATTAAGGAGCCGCGATAGCTCAGTGGTTATTGAACTGGACTACAAAGGACAAGAGGTAGGGTCCGATCCCAACCGACGGTTCCAGGTTCACCCATCCGTTAATGGGTACCTAATTTTTTTCCCGGGAAAGTAAAGCTGCACGGGCGTAATACCGACCACATTACCTAAAAAATCATGTGCCGAAGGTCTGTAAAATTTAAGGTCACTAACACCATATTCCCTATACGCCACTTGGCGTGACAGGGGTACTTTACTACTTTTTTTTTACTTTATGTGAATTAGTCACTATCATTAAGTGCCCCTTCACCATCCTCTACTCTAAGTGGTCATGAACAATCTCACAGCGTCTTTTTTCTTTCCCACCTCATTTTTCTTTTTACGTTGAGGCGAGATACAGTTTCTTTAGCTCTTCTGTTGGTCTTTTCTGAGATTATGATTTGAATTGCTTCTATAATTCCACCAGTCCATATTTTTGATGGTCGGCCTTTCCATCTAGTTTATTGGTCATGTTTGTTAATGACTCGTTGTGTTGCGTTTAGTTCATTCAATCTCCAAACAGAGAAAGAAACAACAGATAAATTGGTTCGGCCACATAACAAGACAAAAGGAACAAACAATGACTCAAAGAGCTATAAACAAACGCTACGAAAACGCCAGATTAAGAGGAAGGCCGAGAAAGAGATGGATAAAGGGAATACTAGTCTCTAGGAGGAATGACATCAGAAGAGGCCAACAGAAGAGCAAAGAATCGCAGAAATCTTTCTCCCCTCGACGCCAACGGCAACAAAGGAAGGATAGAAGAAGAAGAGAATCTCCAAACAAGTGAAACTGTTTTATCTTTATGCATTATATAATGGGCATTAGTTTTCCCTTTGTTTCATTGTTATTTTCTTATCTTATCTCCCAGGCTGTTTCCTGTCATGCGGATAACCCATGGGTAAAGGCATCAAGATGCATAGAAATCGGAGCTGCTGGAAAGCTGATGATAATCATGAAATAAAAGAAAAGGGAAAAGTGGAATGGTAACAGCTTTACGTAGTAGAGAAACAAAACAAAAGTAGAACAACTTTTTCAGCCAAAAAGCCTTCAGCAGGAACAACAATCCACTCGGATAAATCATTCGGATAACACATGCTGAATCGATGGATTTTTTTGTCTTGTTCATGAGATTACCGGACAAGTCTGTCACTGGTAGATCAAACCTTTGAATAAAGAGAGTGTTATTAAGGTGACCATATTTTTGAAATCCCATTCCGGGACTGTCCCGGACAATCCGGGACGAATGGTCACCTTAGTGTTATAGAGTCCTTGTGCAGATGCGCATTGTATAGTCAGACATCCTATGCTTAACAGAAACCATTTTTCCCCTCTCAGTCGGAACGCGTTAAGATTAGCCTTTTAAATCGTTGACAGTTCCGGTACAAATTTAATGAGAACATGAAAACCCATTGCCGCAAGTGTCCCTTCTCACACGTTATGTTTGTTGACAATGACAGCACCAAAGCAACCATCCCACAGTTTCAGAAACTTGGTATATTAACGTTCTCTCGTTATATCGAGCGGTGCGACAGAGATCCTGCACAAGTGAATTTCCTGTGTGTTACCGGGGCCTCATTATGAGGGAAGTAAAGAATAGTGACGCTGTGACCTTCCAGGCATGTCGTAAGAGGCGACTAAGGAGTTTGATCGATGGCTTGACAAGCTGTCATTGTAAAAAGTATTGTTATGGAAACAGCGCCATATATTTTACAACAGTGATCTCTGCAATATGTACCACTTTGGCACGCAAGGTTTCTGTTTTTGAGATTGTGGTTTTGCCCTATGTGCCGCCTTCGACTCGAAAGGACAATAGATAGAGACTGAAAGTAGCCATTAATTTATTGAAATAATGAACCATCTCATTTATTCGTTTTCCATATATATATATATATATATATATATATATATATATATATATATATATATATATATATATATATATATATATATATATATATATATGGCCTTTGGCGTCATGATATGTATATATATGTATATATTTCCTGAAACCTTCTTTAGTTTTACTTTCGCTAGGCGCCTATTATTCCTCGTCTCAGTCTTTAAAATGTTTACGGCAAGAAATTATATTCGCCCCAGCATTTCGACCCAAAATATCCGACTTCTACATTTTTTGGGGTACCGGATTGCCTTCCTTGTTCGATCCCTTCTCGCTTTGTCAGACTCGTTAGTCTCTTTACAGGCCCACGGCGGAGAGGAGTAACTAGTGTCTTGATCAGTTATGTTTGTTGAACTCTTCGTGACAGTGTCATCCTACTTGATTAACGTCATAAAAGGTACAGACCAGATCGATCGTATATTTCTTTATTTAAATCGTGTATATTTTCTTGTCATTTTTAAAACACATATTTCGGTTGTTAGCGTGCTCTATTCTCAATTCTCTTGAAATTATCACCCTCCCTCACGTAGTTTCGTTTCTTTTATTAGTTTTTATTTTTCTTCATTTTTAATCCACGTAACTTATTTTCTCTTCTCGCACTTTATCGATCTATCTGTTTCTCCATTTATATTAATGCATTTTTCTTGCTGCAACAAACCATTAACTTCATTGCTTTTTTTCTCTTGCTTGCCATCCAAATAACACAATTATACTATATCTCGCCCTGATTCTTTCTATCACTCTTTCATTAAACATATTCCTCCCCTTCATCAACTATCATTTATTCCTCTCTCTCTCTCTCTCTCTCTCTCTCTCTCTCTCTCTATCTCTCTCTCCTTCCATCCCATTTTCTCCCTGGCATGTTTATGGAACATTCTAGTGAATGACACTCAGCTGTTCTATTGCCAGCGTACTGTAAACACTTTACATTGAACACGTCTATCTCATTACAAACTATTCGGAACAGTTGAGTTACGGTAATCAGGGAAGTGGAGAAACTGCTCAAAAAGTGAGTAGATAACAGTTAAATCCATACACATTGCATTGTACAAATCTTATAGCTGAGCTTAATAATAATAGTGGGATAGAAAACTTAATAATACGAGTTTCGCAACATGAGGTTGTCTGATCGTCAGAAGTCGTCTCATCATCTAGTAATTGTTTAGGCAATTTAGCTTTTTGACGCTATAAAGGGTGTGGGAAATTGTGGGAAAATGTCCCCGTCTCATGGATTGAATGTATAAGACAGGGTCAATAGAATGGACATTCACCAGAACGTGTTAGTGCTAGAACACAGCCTTGCTTCTTACAGTTCTGGACAGGAAATGTAATGAGATGTTCTCATCGTAATGTAATGAGATGTTCTCATCGTAATGTAATTAGTGTCCTTATCGTATGTAGGTGTCCTTATCGTAATATAATGAGATGATCTCATCGTAATGTAATGAGGTGTTCTTATCGTAATGCATTGAGGTGTCCTTATCGTAATGTAATGAGATGATCTCATCGTAATGTAATGAGGTGCTCTTATCGTAATGTAATGAGGTCTCCTTATTGTAATGTAATGAGGTGTTCTTATCGTAATGTAATGATGTGTTCTCATCGTAATGTAATGAGGTGTTCTTATCGTAATGTAATGAGGTGTTCTTATCGTAACGTAATGAGGTGTTCTTATCGTAATGTAATGAGGTGTTCTTATCGTAATGTAATGAGGAGTTCTTATCGTAATGTAATGAGCTGTTCTTATCGTAATGTAATGAGATGTCCATATCCTAATGTAATGAGGTGTTCTTATCGTAATGTAATGAGATGTCCATATCCTAATGTAATGAGGTGTTCTTATCGTAATGTAATGAGATGTCCATATCCTAATGTAATGAGGTGTTCTTATCGTAATGTAATGAGATGTCCATATCCTAATGTAATGAGGTGTTCTTATCGTAATGTAATGAGATGTCCATATCCTAATGTAATGAGGTGTTCTTATCGTAATATATCGTGATATTCTCATCGTAATGTTTTGTAAATTTTACATTGAGCTGGGAAGCTGCAGTGAAACGTAGCAGTTTAGTAGTTGGATATTAAACTATTTTTAAAGAGGATTATAAAAAGACAATCTGCTAAAGAGATCAAAAGCCTTTGGAAGACATATAAATGTAGTGTATATAGATATTAGTTGTTCATTTATCTTGTATCTGGCCTCTTGAGAAAGGATATCAATGGCTGAACGTCATGTACAGACACCAAACTGTGACTCCGGACAATTACACTCTGCTATTCTTTGCATCCTAGACCTACTCGGACAAATAAATGTCCGACCTTGTTTAACGACGAGATTCCACGGAAATTGCAGTCTCGACTCAAAGGTCGTTCTTGTTCGTCTGTAACGTAACGATGTTCTGATCGCACACACAACACCTGTGACGTGAGCCTTCGTTCCGACTGCGACATAAAGATTGATGGATTTAACACAATAATTATTAAGTACTGAAGTCATCATGTGTCATACCGGTTGGCGTAGCCGATCATGTCCTTCCACAGTCTTCTATCTGCAGTGCATTGTATCAATTCTGTTGTTGACCGTTTTCCACGCAATGACACCAAGCTATCCAGTATTTTCTCTCTTTGTCGTCTGCGAACTTTCTTTTCTTTTTTTTTTGCCAGTTGTAACCAAGTATTCCAACTTTCCTCTTCTCATGATGTGCCCGAAAAATGTTGATTGCTTCTTTCTGATGTTTTTTAGGAGCTCCCTTTTTGTGTTGTTCTATATAGCACCGATGAACTCTTTTTCTCACTTCTATTGACATAGATTTGTTGCATAAGATATTTTTAATTTTCTGAAATGCTATTTAGGCATGAGCTATTCTGCTTTTTATTTCTTTTGTGCATCTTCCATCTGATGTTATTACTGTGCCCAAGTTTTTGAAACGTTGCACTTGTTTCAGATTTGTCCTGTTTATTTTTATGCTGCATGATGGTGAAGATAATTTCTTCGATATGACCATTACTTCTGTTTCTGATTATTCAGTCTTAACATATTTCAATGTTGTTAGATCGGGTTATTTTACCTGCTACTGTGTGCAGTAGACAGTACAACCTGCGGCTGCCCTACTGCCTTGCAGGTATGCTCGGGAGAGTAAATTGCTAAAGTATGTTACCCTGAAGTAAAACAACCCCACTGCCTTGTGGGTGGGACTTTTTAGTCAAAAACTAGTGGAGCCAAACGTAAACAAACCGATGTAAGGCAACAGAAAACCACCGTCGTAATTTCTTTGTACAATCATGAATCGCCACAGTAGAGGGGAAGCAAATATAAAAGAAACCATGCAACCTAAGAGAAAGGCTTGGCAGAAGGTCAACAACAGAAATGATAAATAACTGTCGAGATCGAAAATTGTGGAGAGACATGATCTCCAACGCCAGCAGGCATGCTGCTTGATGACGATGGTGATGATCATATTTCATTAACTCTGAGTACTACTTATGTTTAGGGAGCCGCGATAGCTCATTGGTTATTGAACTGGACTACAAAGGACAAGAGGTAGGGTTCGATCCCAACCGACGGCTTCCGGGTTCACCCAGCCTTTAATGGGTACCGGATTTTTTCCTGGGAAAGTAAAGCTGCACGGGCGTAATACCGACCACACTACCCCAAAAAACCATGTGCCGAAGGTTTGTAAAATGTATGGGCACTAACACTATATTCCCTATAAGCCACTTGGCGTGACGGGGGTACTTTACTTTTTTTTTCCTACTTATGTTTGCGTGGTTTTCTTGCTGGCAAGTGTGTCTATGGCATTACTGAGTTTCAGTTGTTAGTTCATCCAGTTCGTACACAACCTACAAGGATGATATCATGTTAAACATTGAACTGGTGACAACATTCACCATGGAAATACCAATCCGAATAATATTCATAGTAGCGGTACATTTGTTTCCCTGGATCTGAAGACATTCGTACATTTCTCAGATATATCTAATGGCAAAATATAAAAAAAGCTGACAAATTTTGGAATTTTTTTTCCTAAGGAATGGTTTGGATAGAGTCTAACTGTTCTTTGATTTAGAGTTTTTATTTTTTATTTTCTAATTGAGGATATGACTGTACAAAGAAATTACGACGGTGGTTTTCTGTACATTCTGTCGATTTGTTTACGGTTGGCTCCGCTAGCCTTTGACTAAAAAGTCTCACCCACAAGGCAGTGGGGTTGTTTTACTTCGGGGTACCCTCCCTTAGCCTTTTACTCTCCCAAGCATATCTGCAAGGCAGCAGGGCAGCCACAGGTTGTACATTTTACTGCATACAGTAGCTGGTAAATTTACCCGACCTGACATACAAGCTAAGAAGAATAATAAAAACGTTCTGAAAGAGGTCAAAGTAAAATAAGAGCTAATTTCCAATATTAGGAAGAAACAATCATCATTTTTGGCCATGTAATGAGAAGAGAACAGCTAGAATATATTGTAACAACTGGGAAAATTGAGGGACGAGGAGATAGAGGGAAGCAAAGAGAAAAAATACCAGACAGCTTAAGAGAATGGCATGGCAGAAGGTCAACAAAAGAAGTGATAAATAACTGTCGAGATCGAAAGTTGTGGAGAGACATGATCACCTACGCCAGCAGGGTTGGTACTTGATGATGATGATGATGAATTGAGGATAGTTTTGTCATGTATGGGTCTTCATTATTATATTTCAATAGTGTTATTATATTGGCTAGATTAGATAGATAGATAGATAGATAGATAGATAGATAGATAGATAGATAGATAGATAGATAGATAGATAGATAGATAGATAGATAGATAGATAGATAGATAGATAGATAGATAGATAGATAGATAGATAGATAGATAGATAGATAGATAGATAGATAGATAGATAGATAGATAGATAGATAGATAGATAGATAGATAGATAGATAGATAGATAGATAGATAGATAGATAGATAGATAGATAGATAGATAGATAGATAGATAGATAGATAGATAGATAGATAGATAAGATTTAACACTTACAGTTTCAGAAAACATATTTTGAATAATTGATTGCTTTCCTTTCTTCAAACCCCTATTCTCTTGTCGAGACTGGTTAGTCTGTTTGCTAGTCCTGCACAACCAAGGGTGGCCATAGAGTCTTGATCAGTTTTGATTCTCTGCTCTTGATGAAAACATTCAGTTGTGAGGCGCTGACCGCTTCTAACTCAGACGCTGTAAGGTGAACTGGGCCCTTAGATCTACTACAATCGTCTGTGTGAGTGTATGTATAAGTGCGTGCTTGCTTGTGTTGATGTGTGTGTTTGAGAGGGAGAGAGTATGTGTGTATCTGTGAGTGTGTGTGTGTGTATGTGTGTGTGTGAGTGTGTGCTTGAAATTGTCGTGTGATTGTATGTGCGTGAGATAGCGTGTGAGTTTGTGATTTTGCGCATTTCTATGAAAGCGCGGGTGTGGAGTAAAAGATATTTTGTGTGGTTACATATGTGAAATTGTGTGTGTATGTGTGTGATGAGGTATTCTCTGAACGATTTTCTTATTGAATTTTGCCGAGCTATTAAACCATTTCGGGTGTCCGGTTAGCGCAATCGATAGGCGGTTGGCTTACCACGGCAACAGCCGGGGTTCGTAATCCTGGCGAGGACACCTGGGTTTTACTAATTCCCTAAAAATTAGTAGGAGCCGCGATAGCTCAGTGGTTAGTGAATTGGACTACTACGGACAAGGGGTAGGGTTCGATCCCAACCGACGGCTCCGGGTTCACCCAGCCTTAAATGGGTACCGGATTTTTTCTGGGAAAGTAAAAGCAGCACGGGCGTAATACCGACCACATTACCCCAAAAATCATGTGCTGAAGGTCTGTAAAATATAGGGTCACTAACACCATATTTCCCTATACGCCACTTGGCGTGACGGGGGGTACTTTACTTTACTTTTACTATTAAACCATTTCCCCACTTTGAGAGAAAATACGAGCACACGACATCTTTGTACGCGAATGTCTAACTCCGCCATCCACAAACGTCTGTCCAAATCTAACCCTTATCGAGGATTTTGCAACCAGTGGATTTCAAACTGTTTGAGAACTTTCACATAGTCTTTTGGGGCCTCGGTAGCCTAGTTGGGAAAACCACCCGACTGGACTACCGACGTTCTGACAACCCGTGTTCGATTCCCGCTGGGAGCAGTGGGAGTTGTACTCGTGGTTGTAAAAAAAAAATATCCCCCACGGTCGACCCAGCCGTTGGCAGAAATGGGTACCAGGGTATTACCCTGGGAAGGTGAGGAATGTCGCTTCGCATCTGAGTTTCGATGCTTGAGGTGATACTATACAGAAATATCCGACCATTTCTGAATAGGCGGCCGAGCACATATGGGTGGAAACTCGCGTGCTAAGACGCCGGTTCAAGTCTCGTACTTTACCTTGACCTTACCTTCACATAGTCTTTATTTACAGTGTTAATCCTTGAATAAGTAAA
Organism: Megaustenia siamemsis; assembly: GCA_032433765.1. Classification (NCBI taxonomy): domain Eukaryota; kingdom Metazoa; phylum Mollusca; class Gastropoda; order Stylommatophora; family Ariophantidae; genus Megaustenia; species Megaustenia siamemsis. Next base: position 91,428,221 of record JAVIAB010000139.1, on the reverse strand, counting down.
GTATGGCGAGACAATCACAAGTTTATAAATCATAGACGTTGACATCAAAGATTCTAAGAACATAAACAAAATTCGAACTGACAATAAAAAAAACTGTAAGAACAAACTGGATGAAACCAATTGAACATTTTTCAAACAATAAAATAAAGTGCTAGGCAAGGTTGTGTACTGTAAGCAGATGTTTTTTCCTTTCATCATCATCAGGTCGCATGTCCTTTACAGAATGCTGTATTCACTACCGCCATTCTGAATGCTAGACTAACAGAAAAACAAGTGATTGAGCAGCTAGACTAACAGAAAAACAAGTGATTGAGCAGCTAGACTAACAGAAAGACAAGTGATTGAGCATCTAGACTAACAGAAAGACAAGTGAGTGAGCATCTAGACTAACAGAAAGACAAGTGAGTGAGCATCTAGACTAACAGAAAGACAAGTGAGTGAGCATCTAGACTAACAGAAAGACAAGTGAGTGAGCATCTAGACTAACAGAAAGACAAGTGATTGAGCAGCTAGACTAACAGAAAAACAAGTGATTGAGCAGCTAGACTAACAGAAAGACAAGTGAGTGAGCATCTAGACTAACAGAAAGACAAGTGAGTGAGCATCTAGACTAACAGAAAGACAAGTGAGTGAGCATCTAGACTAACAGAAAGACAAGTGAGTGAGCATCTAGACTAACAGAAAGACAAGTGAGTGAGCATCTAGACTAACAGAAAGACAAGTGAGTGAGCATCTAGACTAACAGAAAAACAAGTGATTGAGCAGCTAGACTAACAGAAAAACAAGTGATTGAGCAGCTAGACTAACAGAAAGACAAGTGATTGAGCATCTAGACTAACAGAAAGACAAGTGAGTGAGCATCTAGACTAACAGAAAGACAAGTGAGTGAGCATCTAGACTAACAGAAAGACAAGTGAGTGAGCATCTAGACTAACAGAAAGACAAGTGAGTGAGCATCTAGACTAACAGAAAGACAAGTGAGTAAGCATCTAGACTAACAGAAAGACAAGTGATTGAGCATCTAGACTAACAGAAAGACAAGTGAGTGAGCATCTAGACTAACAGAAAGACAAGTGAGTGAGCATCTAGACTAACAGAAAGACAAGTGAGTGAGCATCTAGACTAACAGAAAGACAAGTGAGTGAGCATCTAGACTAACAGAAAGACAAGTGAGTGAGCATCTAGACTAACAGAAAGACAAGTGATTGAGCAGCTAGACTAACAAAAAGACAAGTGATTGAGCAGCTAGACTAACAGAAAGACAAGTGAGTGAGCATCTAGACTAACAGAAAGACAAGTGATGAGCAGCTAGACTAACAAAAAGACAAGTGATTGAGCATCTAGACTAACAGAAAGACAAGTGAGTGAGCATCTAGACTAACAGAAAGACAAGTGAGTGAGCAGCTAGACTAACAGAAAGACAAGTGAGTGAGCAGCTAGACTAACAGAAAGACAAGTGAGTGAGCAGCTAGACTAACAGAAAGACAAGTGATTGAGCAGTAGACTAACAGAATGACGAGACAAACAACCACAACGTTTCAGCAAAATCCTTCGTCCGGTACATCAAATAAACTATACAAAATAAACAAAGATATCCTATTCTGAAAGTACAACACATCATCATCATCATTGAGTGTCGTCTCCTCATCGAAGGTTGGCTACCCTGAAACACAATAATTCCGCTCTGTCTCTTGCTTTGATGGTGCAGGTTGTCATGGGCTGACTTGTCCATCTTTTGATGTTATTCGTGCATATTAATCTTGGTCTGCCTCTGCCTCTTTCACCATGTATTTTCCCTTCCAAGATTACTTTTAGTAGGCTGATGTGGTTTTTAACAGGCCCCAAAACAAAAATCTCATTTATTTTGTTTGAATTATGTTTAGTAGTTTTCTTTTTTCTTTTTTTTTAATAGTCGTTTTAAGAGTTCATCGTTTGTTTTCTTTCTCTACTTTTGATGCAATACTTCCTTTCTTCTATAAATCCACATTTCAAAGGCTTCATTTTTCTCTTATGTTTTCTTATCTTATTAATGTCCATATTTCTGCACCATACAGGAATGTTGAAAAGATATAATATTGTGCTGTTATTAGTTTTAGCCCTGGTGTTATTTGTTTTGATGTTAGTATGTTTTTCATGTCATTAAACCTACTTTTTGCCATTCCTATTCTTTTGTTTATTTCACTTGTACATTTTCCATCACTGGTTATAGCATGTGTAAGGTAACTGTAGTTGTGAACTGTCTCCAAGTCAATTCTTTGATATTCTTTGTATATTAAAATGTTGATATCCACTTTGTAGGTTTTGAGTATTATCTTTGTTTATGATAATAGTTTTAATCATTTTGATATTCATATCTAATGCTTATTTTTTGCTGTCGAGCCTATTTCATTATGTAATTACTGTAGATTTTTAGGATTTCCTGCTAGTTACAAAGTATCATCAGGACATCTTTTGATATTGATTATCTTTCCATTAATTTGTAGGCCTGGCATCTGTGAGATGTTTTTAAAGATTTGCTCAGTGTATAGATTGAACAAGCTTGGTGATAGGATGCATCCTTGTCTTACTACTCTTTTTTATATCAATAGGTGTAGAGTTCTCCTTGTTATATTTTATTATTGCTGTTTGCTCCCAGTATAGATTACATATTAGTCGTATGTCTGTGTAATCTAGATGTAAATATGTTAGGCAGTCTATAGGTTGATTATGGTGTATTCTATCAAATGCTTTTGCGCACTCAATGAATCAGGCATGTTTTGGTTTGTCTACTTTTCGATCAATGTCCTCCCGTAGAATATCGCTTCTTTTGTCACACTGTTTTTCCTTTATCCAAATTTTTGCTCCTCTAATTCAATATTGATTTCATTGTTGATTATACCTTTTAGCAAGATTTATGTTACCTGGCTCATTACGCTTATTGTTCTAAAATCATTGCATTGAAGTGCAAAATTATTTTTAGGCAATGCAATGAAAGTTGATGTTTTTCGTTCATTTTGTATTTATCCTATATGGTATATGTCGCTGCATGTATCTGTGATAACTCAATGCCAAAATCTTCTTGTGTCTTTATCATCTCTTTCTGTATGTTGTCCTGAAGCTTTTCCATTTTTTATTGTTTGTATTGCTTTTTCCAATTCCGATTTTAAGATTGTAAAGCTTGATATACATTTTATAATCGGCTTCTTTTGTTCTTTTCGTCATAACATAATTCTCAGAATAACACAGCTCCAAAGAAATAGTTTTCTGCAGCTATACTCGCGGTCTCGGAGTGCACAAATTGTGTTACTATCAGTGCCAGGAAATATACAAATTATAATCATTCTGGAGAGACCAAAAGATGCCATAGAGAAACATTTGAGAGATGAACAAGCAGGTTTATGGACAACACAGATTATGTGCTGATCAAATAACTATCTTAAGTATAATAGTTGTACAAAGCTTAGATCTACTGTCCCCATTTTATATTGGATTCATAGATTACAAAAAGGCATTTGATAGTTTAGACAGAGGAATGCTTTAGAAGTTACTGAGTCATTACGGAATCCCCATAAAGTTTATTAACCTGATAAAAACAATGTATGGAGGAATGAAATGTAGCGTGGTGCATGAAGGACAGCTTACTGAAGGAAGCATCAAATGAAATAAAAATAGGAGTAAAGCAGGGATACCAGCTATCTCCATTTCTATTTCTGCTGGCCATAGATTGGATTATGAAAACAACTCATAACAACAGAAATTGGAATCCAGTGGTCACTGACCAAACAACTTGATAATTTAGGCTTTGCTGATTATATAGCTCACCTATAATATAATCGTCAACATGATGCAAGATAAAATGAACAAAAGAATGATCTTAAAAGAATGACAAGAAACAGAACAGCTCCGGAAAGTGTTTGTTAAGACCATGCTCCACAGGGAGCTGAAAGATAGAAGAAGAAGATACTCGCGACCCTGTATAGCAGGGGTGGCCAAATGGCGGCCCGCCAGCCTAGTTTTCTTGGCCCGCGAAGCTCCACGGACTTACTTCATTTTTAACCCTAATAGCGGATTTCTCCTGGTTTTAATCCGTGTCGGAGTTAACTCTTCTATCGTTCAAGAATACACAATTTGAAAATCTCTGTCAATTTCTCGCAACAGCTAGATTGGCAACATAATTTCAAATAACACACACACACACACACACACACACACACTCACACACACACACACACTCACACACTCACACACACACACACACACACACACACACACACACACACACACACACACACACACACACACACACACACACACACACACACACACTGCACAACTAATGGTGCCGACAATATTCAAAGTCTTTGCTTCGAGTTGGTACCGCAAAGTTTCTTTATTGTCAGTGCGGTGATAGCGTCAGATCTTTGGCTCAACATTTGTCGTCTGGACTTGTGGTGGCTCTTTCATTTCGCGGTAAGGGGTTAATGAGGTTGGGAGGGACAGGGGTGAGGGGACTTCGTAGCTCTAATTCTGTCTTTGAAGTTACATTCAAAATGTTTCACTGTTCGCCTTCATTCCCTTTGATCCCATCGTCTTGTCTTGTCCATAAAATGACTGCAACATGTTTATTTGGTCACAATCTTTTGATTTCATTGTCAAACACAAGTCTGTGTATAACTGTCAAATCTGGACTTATTTTCGATAGTGGATCAACATTCTGTGACTTTTAACTTTGATGTGAGATTTTGTATTAAATCATGTTAAAACGTAGAAAAGTTGATTGTGAAAATCGCATATTTAAACCTGAATGGGAATTAGATTATTTGTTCATCTTCAATAAGGATAGTAAACCTCAGTGCTTAATTTGCGTTCAAGTGTTAGCCGTTTTGAAGGAATATAATTTAAAACGGCACTATGCCACACATCATCAAAACATGTATGAGAAACATAGCATTGAAGCTAGGAAGCTTTTGGTTGAACAGCTGAAGACAAAGTTGAATCAACAGCAAAGTATGTATACAAAGGGCAATAAAATTAAAGAGTCATCGATCATTGCATCATATACAGTTACCTATGAGCTTGCAAAATCTAAAAAACCCTTTACTGACGGAAATTTTGTGAAGAAATGTGCGATTCAAATGGCAAAGGCATTCGGTCAAGAAAAAATAGCCAAAGAATTTGAATCTGTGCCTCTTTCAAAACAAACTGTAGCCAGAAGAACAGAAGACATCAGTCTGCAACTGTCTCAAAGTTTAAAATCTTGTATTGAAAACTGCTCATATTTTTCGCTCGCGATTGATGAAAGTACTGACATCACTGACACTTGCCAGCTTCTTATTTTTGTTAAAGTTATCCAGGAGGATTTTACTGTTATTGAAGAATTGTTGAAAGTTTGCTCTTTGCATGACACTTGTAGAGGGACAGACATATTTTCTGCAGTTCATAGTGCCGTAGATGAAGTAGGTGGTTTTGGAAAGTTGTCTGCAGTGTGTACTGATGGTTGCAAAGCTTTTATTGGTTCAAATACTGGTTTTGTTGGACTTCTAAAGCAAAACAAAATTAACGTACCTACATTGCATTGCATAATTCATCAAGAGGCCCTTTGTGCAAAGTCCATAAATCTAAAAGACACCATGGCTACTGTTGTGAAAATAACAAATTTGATAAGAGGAGGACACCAGTCTTTAAATCACAGGAAGTTTGTATCATTTTTAGAGGAAGTAGATTCTAGCTACAGTGATCTCCTGCTTTATACAGAAGTAAGATGGCTTAGTCGAGGAAAATGTTTAATAATATTTTTTGAACTGAAGAATGACATTTATGACTTCCTGCGAGAGAACTTACCATGCTCCATTGATCTTCAACATGCACTCAAATCATTAATTTCCTTCATAATCTGGCATATCTCACAGACATCACACAACATTTGAACATATTGAATTTGCGGCATTGAATTGTGAATTTGATCGACGATTTCAAGATTTTGAAATGTTTCGTCCGCAAACGGAACTTTTTAATAACCCAATTAAGTGCACAGTGGAGTGCCAGCCATCAGATCTTCAACTAGAGTTGTGTGACCTTCAGTGTGACCCCTTCCTCAGTACTGTAAAGGCATTAGGAGCTGACTTCTGGAAATTGCTACCAAATGAACGTTACCCGTGTCTGAGAAAATGGGCACTAAAGATGTGCTCTATATTCGGCAGCACATATCTCTGCGAGACAACATTCTCTTCCATGAAGTTAATTAAATCTAAGACCAGGAACAGAATGACCGATTCGACATTGTCCCATACTCTCCGAATCACCACGTCAAAAATGGAAGTGGACTTCAAATCTCTGGTGGAAAGCTGTGACAAGTCACAATCGTCGCACTGAGACATTAAAGGTAATTTTAAAATGAAATGGTTTTCACTGGTGAAAATCCAAGATGGCGGGTGTTTTTATATTCGGAGTGTAGACTGTGTGATTAATGTGATTAAATATAGTGTTTCCAGCGGGATATAATTTTCAGAAAGTTGTGTAAAGTGTTCTACCAAGGAGGAGGATAAGAACTGATAAGTACTTTTTTTAATGTAACCAACTAAAGTTTTATATTTAGACCGTAAAAGATCGCATGTGAGACCTTAGCGATCACACACGTGGGGGGAAACATCAGCCGGGCTAAACCCCCATCGTGTGTTTCTCTTAAACTAAGCCCTTAACTTACGACTGACTTAGCAGGTCGGTAAGGGATAATTGTATTTATGCTCAGAGAAATACATAGAATATGGAGATCAAAGTAGCAACGATAAACATATGCGGGATAAAAAATAAAGAAATCGAACTTATAGAAGAAATGACAAAAAGGAAAATTAAAATACTAGGATTAGCGGACACCAGAGTAAAAGGACAACAGATAAAGAAAACACACATGAACTACACGAAAATATTCTCGGGAGTCGACAACACAGAAAGAGCAACACATGGAGTAGGTTTTATCATCGACCCAGAACACGCAAAGAACATTCTAGAAATAAAATACTATTCAGAAAGAATTATCTCAATTAAACTACTAGAAGACGACCGAAAAACAAATTACATTCAAATCTATGCACCATGCAACAACAATGTAAAAGACAACGAAGAATTCTACGACACATTGAGTGAAATTATTAACAAGATTGACGAAAGCGACGACATGTTAGTGATGGGAGATTTTAATGGAAGGCTTGGGAAACGCAACAGTGAGAACAGTGACATCTTAGGACCTTTGGCGATAAAACAGCTGAAATAAACGAAAACGGAAGCAGACTGCTGGAACTATGCAATCAAAACAATTTATTTATCACCAACACATTCTTCAAACACAGAGAGTCGCAAGTATACACCTGGTACAAATGGAATGACACAACATGCAGAAGCCAGATAGATTTTATACTAACAAGAAAAGAGAACAAGAAAAGAGTAACCGACAGTAGAGCAATCCCAAATATTACAGACGACACGGATCACAAGATGGTTATGATCACACTAAGACAGCCAAAAATAAAGAGAAAACACGAAAACAAACAAAAGAAGCGAAAAGAACAGACAATAAAAATAAAACAATTAAACGATCAAGAAACAAGGAAAACCCTAGAAGAAAAACTCAGAGAGGAATTCAAGAAACTCCCTAACGAAGTAGGCACAGTAGAAGAAGAGTGGAAACAATTTAAGGAAACAGTAACCAACATCTCTAAAACAGTTTGTGGAACGAAGCTAAGAACAAGAGAAGGGAAAAAGAGCACCCCGTGGTGGAACGAAACAATCAGAGAAGCAATTAAAGAAAAGAAGAAACTGTTTAAAAATTGGAGGGAGAACAAGAACCAAGAAAAATATGAAAGATATGCCTTAGTTCGAAAAAGAGTTAAAATGCTGATCAAAGAAGCTAAGCAAAGGAATTGGACAGAATTCGGACAAAACATGAGCAGGGACTTCAAGACAGCCACAAGAGATTTCTACAAAGCAGTAAAAGCCACAAGAGCGAGAAAAGAAAACCATGATCCTACTGAGCTGATAAATGACAAAGACGGACAGCCAATATCAAACAACCAATGTATGCAACAGAGATGGAAAGAATATTTTGAAGACCTGTTAAACATACCAACTACCAACAAGACAACAAAAACCACACTAGAACTCACAAATACTGAACCCAACATCATGAAAGAGGAAATAGAAGAAGTAATCAAATATGCACCAAGAAACAAAGCACCAGGGATAGATAACATTCCAATAGAAATAATAGCAGCAGCGGGAGAAACAGGAATGCAATGGCTGCACAGAATATTTAATGCAGCATGGCACCAACAACAAGCCCCAGAAGACTGGCAACAGGCAATCATCATACCAATATGGAAAAAGAAAGGTAGCAAAAGAGACTGCAATCAATATAGAGGTATATCTCTGCTCAGCCATGTAGGAAAGCTATACGCCAAAATCTTGGAAAAAAGACTGAGACCAATAATAGAACTACAGTTAAGCGATTCTCAAATGGGGTTCCGAAAAAACAGAGGATGTACCGACGCACTATTCACACTAAAACAGCTTGCAGAAAAAACGACAGAACACAACCAAAACTTATACATAGCCTTCATTGACCAGGAAAAAGCATTCGACAGAGTAAACAGAGAACAACTGTGGGAGATACTAACAACATACGGAGTAAGCCAACATCTAACCAACATTATTAAAAGTCTCTACGCCAACAGCAGCTGCAGGGTCAGAACAGCAACAGGCTACACAGACCACTTCGAAGTTAGATCAGGTGTAAGACAGGGGTGCGTACTATCCCCCCTACTGTTTATTACATACATGGACCATATATGCAAGCTAGCCAACCCATCAGAGACAGAGGAGATCAACGAGCTTCTATTTGCAGACGACCAGGCACTAATACATGAAACAATAGAAGACCTACAAGAACACTTAAACAAACTCAACATCTTAGGAACAAAATACAACATGAAAATCAACATCAACAAAACAGAAGTCATGAATGTCGCCAAAAATAAACAGAACATCAACATAACTATAGAAGGCAGACAACTAAAACAAGTAGAGGAATTCAAATACCTAGGAAGTCTAATGACAAACGACAATTCCCAAACAGCAGAGATAGAATCAAGATGCAACAAAGCTTGTCAAATCATCGGACAGTTATCACCACTATTGTCCAACAAGGAAATAACTCTGGAGGCAAAACGAGCACTCTACAATACAATCTTCATTCCAACGTTGTGCTACCAATGCCAGACCTGGACTCTAGATGCAAGAACAATAAGAAAATAACCTCTACAGAGATGAAATGTGTTAGACGAATGACAGGAAACAGTCTGAGAGATAAGATCAGAAATGTAGAACTGAGAAAAAAGCTAGGAATAGCCCCAGCCATAGAATATATAAGGAAACAACAGATAAAATGGTTCGGCCACGTGACAAGGCAGAAAGAACAAAACACAACACAACGAGCCTTCAACAAACGTTGTGAGAACAACAGACCCAAGGGTCGACCACGAAAAAGATGGATCGATGGAATATTAGAAGCACTAGGAAACATAACAGCAGCAGAGGCGAACATAAGAGCAAAAGACCGCAAATTATATCTCCCCTCGACGCTGAAAGGCAGATGAGGAAGGAAAGAAGAAGAAGAAGAAGAAGTTACAAATCAAATATGTAGTCAAAGTGCAAGCATTATTTATATATTACTATATCGCATAGGTCCCTACTGTCATTTTTGACGATATTCTTAAGTGTGGCCCGCGGGTCTTGGCCTTGGCTTTAATCCGGCCCTCGGGCAACCTCAAGTTGGCCACCACTGCTGTATAGTATTAAATATTTTGTATATATGAAATGTGTGCTTATCTCCAAACTTGATAATAAATCTCTTGAGTAGCGCTAGATTGTTTTCGTCATGACATCGAAAGCTAGAACGAGGATTGAGTTAAAGTGTACTAACATAACACAAGCAAACTTGTTTCTTCTTTGTTCATTAGAACTTTGAAAAGAAAACGCATTGATCGTAGTGCTGCAGTTGATGAGGCTTCGATGTGCACATATTTCGATTCATCACATTCGACATTAATTGGCACTTCCACAATCCCAGCTCCTTACATTTTACGATATAATGGAATGAGAGGTTTGAAAATGCATTTTCAGTTCCCTTGACATTTGTTTATCCATCCAGATCTTTAACACGTTTGATTGCAAATAAGAACAGAACAGAACAGAACAGACAAAGGCTCGCCTTAAAAACTCGATGAAGTTTACTTCTTCTTCGAATAACATACGTAATATAACACAAATAAAATAGCAGATCTATTTCAGCTTTTTCTGAAAATCCGCCTTATTGCACATGTTATTCTAATTAAATCGAAATCGGATATGGAGAAAATATTTATATACGTTTTAATAAAGAATAAGAAAAAGCATGTAGTGCTGTAGGAGTATCGAATAAATATCCTCCAGATAAACAACAAAGATGATCATCGATGTGGGCGGTTTCTTTTTCCAACTTTCTTTTCTATTTCTTTGTCTAAACTTATCATCACAATAATTTTTTCATCTTCATTAATTTCTAGAGTCAGATATATTTCTTCATCTCTGTACAAGAAGCTGGGTTGCTTGATGCAATGATTGTTCCTATTTTCTTGATGCAATGATTATTCCTATATTCTTGATGCAATGATTGTTCCTATATTCTTGATGCAATGATTGTTCCTATATTCTTGATGCAATGATTATTCCTATATTCTTGATGCAATGATTGTTCCTATATTCTTGATGCAATGATTGTTCCTATATTCTTGATGCAATGATTGTTCCTATATTCTTGATGCAATGATTGTTCCTATATTCTTGATGCAATGATTATTCCTATATTCTTGATGCAATGATTGTTCCTATATTCTTGATGCAATGATTGTTCCTATATTCTTGATGCAATGATTTTCCTATATTCTTGATGCAACGATTTTCCTATATTCTTGATGCAATGATTTTCCTATATTCTTGGTGCAATGATTGTTCCTATATTCTTGATGCAATGATTTTCCTATATTCTTGGTGCAATGATTTTCCTATATTCTTGATGCAATGATTGTTCCTATATTCTTGATGCAATGATTGTTCCTATATTCTTGATGCAATGATTGTTCCTATATTCTTGATGCAATGATTGTTCCTATATTCTTGATGCAATGATTATTCCTATATTCTTGATGCAATGATTGTTCCTATATTCTTGATGCAATGATTGTTCCTATATTCTTGATGCAATGATTTTCCTATATTCTTGATGCAACGATTTTCCTATATTCTTGATGCAATGATTTTCCTATATTCTTGGTGCAATGATTGTTCCTATATTCTTGATGCAATGATTTCCTATATTCTTGGTGCAATGATTTTCCTATATTCTTGATGCAATGATTGTTCCTATATTCTTGATTCAATGATTGTTCCTATATTCTTGATGCAATGATTGCTCCTATATTCTTGATGCAATGATTGTTCCTATATTCTTGATGCAATGATTTTCCTATATTCTTGATGCAATGATTGTTCCTATATTCTTGATGCAATGATTGTTCCTATATTCTTGATGCAATGATTTTCCTATATTCTTGATGCAACGATTTTCCTATATTCTTGATGCACTGATTTTCCTATATTCTTTGTGCAATGATTTTCCTATATTCTTGATGCAATGATTTTCCTATATTCTTGATTCAATGATTGTTCCTATATTCTTGATGCACTGATTTTCCTATATTCTTGATGCACTGATTTTCCTATATTCTTGATGCAATGATTTCTATATTCTTGATTCAATGATTGTTCCTATATTCTTGATGCAATGATTTTCCTATATTCTTGATGCAATGATTTTTCTACATTCTTGACGCAATGATTTTCTTATATTCTTGATGCAATGATTGTTCATATATTCCTGATGCAATGATTTTCCTATATTCTTGATGCAATGATTGTTTCTATATTCTTGATGCAATGATTTTCCTATATTCTTGGTGCAATGATTTTCCTATATTCTTGATGCAATGATTTTCCTATATTCTTGATAAACTTTCTGTGAGGTAAGAATTTGGCATCTGTCTTTATAAACTTGTTCTAGCTGTCTTTTTGGTTCAAGTTTCACAAGTGACAATAGTAAAAAACACACACGTAGCAGTATTGAGTTGAACTCATCACATTATCGTTGCTGTATTTACCTGAACTCATCACATACCCATAGCAGTATTGAGTTGAACTCATTACATACACGTAGCAGTATTGATCTGAACTCATCACATACCCATAGCAGTATTGATCTGAACTCATCACATACCCATAGCAGTATTGATATGAACTCATCACATACACATAGCAGTATTGATCTGAGCTCATCACATACACATAGCAGTATTGATCTGAACTCATCACATACCCATAGCAGTATTGATATGAACTCATCACATACACATAGCAGTATTGATCTGAGCTCATCACATACACATAGCAGTATTGATCTGAACTCATCACATACACATAGCAGTATTGATCTGAACTCATCACATACACATAGCAGTATTGATCTGAACTCATCACATACACATAGAGTATTGACTTGAACTCATCACATAAACATAGCAGTATTGACTTGAACTCATCACATACACATAGCAGTATTGATCTGAACTCATCACATACACATAGCAGTATTGATCTGAACTCATCACATACACATAGCAGTATTGATCTGAACTCATCACATACACATAGCAGTATTGATCTGAACTCATCACATACACATAGCAGTATTGATCTGAACTCATCACATACACATAGCAGTATTGACCTGAACTCATCACATACCGTGTCTTGTCTGATGTTTGCAACAAGTGACTAAAGTACAGTTTAAGACAGGGATACGAATGACATAGTCAACAACAGACAAACAAGACCAGAAAGGAAGGTAGAAGCCATTTGACAAGGCTGATGTTGCATGTGCGTCATACTCCTAAATCATCACTATCGCGAGTCGTGCCTGCTGAAATAGATGATTATGTCTCTCCACAACTTTCTATCTCCACAGTTGTTTAGAAACTTTTGTAGAATTAATTAACAATAATAATAACTGGCTCATAAGCAATAACTGGCTCATAAACAATAACTGGCCCATGAACAATAACTGGCTCATAAACACCATTCTACGTAGAAAATTAAAATAGCATGGCAACATCACAAGACACAGCGGACTGTAAAGAACAATAATGGAAGGCATGGTTCCTGTGCGAGCCGCGATAGCTCAGTGGTTAGTGAACTGGACTACAAAGGACAAGAGGTAGGGTTCGATCCCAACCGACGGCCTCCGGGTTCACCCAGCCTTTAATGGGTACCTGATTTTTTTCAGGGAAAGTGAAGCGGCACGGGCGTAATACCGACCACATTACTCCAAAAACATGTGCCGAAGGTCTGTAAAATATATTGTCACTAACACCATATTCCCTATACGCCACTTGGCGTGACAGGGGTACTTTAATTTTTACTTTTTTTTATGGTTCCTGTGCGATGCATCAGGGACAAGCAAAGAAGAAAGTGGTTCAAGACATCGAGGAGACTTTGAACATGACAACAGAAGAAGTAGGGAATCTGCCTTCAGACAGAGATTCTTTCATACGAGCTATGGTAAATGCAACGTTCTGAAAGGACAGACGATCTGTTGATGATCTATATCATTTGATAAGTATACCATTCATATGTATCAGTATTATATACTATTTGTGTATGTTAATTATTGTTTTCACGTTTAGATTCAATATTTAGGATATTTAATTGTGTAGTTTTATAACTGAGCTGAGTACATTTGATATTTAAGTTCATCGAAATTAGTATTATTTACTGTCTGGGAACGGATTAACTCACTCTCCATAATATTCAATGGGGAAAACTGATCCGGATTTCGATAAATCAGTGTTAAAACGGACTACTGGACACATAAATCCAAAATACGAGGGACCATACATATATATACAAACACAGGTACACATACTCACCACTCACGCACAAAGTACACACTATTACCGCAATAAAAAAATACAAGAACACACATGCTGTTCTGCTGTTCTATCTGCTATTATTTGTGGGAAAGTTCAATTAAGGCCCATACTCTATCCTCCTTTAAACTAAGTCTAAATACAGCTTTTCTTTCTAACTTTCCTGCATTTCAGAAACCCATCATGCTTCTATTTTCTTTATTTATTGTTGTTGTTGTTGTTTAAATAATCAATATTCTTTGTGACATGTTACATGCGTTATTTTAATATTGAAACTTCCTCACATTTTTCAAGACAGTTTTCTGGTTTCACAGAGCAGTGCATGACAACAGTACACACATTTGGGAGTGTTTTCTGTATCCGGAGTCATTACGCAAAGAATTAATCGAGAAATAATAACAGCGACACATTTGAAGATAACATGAAGCAGGTATTTTGTTAGAAACACGATACATATTCGAAGCCATCTGTTATCTTACTTTACTAATTGAAGCAGCGATCAATTTTGTTGTCTGCTAAAATCTATTATCGCGAAATTGATCGACACAAAATGGAAGATAAGCAATAATTACAGAGATATTAAAAATAAAAACAAGCACTTTAAATTGTGCAAACACTGCTCCGTACTTCATCACAGCCCACACACAACCCAACATTCACACACATTCCAACATTCACACACATTCCAACATTCAGACACATCCCAACACTCACACACATCCCAACACTCACACACATCACAACACTCACACACATCACAACATTCACACACATCCCAGCACTCACACACATCGCAACATTCACACACACTCAACACTCACACACATCCCAACACTCACACACATCCGAACACTGACACACATCCAACACTGACACACATCTCAACATTCACACACATACAAACATTCACACACATCCCAACACTCACACACATTCCAACGCTCACACACATCTCAACATTCACACGCATACAAACATTCACACACATCCCTACACTCTCACACATTCCAACGCTCACACACATCTCAACATTCACACGCATACAAACATTCACACACATCCCAACACTCACACACATCTCAACACTCACACACATCCCAACACTCACACACATCTCAACACTCACACACATCTCAACACTCACACACATCACAACATTCACACACATCCCAACACTCACACACATCGCAACATTCACACACAACTCAACACTCACACACATCCCAACACTCACACACATCCGAACACTGACACACATCCCAACACTGACACACATCTCAACATTCACACACATACAAACATTCACACACATCCCAACACTCACACACATTCCAACGCTCACACACATCTCAACATTCACACGCATACAAACATTCACACACATCCCTACACTCTCACACATTCCAACGCTCACACACATCTCAACATTCACACGCATACAAACATTCACACACATCCCAACACTCACACACATCTCAACACTCACACACATCCCAACACTCACACACATCTCAACACTCACACACATCTCAACACTCACACACATCTCAACACTCACACACATCTCAACACTCACACACATCCCAACACTCACACACATACCAACACTCACACACATCCCAACACTCACACACATCCCAACACTCACACACATCCCAACACTCACACACATCCCAACACTCACACACATCCCAACACTTTACACATATATGAACTGACTGTATCTAATTGTGAACTATTTGTTTTACCCATCAACTACTATGATAAACAGTGTTTAATTCAAAGAAGCTGAAAGAAACAGAAATTGGAGAATGTTGTGAACAATTTTAATCAAGAGTTATCTGCCAATTGCTACTTCTTTTTTTAACTTCAGCGGTAGCTAGAAGCTGTCAATAAGTCCATTGTTAATGTTAATATTTTGTTAACCTATTGATAAAACAAGCTATAACAATGTTATAAAAATAGTAACAACTTTTAAATGCCTGGGAACAACATTCTTTGAAGGTGGTAAATCTATAAAGAAATGGGCATCCAACGCAACAAGACAAACCATATATTGGGACAGCTATCCCCTATACTTCAATACAAACCATATATTGGGACAGCTATCCCCTATACTTCAATACAAACCATATATTGGGACAGCTATCCCCTATACTTCAACACAAACCATATATTGGGACAGCTATCCCTATACTTCAACACAAACCATATATTGGGACAGCTAGCCCTATACTTCAACACAAAAGCAATACCTATTACCACCAAGAAACATCTTACACAGTGTATATTCATTCCCACATTGTGCTACCAATGTCAAACATGGTCACTTACGTCTAAGCTTTATGGAAGGTTTGTCACCACAGAGATGCGATGCCTGAGAAAGGCAACTAGAGTGACCAGAAATGTCAGAAACAAAAATGATATTATAAGAGAAATGTCGGAATCAGAAATGATATTATAAGAGAAATGTCAGAATAAGAAATGATATTATAAAAGAAATGTCAGAATCAGAAATGATATTATAAGAGAAATGTCAGAATCAGAAATGTTATTATAAGAGAAATGTCAGAATCAGAAATGATATTATAAGAGAAATGTCAGAATAAGAAATGATATTTTAAGAGAAATGTCAGAATCAGAAATGATATTATAAGAGAAATGTCAGAATCAGAAATGATATTATAAGAGAAATGTCAGAATCAGAAATGATATTATAAGAGAAATATCAGAATCAGAAATGATATTAATAAGAGAAATATCAGAATTGAGTTATTGAGTTATTGAGTTATTTGCGGGTCATCATCATTGCACTCCGAACATGTCCATAGGTGCTCAGATCCCCTCCTCAGCAATTCCCGCAGTGTCCAGCGACTGACGACTCCAGTTCTATGTTGGTTGACAAGTCTTCTTACACGGCTACTAAGTTTCTCATTTCTGGCTGTGCCCATCTTAACTCCCATTTCCATCATCCGAAGAAGCGACGTTGATCTGTGTTTGTCGAAGTCCTGTGCTCTTCCCACATCTCGGAGTGCATTGATGATGTCAGCCAGATCCATCGGTTGCCCGTCCTCAACGACAGCGCAGCTAGCCAACCTGTCCGCTCTCTCATTTCCCCGTACTCCCGCATGTCCAGGGACATAGACAAAGGTGACCTTACGTATTTTTGACTTCTGTAATGACTCTACCCATTGCATACATACAGAGCACGCCTCCACTTTTTTTTATCATGCTCATCGAATCAGTATAGAGGCGTTGGTGTAGTCTTGTGACTCTAACCATTTGAATGCCTTGGTCACTGCCATCACCTCCATTGTCATGCTACTCGTGGTCATGGCGTATGCACCACTGTCTTTCTTTACTATTCTGCCTGCCGAGCGTGTTGTAAATACCCATGCACTCCTTTGGTGTCGTATTACAAACCCCTGTGTATAGCCGTGCGATTCCTTACAATACATAGTTTATATTACAAGAGGAGAAGGCAGAAGAGTAAGAAGAACACCAAGTATGGGCTCGATCCTGCTTCGGACCATCAATTGTTCTATTTTTTTTTCTGTTGTTAATTATTTGTGATTTGTTTCCGAGTGCTGTGAACATACCTCTTCCCTCAGAAGTTATTCGCTGATTTATCGCTTCGAAAGTTTCCCTCTACAATAATTTACATTGATTATTATTTGTCAATTTATTCCAGTTTTATGTTTGTAACCCTATTCTATAGTCATGAGTACACATGCGTGTAGACATCGCCAATGATAGCTATTTTTTTAGTAGTTGAATTGGCCGTGTGCTCTAGCTTTTGATTCTTGTGGCAAGGCGCTGTGCTGAGAAGTACGGGTTCGATCCTGCTTCAGACCATCAATTGTTCTCTGTTTTTTTTTCCTATTGTTGATTTTTTTTTCTCCGAATGTTGTAAGCATACCTCTTCCGCTGAAGTTATTCGCAAAGAGGTAGACCCAGAGTAAGATGGACAGAGAACATCAGGGAAGCGTTACAGCAACATCTACTCACAATGACTGAAGCCGACAAAAAGACGAGAACCAAAACTTTGTATCTCCATCAACACCAAAACGGGTACAATAGGAAGTGAAGAAAGAAAGAAAGAAAGAAAGAAAAATATTTTGTTGTTTACAAAGCTGTACAAATACAACGTAATTAATTGAGTTAATTAAGTGCACGCATCCAATCCGTATTTCAAAAATAAAATTCATTCTATTTAATTACACAAATACTTTATTATTTACACTTCACTTGTCCTATAATTAGAACTTTATAAAAAAAAAAAAAACTGCGAAACAAAACGCTTATAGAAAGTTATCGACCATCCGTGGCGCCAGGAATGCAGGTGGGCAGCAGTAACGACATAGCAGCCATCATTCCATTACAAGCCTCTAAACAAATGTAGTCAAGCAAAATTAGTAAATGTAGTAGTACATGAGATAAACCTACACTAAGATAAACACAATGATAACAGGTTGACGTTAGATACTTCACGCGCTTTGAAGAGATACAAAAACAATCATAACAACAGTCAGACATGTACTCTGGGAGATACCGCGATAAATCATAACAGCTGTCAGACATGTACTCTGGGAGATACAGAGATAAATCATAACTGTCAGACATGTACTCTGGGGAAATACAGAGATAAATCATAACTGTCAGACATGTACTCTGGGGAGATACAGAGATAAATCATAACTGTCAGACATGTACTCTGGGGAGATAACGGGATAAATCATAACTGTCAGACATGTACTATGGAGAGATACAGAGATAAATCATAACTGTCAGACATGTAGTATGGAGAGATACTGGAATAAATCATAACTGTCAGACATGTACTATGGAGAGATACCGGGATAAATCATAACTGTCAGACATGTACTATGGAGAGATACAGAGATAAATCATAACAGCTGTCATACATGTACTCTGGAGAGATACAGAGATAAATCATAACTGTCAGACATGTACTATGGAGAGATACAGAGATAAATCATAACTGTCAGACATGTACTATGGAGAGATACAGAGATAAATCATAACTGTCAGACATGTACTATGGAGAGATACAGAGATAAGTCATAACTGTCAGACATGTACTATGGAGAGATACAGAGATAAATCATAACTGTCAGACATGTACTATGGAGAGATACAGAGATAAATCATAACTGTCAGACATGTTCTATGGAGAGATACAGAGATAAATCATAACAACTATCAGACATGTACTATGGAGAGATACAGAGATAAATCATAACAACTATCAGACATGTACTCTGGAGAAATGGAAAATGAAAAACGGGACCACAAACACTGACGGAGAACAATGAAAACTGAGATGGCCAGTATGAGTCAGACCTAAGGCATCATTCGACATATCCCAGCATGCAAAATGGAGAAATTTGGATGCTGTCCTTCAAGACATCAGAAAGCGTACTGACTGTTCTGTCCGTCTTTGACCGAAAGAAGATGAATGTGAAGAAGAAATGAAAGAAGAAGAAAACTAGTAGGAAGCATATTTTCTACTATAAAATCCATTGCCTTTATGGCAAATGACTTTTTTGAACTTTCTTTATTTCTTTTTTTATTCTTTATTTTTTTCTTTCCTTGTTTGTATTATATATATATATATATAAATATATATATTAAAATTGTTACTCATAATTTTTCTGATCCTGCCACGACCCTAACCCAATCTGTGGCTCGTGAACATATTTTTTTTTCGTTCGCCTTCTCTGACGAAGTCCCTAGAGACTAGGAACTGAATTTTGCGTGTTAATTCATTTTTCCATGGCTGCCGTGTGCACAGGGGTCTCTCGCCTTACACGCAGATAACTCCGACTTCGGAGGTACATATTTTTTCCGTCGATGAGTAATTGACGTTTCAAGCCTGGCCTCGCTACTGAGACCAGGGGTGGTTCATATTAAGACTTGCTAATCTACAAGTACGAAGTAGAATAAAAATCTGTTATGTATGACCTAAAGCTAAGTTCCTCATATATCCTATGTCTGACAGTTGTTATTTAGGAACACAAGAGATAGGAAAGCAGAGTACATGTCTAAAGTACTTATTGATGATGAAAACTTAGCTTCGACAAGACATTTCGCGTTTAAAATCAAACTTCTCAGTGCTTTGAACAGTATTTTGAAATTAAAGATTACAGGAAAATAATTATACAGCAGTTATAAGGAGATCCCACTTGGGAGAAAAGTGCACAAAATACAGCATGTCAGAATCGTTTAAAATTTTAAACTTTAACCAGACAGGAATGTCTATTTTTCCTGATCTGATTCTAATTCAGGAACATTGTGTAGGAAAAAAGATACATGAAAGTGAGTTTTAATTGAATTTGATAAGAGCTCTGGACGTCTTTATTTTTGTATTTGGTTTGTGATAGGTTAAAGGAGAAAGAGGAGTACCGAGTGTGCTGTGAATTGTGCGCACCGTGTTCAGTCTTTTTGTGATACCAGTCATATGAGATCGTATTAGCAGTGACCGAGCTCAATGGTGATGGTTATATGTACAAGGAAAGAAACAATGATATATATGTACAAGAAAAGAAACAATGATATATATGTACAAAGAAAGAAACAATGATATATATTTGTACAAAGAAAGAAACAATGATATATATGTACAAGAAAAGAAACAATGATATATATGTACAAAGAAAGAAACAATGATATATATATGTACAAAGAAAGAAACAATGATATATATTTGTACAAAGAAAGAAACAAGGATATATATATATATACAAAGAAAGAAACAAGGATATATATACAAAGAGAGAAACAATATTATATACACAAGAAATAAACAAGGATATATATATATACACATACAAAGAAAGAAACAAGGATATATATATACACAAAGATATATACAAAGAAGCAAAAAAGGATATATATATAAAGGAGCAAACAAGGATAAACATACAAAGAAAGAAAAAAGGATATATATATATATATATATATATATATATATATATACAAAGAAAGAAACAATGATATATATATATATATATATATATATATATATATATATATATACAAAGAAAGAAACAAGGATATACGCAAAGAAGGAAAAAGAATATAGATAAAGGAGCAAACAAGGATATATAAACAAAGAAAGAAACAAGAATATATATATACAAAGAAAGAAACAATAATATACACACAAGAAATAAACAAGGATATATATATATATATATATATATATATATATACATACAAGGAAAGAAACAAGGATATATATAAAGAAGCAAACAAGGATATATATATAAAGAAGCAAACAAGGATATATAACAATGATATATACAAAGAACGAAACAATTATATATATACAAAGAAATAAACAAGGATATATGCAAAGTAAGAAACAATGATATCAAACAAGGATATATACAAAGAAAGAAACAATAATATATACAAATAAAGAAACAATGATATAAACAAAGAAAGAAACAATGATATATACAGTGATACTGTATATACAAAGAAAGAAACAAGGGTATATACAAAGAAAGAAACAAGGGTATATACAAAGATAGAAACAATGATATATACAAAGAAAGAAACAAGTATTTAATTAAAACAAAACTAGCATTTTAAACTTTCTATTATGGCTATGTCGGCGAGGACGCTGGTGCGGCGCTATGTTGGCCTAGTCGTTATCCCGGAGCTACAAATTACGTCGCACCTGAAATCCTGCTCTATCCACAAACGCCATCCTTTTTATCCTAATACAAATACTAGGCTTGGGAAAGCAAACAACATCACACTTGGGAGTAGGAAAGAATAAACATTGTATAGTGAACATTAACTAAATGCCCCCTTGAAGTTAACATATTTTATGACTACCAACATTATCAACATATTTATCAGCACGGTTATTATCATGGTCTATCCAATCTTTAATTCCCAGGAGTGTTCATTTTTTTTTTCATCCAGGACAAACACTGTCCCTGGGGTTCACCCAGACACTAAAAATGAGTCTCAGAAATTGTCTCTGGGGAAAGTAGAGCGATGGTGCATGGCACCGACCGTAAGATCAATAAATATACCAGTCATTATTTAATAATATAGGCACTAACTGCATTGTTTTTGTAAACGGCATTGAGCTTAACATATACATGTTTAAACTTATGTTATCTCAACATGTATAATTGCAACAAGAGACAGACTAATAGTAGAAACAGCAAAAACATCAAACAACGTATATTTTTATTCTACTTATTGCACGTCATATATTATCAGTACTTGTTGTTTATTCATTGTCAACTATTTTTTATTCACCATCATCATGTGCCATGACACTTGTAAGGAACAACATCAATGCATGTCAGATTGAAGTGTATATGGATGGGGCGGAATATCAAATACTGCACCTCAGGACAAAAATACATACTTTCACCTACCTAACAACTACTGTCCGAGTTTTCGCCCACTAGCACTAGACACAATACATTAAAAGAAAGAATAATTGTATATGGAGACTTTAACAGCCATTCACAGAGCTGGGGCTATGAATATATGGACAAGACAGGTGAAGAACTTGAAAATTGGCAGGATGACAATGGGCTTATACTATTAAACCAGGCAACAGATCCACCAACATTCTATTCCAGATCATGGCATACAACCTCTACACCAGACCTTGCTTTCCATTCACCAGACCTGGATTGGATTATCACACGTATTGTTGGGAAACAACTTGGAGGCAGCGACCACTGACCTGTCTTTTTAGTGGTGCAAAATAAGGCCGTCAGAGTGAGCAGCACTCTCTCCAGATGGAATTACAAAAAGGCATGGAAAATGTATCAACACTACACCAGTGTACTGACTAAAGATATAAATACAGACAGAGACATCAACAAAATAGTTGATGAATTCAGTAGACTAATAATACAAGCTGCCAGTGAAACAATACCTAGAGGGGCACGGAAACATTACAAACCATACTGGAGTAGTGAACTAGAGCAACTGCACAATGACATGGAAATATCTCGAAAGCAAGCAGAAAAAAAACCCTGCCAAGAACACCACAATAACTATCAACATGCTAAGGCCAAATTTCAACGGGCTAAACTACAAGCCAGACGGATAAGCTGGAAAGAGAAAACAGAGTCCTCGAATCTCGAACGAGACACAGAAAAGTGTGGAAGCTTGTAAAACAGCTGAATGATGATGGTACAGAAAGGAACACCAAAATTACACTGAAGAAGGATGGAAACATTCTAACAGGTAAGCATGCAGCAAATCACTTTGCAGACTTCTTTGCAAATGACAACAATATTGAAATTAGCCTAGAGAAACGACAAGAGACCCGTTTATAACAACAAAATGCAAGGCAAGAATAGACCGCACATGAAGTCATGGAAATACCCATTACACAAAGAGAGCTAGAGCTGGCAATATCCAAATTAAAAAGGAAAAAGTCACCAGGCAGTGATGGAGTGTCCAATGAAATGATTAAGAACTTGGGAACTGCAGCTAAAGCAAAACTACTGCAGATCTACAACATTTGCTGGATCACAGGTAGAGTGCCACAGGCATGGAGAGAAGCAATTATGATACCATTACTAAAGCCAGGAAAAGATGGTTCAATGACATCCAGCTATAGACCAATCAGCCTTACAAGCTGTTTGTGTAAAACAATGGAACGTATAATCAAACTCAGACTGCAGTGGTACCTGGAAAGTGAAAATCTCCTTGTCCCACAACAAGCAGGCTTTAGACAGTGTTACTCTACCGAAGATCTGTATCACTACAGTGAAGTCTGATGAAGACTTTTTTTATAAAGGTGTATTCCTTTTGTAAATCATGATTGAAACTGCATTTACGTTTTGATGTCATTTGTTGCAACAATTACAAACTTTACAAACTAACTATAGTTTAAATAATACATTTCTATGACTATACCATATGCATAGCGTACGTTCTTAAACATTAAAATGTCAAGTAATTGAATAATAGTACAATGTAAATAAAATCTAATGAATACAACAACCTCTATCACTGAACAACAAAATAACAAGAATTAGTTCGTCGGTAAACGAAAGTAACACAATGAATATATAAGAATATGAAGTGTGACCGCAAAGATGCTACTTGTTGAGTTTCAGTTTCAGTATACAAGATTTAAAACTTGGAGCGCATTTTACTGTTACTGTTTCGCCAAGTGAACAGCCATTCAACTTTTTAAACATTTTCTACACAACAACGGAATAATGTATATTTTTAAGTTGAAGAGACGTTTACCATATTGGCAAAATTAGTAAACATTTGTGTCCGTAATGTATTTTAACAAATCCGGGACAAAAGCTTAAAATCGGCGAAAATCGGGACAAATTCGGAACAGTAACAAATACGGGACAAAGGTTGAAAAACATTAAAAAATCAGGACTGTCCCGGAAAAATCGGAACGTCTGGTCACCTTACTAATACCGACCACATTACACCAAAAATCATGTGCTGCAGGTCTGTAAAAATTATGGTCACTAACACCATCATCATCATCGAGTGAAGAGAATGCGTTAGCCTCAGGACGTCTTCATTCATCATCCACAGGATGGTATCATTGTTTGAAGTAAGGAAGAATGTAGGTGGATAGGAATGATAGTAAGATAGAAATAATGTAGTAAAGAAAGGTTGGGATGAACTAACATAAGGTGAATCGTCGGAAGGGAGGAATGAGGGAAATGGAAATGTAATAGGAAATTGTGAGGAATTAAAGGATGAAAAAATGTAGGGGAGGAAGACAAGAAAAAAAAGAATGAAAGGATGAATGAATGAATAAATTAATTAATTAAAAGAAAGCCACGTGACATCTTCATCTAGCATCATCATCGAGTGCCTTCTCCGCAACGAAGGTTGGCTACCATGGAGCGCCATTCTGCTCTGTCTCTTGCTTTTATGGTGCAGATTGTCATAGGCTGATTTTTTCATCTTTTGATGTTACTCGTCCATGTTAGTCGTGGTCTGCCTCTGCCTCTTTTACCTTGTATTTTCCCTCCAGGATTACTTTTAGTAGGCTGTTGTGTCTTTTAACATGGCCCAAAAATCGCGTTTGTCTTGTTTGAATTGTACTTAGTAGTTTTCTTGTCATTTTTAGTTGTTTTAAGACTTCATCGTTTGTTTTCTTTTCCTTCCATCCAATTCTATCTATTCTTCTATATATCCATATTTCAAAGGCTTCAATTCTCCGTTCTGTTTTCGTGTATAATGTCCATGTTTCTGCACCATATAGGAATATTGAGAAGATAGATATTGTCCAAGTTAGTTGTAGTTCTGAACTGTCTCCAGGTATATTCCTTCAATTTTGATATCCATTTGTGGGTTTTGTGCATTTCCTTTCTTATGACCATAGTTTAGTCTTTTTGATATTCATATCTAGTCCATATTTTTTGCTTATCATGTTTATTTCATTAAGTAGATCTTTAGGATTTCTGCTAGTAGTACAGTATCATCAGCATATCTTAGGTTATTGATTATCTTTCCATTAATTTGTAGACCTGGCATCTCTGTGATGTTTTTAAGATTTGCTCAGTGTATAGATTGAACAAGCTTGGTGATAGGATGCATCCCTGTCTTACTCCTCTTTTATATCAATGGTATAGAGTTAACTTTGTTATATTTTATTATTGCTGTTTGCTCCCAGTATAGACTACATATTAGTCGTATGCCCACGTCATCTAGATGTATCTTTTAGGCATTCTATAAGTTGTTTGTGGTGTACTCTATCAAAAGCTTTGGTGTAGTCTATGAAGCACCCGTATATTGGTTTGTTTACTTCTGTGTACTTTTCGATTAATGTAATTTCGAATGATCACTAATACATATTCCCTATACGCCACTTGGCGTGACGGGGTTCTTTACATTTTTTCTTCTTTTTTTATGCTCTTGGCTAGTAAAAACGTAATAATTTCTATATAGTAGACTGATATAGGCGGTTGAATTACCTGACCTACACAACGTGACCTAATACTTCCAGTCTCATCAAGTCATTTATAGTAATTAATGCAGTAATTGGAAACGTTGTTTTTGTGAGTCTGTATATAAAGAAGTTCAAAATGAGTGACTAAATCGGCTAAATTATGCAGATACCAGTAATATAAATATAGCAATGTCATTTCCACTATAAATAATAAGAAATTACACGCAATTGAAGCAAAATTGATATTGCTCACTTCATTATTACTAAATTATAAAGTGTATTTTTATGTTACGGTTTAACAACGTCATTCTTGATAGATTTCAATAATTGTGTTTTGCCTTAATCATTATTAATCTGGCAGCAGTGGCAATAGTAGTAGTTATAGTTATAGTAGTAGTAGTAGTAGCAATAGTAGTGTTAGCAATAGTAGTAGTAGTAATAGTAGCAGTAGCACTAGTAGTAGTAGCAATAGTAGCAATAGAAATAGTAGTAGTAGTAACACTAGTAGTAGTAGCAATAGTAGTAGTGGCACTAGTAGTAATATCAGTAGTTGTGGTAGCATTACAATAATAGTTTGCATACAACTTGTTGTACCAGCGCCATAACACAGAGTATTACAATTGGTTTGCGCTAAGAAGTTAAAATGTTACATTTGTCCCTGACAAAACCAGACGATCTTAATTTTTACCTGATAAAAACATTCTTCTCTTTTACCTGACAAAAACAGTCTTTCCTTTTACCTGGCAAAAACAATCCTTCATTTTTACCTGACAAAAACAATCTTCCCTTTTTACCTGACAAAAACAATTTTCCTTTTTATTTGTCAAAAACAATCTTCCTTTTTACCTGACAAAAACAATCTTCCTTTTTACTTGACAAAAACAAACTTCCTTTTTACCTGACAAAAACAATCTTCCCTCTTGACCTGACAAAATCAGACGATCTTCCCTTTTTAGCTCACAAAAACAATCTTCCCTTTTACCTGACAAAAACATTCTTCCTTTTTCCTGACAAAAACAATCTTCCTTTTTACCTGACAAAATCAATCTTCCCTTTTTACCGGACAAAAACATTCTTCCCTCTTTACCTGACAAAATTAATCTTCCCTTTTTACCTGACAAAAACAATCTTCCATTTTTACCTGACAAAATCAATCTTCCCTTTTTACCGGACAAAAACATTCTTCCCTCTTTACCTGACAAAAACAATCTTCCCTTTTTACCTGACAAAATCAATCTTCCCTTTTTACCGGACAAAAACAATCTTCCCTTTTTACCGGACAAAAACAATCTTCCCTCTTTACCTGACAAAATTAATCTTCCCTTTTTACCTGACAAAAACATTCTTCCCTCTTTACCTGACAAAAACAATCTTCCCTCTTTACCTGACAAAATTAAACTTCCCTTTTTACCTGACAAAAACAATCTTCCTTTTTTACCGGACAAAAACAATCTTCCTTTTTACCGGACAAAATCAATCTTGCCTTTTTACCGGACAAAAAACATTCTTCCCTCTTTACCTGACAAAAACAATCTTCCCTTTTTACCTGACAAAATCAATCTTCCCTTTTTACCGGACAAAAACATTCTTCCCTCTTTACCTGACAAAATTAATCTTCCCTTTTTACCTGACAAAAACATTCTTCCCTCTTTACCTGACAAAAACAATCTTCCCTCTTTACCTGACAAAATTAAACTTCTCTTTTTACCTGACAAAAACAATCTTCCCTTTTTACCGGACAAAAACAATCTTCCATTTTTACCGGACAAAATCAATCTTCCCTTTTTACCGGACAAAAACATTCTTCCCTCTTTACCTGACAAAAACAATCTTCCCTTTTTACCTGACAAAATCAATCTTCCCTATTTACCGGACAAAAACATTCTTCCCTCTTTACGTGACAAAAACAATCTTCCCTCTTGACCTGACATAATCAGACAATCTTTCCTTTTTACCTGGCACAATGCTGATAACGCAAATTAGTGTGTGTGTGTTCGTGTGTGTGCGGACTGTTCAATGCTTGGATGAATGAAGGGATGGAAATATGGATGGACGGACGAATATATGATGAATGAACTAACAGGCTGGATAGATGAATTGATGAACAGAAGGAGTAGGATGTTGGTAGGGCATACATGATAGATGAAGACATTAGCGACCGATGAGAAGGTGTTGTCAGACATGTATTAAAGTAAGTAGATAAAAGACTAAACACATTCATTGGTCATAAAGACATCTACAGTAAGGGGACACAACTCTGATGTCAAGATAAGGGTAAATTTGTTAGACTAACCGTCATTATCTCCCCTCCATCAAAGATTAGCCCGGAAGGCTGGCCACTCAACCCACAGAGCTGGAAAACCTGTCCGCACTTAAATGAAAGGGCCACGATCCAGTCGCGGAGTTCTCCAGTCTTAAGCTGGGGAAAACCGTCAGCTGAGGTAGTGGAGAAGGAGATAGTGAAAGAACGCAAGAGAGAGAAAGTATTGAAGCAGGGTATGAGAATTCAGAATGGTTACTTTTTCATCCCGTGTGTTTTCTTTTAAATTTACTTGTAACTGCCGCTATGTAGATTTATCTTATTCCCTTCTCCATAAATAAACTATTGTTTCTTCTATATCGTGAATCTACATTCTACATACATGAGGCAGCATGTGACGACCTCTTAAATGGCCTATCACATCTAATATGTTACAGTATAACTCGGTTGGTGTTATTCTACAAAGTACTACTTGGTTACTTCCGCTCACCCGGTAACCAAAGGAATAACTATATCTCTTCAGCATCCACCCTTAAAAGTACGCTAAGTGTCGTTAAGTGTCGCTAGTGTTGTTAAGTACGCTAAGTGTCGTTAAGTGTCGCTAGTGTCGTTAAGTACGCTAAGTGTCGTTAAGTGGCCATGATTGTGTTGTGGTGTGGAGTAAAATTGTGATATTTGCCATCTTCGGCGCAATAAGTCCCACTTCAGCGCGGCATTTTTTAACCTGGTTGCCTTCCGTCTTTATTCCTACACACTTTGCTACTCTAGACTGGCTAGTCTGTTTCTGGAGGCACCGCGAAGAGGTGGAGTAGGATCAAGATAGCTCAGAGACATTAGTCACCATAAACAAAACTATGCGTAAGGGTAGACCACTCCGTAGTTGGAAAGGTGCCAGAACTGCATTCCGTGCCACAGACCTGAAGACATGACGCTAATTAAACCCTTTTCTTATGAGTGAGGTGCGGTGGCTAAGGACGTCAGGACCCTTTTTTTTTAATTTGTGGGATGGTATTGGGTCTTAGAGAAGCTCAGAACATACAACATACAATTAGTAGCGAAGAGAGTGCTCTGTGAAAATGTGTGGTGCCCATAGTATCTTGAAGTACAATATTTGAATTAATATTTTATTCTTGAAATATGTAATCTTCTTCTTCTTCTTTTCTCTTTCACTGATACCAAAAAGGTGTCGTGGTTATATCATTTGTCGTTCTTGTGCTGCTCGAATTGTCTGAATTAGTGATTTTCCTTTGTTGTTACATGTCTCAGTCACTGCATCTATCCATCTTCTTCTGGGTCTTCCTCTTGGTCTTTTTCCATGCATTCTTGAGAAGAACGCTCTTGATGGTGATTGGTGAGGATTCTTTCTGACCAGGTGGCCAAACCATTTAAATTGTTTTTGTTCTATATATTCTTGGCAGGGTTTTGTTTCTACTATTTTTCTTATGGTTTCGTTTGGTTTTCTATCTCTTCTTGTGTTGTGTGTTATGAAATATGTAATCGATAACGTTTATTTCAGTGATGCGGCAGTCTATTTTCTGGTTCTAGATTTGAGTGAACAGAAAATGTGCAGTAACCGCAGCAAGTGAGAGTAGAAGATCGTATGGTCTTATGCTGCCGTATCAATAGCCAATACACATTACACAAATATTTCAATCTAAAGTTGGTAATTGAGAGACTATTAGAATATTAAATATAAATAGTATCTTCATACCAATTTTGTGCTATGAAAGTCAAACATGGACCCTTTCTAAATCACATTTAAGAAAGATCAATACATGTGAGATGCGATGCTTGAGAAAAGTAACAAACAACACAAGAAGAGATAGAATACCAAATGAAACCATAAGAAAAATGGTAGGAACAAAACCCTGCCAAGAATATATAGAACAACAACAACTTAAATGGTTTGGCCACCTGGTCAGAATGAATCCTTACCAATCACCATCAAGGGCGTTCTTATCAAGAATGCATGGAAACAGACCAAGAGGAAGACCCAGAAGAAGATGGATAGATGCAGTGACTGAGACATGTAACAACAAAGGAAAATCACTAATTCAGACAGTTCGAGCAGCACAAGAACGACAAATGATATAAACCACGACACCTTTTTGGTGTCAGTGAAAGAGAAAGAAGAAGAAGATTAGAATATTCTTGTTGGTTCCCAGTGAATACATAAAAGTTGATTTTAGAGAAAGGAACGTTCTGTAGAAACAGCCTAACATCAGCAGCCCCATAACACTACGGGTGACGGCTCACACATATCCAGCGAAACGCCTCCTCCCACCTGCCCGCAGCAACTCACTTTCTCACTCGTTCATACTAATACGATCATGGAAACCACTAGCGAGGGCTATGTGCACCTTTAGGGCAAACTGAGAACTTCTTTTATTGGAATTTACACTTAAACGCTTCTTTTTGAACCGCCACTACCAAACTTTCTAGAATAAAACGAATAGTTGTGAAGGATTTCGGACTGTTTCCATTAACTGAATAACTTTTCAAAAGATCATCAAACCAACAATGTGTAAGTATTAGTATTAATGTTTAACTTTGCATTCAAAATTACAAACACAATTATCAATGAAAACTGAAGTAAGTTTTCTCGATTTCTTTTAATAAAAGTGGATTTCAGGATTGTAAACGAGGTTAATATATATCATTGTTTCGTTTAGCTTAAATCTGCAACATTGAAACAAAATGTGTTTTCACGTTAACTTCCATAGTTACTTATATATATATATATATATATATATATATATATATATATATATATATATATGTATAGATTTATATATAGCAATCTGCAAAATCGTGATTTTATATATGTATATACGGAGCCGTGATAGCTCAGTGGTTAGTGAACTGGACTACAAAGGACAAGAGGTAGGGTTCGATCCTAACCGACGGCTTCTGGGTTCACTCAGCTTTTAATGGGTACCGGATTTTTTTCTGGGAAAGTAAAGCGGCACGGGCGTAATACCGACACATTACCCCAAAAATCATGTACTGAAGGTCTGTAAAATATATGGTCACTAACACCATATCCCCTATGCGCCACTTGGTGTAACGGGGTTACTTTACTATATATATATATATATATATATATATATATATATATATATATATATATATATATATATATATAATCGTGTTTATAAATACGTATATGTGAGCTATTTTGTCGAAAATTTATAAACTATACTTCGGTTCGACGAACATATGCTCGCTTTCCCGACTTGCAAAATGCACGTTAAACTATAGAAAAAGCATATAAATATATACATGCATAAACACATAAAATGAAATGTCTAAGGAAAATACTTGGTATAAGGTGGAAGGAATTCAAAACAAATGAGGAAATTAGAGAAATCTCCAATCAACCACTAATATCTTCAGTAATGTAGAAAAGACGATGGTCATATGGTGGTCATGTGATGAGGAGAGATAAAAACCGAATAACAAAGCAAGTCCTCATGTGGGAAACAACAGGTAAGAGGAAAATGGGCCGACCCAGAGATACACTGAGGAGAACATTGCTCAGTGAGGTAGGAGCAGCAGGAATAGGTTCCCTCAATGAGAAAGAGTTGCACAGATTAGAGACAAATGGCGAGATTTGATAAAAGATCTTTACAAGGATTGAAAACTGCTAGAATAAAAATTTAGATAAGAGAAAGAGTATCTGGGTCTATGTCCTATGGGCAGGCTATGGCTCGAAAGGTCAATAGATAGATAGATAGATAGATAGATAGATAGATAGATAGATAGATAGATAGATAGATAGATAGATAGATAGATAGATAGATAGATAGATAGATAGATAGATAGATAGATAGATAGATAGATAGATAGATAGATAGATAGATAGATAGATAGATAGATAGATAGATATACACATATATAGATATACTTGGGGACCTCGGCAGTCTAGTTGGGAAACCACTCGCCTCAGCTGCCTATGTTCGGACAACCCCTGTTAGATTCCAATTGGAAGCAGTATGAATTGAACTCTTGGTTGGAAAAAAAATTACCCCTCCGATCGACCCAGCCGCTGGCAGGAATGAGTACCAGGGTATACTACTCTGGAAAGGTGAGGAATGCCGCTTCGCATCGTTAGTTTTGATGTTTGAAGCGACACTATCCAGAAGTCTCAGAACACTTCTGGAAAGGCGGCCGAGGACATAAAAACTCACGTGGTAAGACGTCGATTCAAGTTCCGTACTTTACATTTACCTTTACGCATGGAAACATTAGTGTGCAGCAATATATAGGTTACTGTGCATGATTCCTTAAAGGACATGAAATCAAACTTAGCGCACGTTTCAGTGTGTGTGGTGTATATTTCCC
The DNA here is from genome assembly GCA_032433765.1 of Megaustenia siamemsis. NCBI lineage: Eukaryota > Metazoa > Mollusca > Gastropoda > Stylommatophora > Ariophantidae > Megaustenia > Megaustenia siamemsis. Next base: position 91,395,625 of record JAVIAB010000139.1, on the reverse strand, counting down.
GTGCAGTTACAAGTGTCTCTCGCCATTCATGAGGAAATAATTACGGCTAAAGCTAAACATGTGAAAAAGTGCCACGGCCGACAATTTTCTGGCAAATAAATTGAAGGTAAGTGGGTGGACCTAATCACACACATAATAATATGTAATCGCTGAATTAGAGATTACCAAGTGTCCAACAGAAACATTTCTTTTTGCTTGAATCATGATAGAACCAACAGCAGCGAGCGGGGATGTTAGCTACTTTAATAAATATATCAGCTCTATCACAACTTTTTGAATGTCTACCACGAAAACTATAACTCGCTTTCAAACTCGCTACCATCGATATGTATCCACTGTTGATCCTCTGAAGCAGCCTACCACGAGTTACCACCATTGTACTTAAACTAAAAATCACCTTAAGCATCATAGTAACTGGTTTATCCAGGCAACATCGACTGTCAGGAACATTGCGACGTGTGGCGTGCAGAACAGTGCGAAAAGGTACGATAGTAAAATCTGTTACCTCACAGAATTACAGTCTGACCAGTTCTGTCAGTCCGCAACTAACGCACTTGGCCTGGCCAAAACAGCATGTGGCATGACCTATCTGATTGCATTGGCTAATATCTATATCTTCTTTTTTTCTCTTTTTCACTGGTACCGAAATGTGTCGTGGTTATATCATTTGTCGTTCCTGAGCTGCTCGAACTGTCTGAATTAGTGATTTTCCTTTGTTGTTACATGTCTCTATCACTGCTACATCCATCTTCTTCTAGGTCTTCACCGTGGTCTTTTGCCATGCATTCTTGAGAAGAACACCCATGATGGTGATTGGTGAGGATTAATTCAGAACATGACAAATTTGACAATGACAAGCGATACATTTTATGGGTGATTGGTCGGTACAACACCAGTCCGCTCTACCTTCCAAGAGAGATCTGGTACCCGTTTTAGGCTGGCTGAACATAAATGCCGTCGATGAGGACCGAATTCGACCTCTTGTCCCGGTAATCCTATTCTTTAACAATTTATCTACAGCAGCCATTATTTATTCTTCGAAAGAGCAGATTGTAGTCTTATTTCTGTGGGGGTACCTGTTTACTCTGTTTTACTTTATATAAAATAAACATTTAGTAATGGTAGCAACAAAGAAAAAGACATCACGGCAAAGAACAACAAGGACAAGTGGAACAATATTTAAGACAGGTAAATGAATTTATATATGGTGCAGAATATTCCTATATGGTGCAGAAACATGGACATTAGACAAGAAAACTGAACAGAGAATTGAAGCCTTTGAAATGTGGATATATAGAAGTATAGGTAGAATTGGATGGAAGGAAAAGAAAACAAACGATGAAGTCTTAAAACAAATAAAAATTAAAAGAGAACTACTAAGCACAATTCAAACAAGACAAATGCGATTTTTGGGCCATGTTAAAAGACACAACAGCCTACTCAAAGTAATTATGGAGGGGAAAATACAAGGTAAAAGAGGCAGAGGCAGACCAAGACTAACATGGACGAGTAACATCAAAAGATGGTCAAACCAGCCTATGACAACCTGCACCATCAAAGCATGAGACAGAGCAGAATGGCGCTCCATGGTAGCCAACCTTCGTTGCGGAGACGGCACCCGATGATGAAATGAATTTAAATATCTGGGAACATTGTTAACCTCAGATGGTAGATGTACAACAGAGGTGAGATGGTAGATGTACAACAGAGGTCAGATGGAAGATGTACAACAGAGGTCAGATGGTAGATGTACAACAGAGGTGAGATGGTAGATGTACAACAGAGTTGAGATGGTAGATGTACAACAGAGGTAAGATGGTAGATGTACAACAGAGGTGAGATGGTAGATGTACAACAGAGGTCAGATGGTAGATGTACAACAGAGGTGAGATGGTAGATGTACAACAGAGGTGAGATGGTAGATGTACAACAGAGGTGAGATGGTAGATGTACAACAGAGGTAAGATGGTAGATGTACAACAGAGGTGAGATGGTAGATGTACAACAGAGGTAAGATGCAGAATGGATGAAGCAAAAAGCAGCTTTCCAAAAAACTATGAGGAAGATAATATGCAATCCATTTTTGACAATAGAAACAAAAAATGAGTTCTTAAATGTTATGTTAAGCCAGTCTTAAACATATGGATGAGAAGGAACCTTCACGTGTAGACTTGATGATTAATAAACTTGAATGAACACTACTGATTATCTGTGATTGTTCAATACATTAAAACATTGTCATTACGTTGTGCTGTGATCAATATGAACTCTGATATAAATAAGTAGGCATAATTAAATAGATAGCAGTAGTCTAGACTAGATATAAATCATCATCATCAAGCACCGGGCCTGCTGGCATAGGTGATCATGTCTCTCCACAACTTTCGATCTCGGCAGTTATTTATCATTTCTGTTGTTCACCTTCTGCCAAGCCATTCTCTTAAGCTGTCTTTTATTTTTTCTCTTTGCTTCCCTCTATCTCTTCGTCCCTCAATTTTTCCAGTTGTTACAATATATTCCAGTTGTTCTCTTCTCATTACATGGCCAAAAAATGATGATTGTTTCTTCCTAATATTGGAAATTAGCTCTCTTTTTGCTTTTACCTCTCTCAGAACATCCTCATTATTCTTTTAGCTGTCCATGGTATTCTCAACATTTTTCTGTAAAACCACATTTCTACAGACTCCAGTGATTTTCTTGTCTGTTGTCCTATTGTCCATATGTCGCATCCATATGTTAAGACTGGCTCTACGTAACATTTAAGAACTCTTTTTCTTGTTTCTATTGTCAAAAATGGATTGCATAGTATCTTCCTCATGTTTTGGAAAGCTGCTTTTGCCTGAGCCATTCTGCATCTCACCTCTTTTGTACATCTTCCGTCTGGGGTTAACAAAGTTCCAAACTATTTAAATTCATTTACCTGTTTTAATATTGTTCCACTTGTCTTTATTTTGCACTGAGGTGATGTCCTTTTCTTTGCTGTTACCATTACCTCTGTCTTTTTGCTATTAAGGCTGAGTTCTTTATTTTTGCTTTCTTTCACTACAATGTCCAACATTTCTTGTAACTCATTTTCACTCTTAGCGATTAAGACTGTATCATCAGCATACCTTAGATTATTTATATTATGACCTCCAATTGTTATTCCAGGCATGCCCTTATGGATCTTAAAATAATCTCACTATAAATATTAAACAAATCTGGTGACAGCACACAACTTTGTCTAATACACTGTTTTATTTGTTGAAACATTCCAAGTTGGTTTCCAGTTCTTATGGCCGCTGTTTGTTGCCAGTACATGTTCTTTATTATTCTTAGATCTTTGCTGTATACGTTTATGCTTTCTAAAATTTTGATTATTTCTTGGTGCTTTACTTTGTCAAATGCCTTGGTGTAATCTATGAAACATAGGTATAGATCTGTTTTCACCTCTATGGCTCTTTCTACTAAAGATCTTATGATATAAATGACATTACTTGTTCCTTTATCTCTAACAAAACCTCACTGTTCATCGCTAATTTCTGGACTGATTTTGTTTCGCACTCTTCGCATGATGATTCTTAGATATAAATAAGTAGAAGTAGTCTAGACCAGATCTAAATAAGTATACGTAGTCTAGACCAGATATAAATAAGTAGAAGTAGTCTAGACCAGATATAAATATGTAGAAGTAGTCTAGACCAGATATAAATAAGTAGAAGTAGTCTAGACCAGATATAAATAAGTAGAAGTAGTCTAGACTAAATATAAATAAGTAGAAGTAGTCTAGACCAGATATAAATATGTGTACGTAGTCTAGACCAGATATAAATAAGTAGAAGTAGTCTAGACCAGATAAAAATAAGTAGAATTTGTCTAGACTAAATATAAATAAGTAGAAGTAGACTAGACCAGATATAAATAAGTAGAAGTAGTCTAGACCAGATACAAATAAGCAGAAGTAGTCTAGACCAGATATAAATAAGTAGAAGTAGTCTAGACTAGATACAAATAAGTAGAAGTAGTCTAGACCAGATACAAATAAGAAGCAAACTTATATCCCTCTCTGATACAGAAGAAGAAGAAGAAAGAAATGACTCCACAGCAGCGCTGATAGTGAAACTCTCATTGTTATTTCGTGCCACGTTCCAACACTCCCCTACTGAAGCACTCGAGACGAGTCTATTATCTTGTCATTGTCATGGATTCCTGAGTGGCAAGGACTGTAAATCCATACAATTTCATGAAAATTCAATACCCCTCGGTTGCTGAACACATCCACGGTGGAACCAAAAGTCACGAACTCTAAGGAGCATGGCCTAAGAGTCGGACTCAATAAAAATTGTCTTTAAAGAAAGAAAAAGATATCACAGATAACGTGGGTAGAGCTGCAGTATCTGACTCCGCCTTCGTAATGATATTGATCGTATTTAGGAAAACGACACCGTTTCCAAGATGGTGGAACGAAGTTCATGTTATCTCGATCGCTGTAGAAAATGCATTTGGGGGTCTGATTAATTTCGGCTCTCCAATGCAAATTTTCTGCGTTAAAGTCAAAATGATGTTCTACTTAACAAATCTAAGCCGATGAAGCGGAGTCGTACACACGGCAATATTCTTTTTGACAAGTCAAGTGTTGTTAATGCGACCTTCCACCGTCTAGAGTTGATCAGCGGTTTACGTCAACACATTGAGTTCTATTCAGTGGCCGTCGTTGGAATTGTTTGAAGCAAGTTATTTACATGTTACAACACATTAATGTGGACTGCTCCGTCAAGTCAACCGAAAGTTTCTTTTTCTTTGGGGAATGTGCACCATGTTTCGTTCGTTGTAGGCTGCATTCACTAGAGTAATCGGGAATCTATGGGCGCAGCCATTGTTGTGTGTGCTACGTTATCATAATGGCTCATCGTATATCCCTAGACCGGACACACGCTAATCTCACGGTCTGTTGTTCAATGTGCGGCGGGGACAATCCGGCGACTTACTGTGTTTTATATGTTCGGAATTGGAGTCAGGGACGTTGTCCTGGCATCATCAAGCGCTATACATTAAAAAAAAATAGGACAATCATCATTTTCAAGAGGACGTGAACTTCCGGTCAATATGGTGGATAGGCGGCAGGAACTATTGAAGGCTGTGTATGAAAAGTGTTCCTGGTTGCAGTTTCCTCATATTCCAAGTCCGGCTTGTTGCAGCAGCTACTGATGTAAGCGCTATGTGCACACCGTGAGCTGTGTGTCTCATCTGTTTTGATCATGTTTCGACATTTCAATTGTTTACGATGAATGATGATATCGTATGACAGTGAACAGTTGGCTGTGTTTACTTTCTGTGCGGTTTCGCCTTATGTCTTTTGGCGTGTGCTGGGACTGCATTGATGGGGACTACAGTTACCTTTCTTTGTTGGGAGATGAATTAGTAATTCTTATGATTCCACTGGCACGGGCGGTTGAGAAATTATGAATTTTAATTCGTTTGTAGTGATACCGGGGCCTTCCATAACCATAACCACTTTGGAAACCTCTAAAGGGAGCCAAGATAGAGAACCACGGACTTGCTCTGGTGAGCTATTGACATGCTTGGGAAGCATAGTTATACCAGATTGGAAAGGGGTGGGGGAAATTGGAACCAGCAATAAAGTCAGGAAAGGAAAGGATAATTAAACCTGACTAGAGTTTGTCCATCTCCACAAGATTTAGAAATCTACTCAAGCAAACACACAAGCAGAATCAACATTAATTTGGAACTGTCAGCTCTTTTATTTGGACTTGAATGGGACACGAACATAAATATTAAGAACGTTGTTATATACAATCTATCTCGCAGGTCTATGTTTTCACCTCATAATGGCAGTTTTGCTCCAATCTTGCAAGTGTTGCAGTAGTCATGAAGATAATGTCTGGAATATTCCACTCATTTCTCCAATCGATATTTGATGGAAGTGGTCTCTATTTGTGAGATCACACACAAACACATACAACCTAAAGTAAATATTGTGAATGAATGAAATCTTAGTAGTTCATATTCATCACACAAACACATACAACCTACAGTAAATATCTGTGAATGAATGAAATCTTAGTAGTTTATATTCATCACACAAATATCAAAGATTGTTAAATTTGGGAGTTTGTGGGGGGGGGGGGGGGAGATGCTAAATTCATTTGTAAGTATTTCAATACATATTCTTCTATCCACTTTGAATGTATAATAGAAGAAGAATGCACATTTTATTTCGTTGAAAGACTCACAACAAGCAAATCAACTAAAGTATCTATGACAAACAGCCGTGGCCTGCGGAAATTCTCAGTTTGTTTTCAGTAAAGAAAACAAAAGAAACCAGGAGGAAATTTACACAGCGATAAAAGGCAGGAGATGGAGTGTGATATGTCACGTTTTCAGAAGTGTTCCAGAAACAAATAAATGAGTTCGTAACCGGATGCATAGCAATGGCAGCAAAAATCAAAACTTGGCAAGGCTTGAGGTGCCCATTGCAAAATGGGCATGATTCGATCATAATGAAAAAAAAAAGAAATGTCTTGTTGCCCTACAAGTCTTCATAAACGTGTAGTATGGACATTGATTTCTCTGTCCACGAGGAGAGGAAATAATATCAAGAATGATATTCGTAATTAAAAGAATGTATCTAATTGACTCATGTTTATACACATGACTTCTATTTTCTATGATGGCGGATCTAGTCCACGTTCATTCGATCGTTGCAGAAAGTGCATTCGATGTCTGATTAATTTATGTTCTCCATTGCACTCCTATGCGTTAAAGTCCAGATAATGATCTACTTATTACATCTGCGCCGATAAAACAATGTCGTACGCCGGCAATATTCGATTTTCGACAAATCAAGTGTTGTGAATGCGACCTTCCATCGTCTAGGCTTGTTCTGCGCTTTACGTCACATTGGTGCTGTTCATGACTGTTGTTGGATTTACTTGACGCAAGTTATTTCCATGTTATTCATTAATGTGAAATGCTTCGTCAGCCGCAGTTTTTATCTCTTTAGGGAATTTGCACCGTGTTCTGTTCGTCGTAGGCTACATTCACTAGAGTAATCAAGATTCTAAAGGGCGCGTCATTGCAGTGCGTCCGACATTGTTATGTGTGCTACGTCATCGTAATGGCTCATCGTAAATCCCTAGACCGGCCGTACTCTAATCTTACGGTCTGTTGTTTGATGTGCGACGGAGATAATCTGACGACTTAACTGTGTGTTTATATGTTCGAAATTAGAGTCAACAAAGATGGCCTAACATCATCAAGCGCCAAACATTTTTAAAAAATATGACGATCATCACTTTTTGGAGGACGTGAACTTCTGGTATATGGTGAATAGGCGGCAGGAACCATTGCAGGTTATGCATGAAAAGTATTCCTTGTTGCAGTTTCCTCATATTCCAAGTCCATGGGGGACTGGTTGGTCTCGAGGCAAGACGCCGGCCTCGGGACAGAGAGGTTGTGGGTTCAAATCTCGGCTATACCGATTGGGATTTTTATTTATGATTTCTCTCTCCGACAACCACCCCTGGTCTCAGCAGCGAGGCCCGACTTGAAACGTCAGTTACTCATTGACGGAAAAAAAAACATGAGTACCTCCGAAGTCGGAGTTATCTGCCTGTGCGGAAGGACCCCTGTGCACACGGCTGTCAGGGAAAAAAATGGATTAATACGCAAAATTCAGTTCCTAGTCTCTAGGGACTTCGTCAAAGTTGAAAGCTGGCGAACGCAACAACAACAACAACAATAACAACAACAACAACAACAACAACAACAACAATAACAACAACAACAACAACAACAACAACAACAATACAAACGACAACAAACAAGATAATTACTGTAGGCTGTAGAAATGTGATTTTACAGAAGAATGCTGACCTCGGACAGCTAACAAGAGTAATGCAACCGTTGTGAAAAAGGCCAAAGAAAACAGGAAGAGGGAAGCAAAGAGAAAAGATACCAGACAGCTTAAGAGAATTGCTTGGCAGAAGGTCAATAACAGAAATGATAAATAACTGCCGAGATCGAAAGTTGTGGAGACACACGATCACCTTACGCCAGCAGGCACGGTACTTGATGATGATGATCTAATTGACACCTGGCGAAAAAGAGGAAAAGAGAGATCACAGACGATACAGAGATAGTGGCAAAGTCAAAAATTGTGCCGATACGATGACATTTGGACAGAGAGTATTGAAAGATATCAATCGCCAACGGTAACCGATATGGCACATGATGTTGATGATGATCTCATTGCATCGCAGGGAGACCCATAGGTTCTGTTCTGATCTGTTCATGGAATCAGTATCACTGCAGTTGAGAATTCCCCATATTCGCCCCACTCATGTCACATCTCCCGCCAAAGCGCTGTGGCAAATACTGTTGACACGGTCGACTACCGTTCAGCCTTAATCGGCGCACAGGCGACGATTCCAAACGAGTTCTATCGAATAGAGAGTGCGCGGTCTATTCCTTACTCCAGATTACTCGAAAACACACATTTAAAGCAAGCGGAGCAAGCGAAACGGTTTAAAACGTTAGTCTTTACAAAAAACAAGACGACATGCAGCCATTTTGATTTTGCATTGTCTGTTGTCGGCCATTAGCAAGGTCGAACTCCAGTGTGAGCCAAATCGGCAAGGTGGGCGGCAATTCCAAACGACATCACCGGAGAGAGTGTGCCCACAGTCACATCCAACTCCATATCACTCGAAAAAAATCGAAATAAAACACATAGAAACAGGCAGTTGGAACAAAAGTGTGCATACTGATCTCTCATGCAGACAACAGAAACAGAAACGAACAAGAAGGTCAACACCGATACACCCCATGACGTATGTGGAATTAGGCCTGGATTTAGGCTTGTTAGGCTCTTCGCCGGGCTAAGCTAAATGAAACTTTGAGGTCCCCTGTTAAACAAAATTAACACCAGATGGTCTGTATTATAGATTACAATATAAAACAATTAACACCAGAAGGTCTGAATTATAGATTACAATATAAACAAATTAACACCAGAAGGTCTATATTATAGATTATAATATAAACAAATTAACACCAGAAGGTCTGTATTATAGATTACAATATAAACAAATTAACACCAGAAGGTCTGTATTATAGATTACAATATAAACAAATTAACGCCAGAAGGTCTATATTATAGATTACAATATAAACAAATTAACACCAGAAGGTCTATATTATAGATTACAATATAAACAAATTAACACCAGAAGGTCTATATTATAGATTACAATATAAATAAATATGAGGCCCCTCGGATTGTGAGGCGCTAACCTATAGCTTATTTATCCTATGTCTCCATATGGCGCTGCATGAAAGATAAACGTACATGCAGTGTCCGCTTTTATTTCCCCATCATTGTGTATATAAACTGTGTGGCCAGCATTACGACAAAGCCGTCCTTCTTTTCCAGAAAGCATAACAACCTAGTCCCAAGATGTGAACCTAAATGTCTCGATTTACACCAAACCCGAACCCCTTGTCCTCCATAGTAAACGGTAAAAAACGTTCCTTCCTCGGGTTGCTATGCGTATGTTAGCCACCATAAGATTCCATGACCACGGCACATTGCTTGGCGATGTGGTCGGTATCACGCCAGGCCGTCTTTACTTTCCAGGAAATCTCTAGTTCCGATTTTTAGAGGATGTGCGAACCTCGGAGCCTTGTCGGTTCGAAAAAAAAATCCGCCGTTTCTGGGAATCAAACCCGAGCCCTTCTGATCAGAAAGCGAGCACACTAACCACTCGGCCACCTAGGCTGTCCTCTATAACAAAAAAAAGTAAAGTGACCCGTCACGCCAAGTGGCGTAAAGGGAATATAGTGTTAGTGACCATCACTTTTACAGAACTTCAGCACATGATTTTTGGGGTAATGTGGTCGGTATTACGCCCGTGCCGCTTTACTTTCCCAGAAGAAAATCCGGTACCCATTTAAGGCTCGGTGAACCCGGAAGCCGTCGGTTGGGATCGAACCCTACCTCTTGTCCTTTGTAGTCCGGTTCACTAACCACTGAGCCATCGCGGCTCCCTGTCCTCCATATCATCATCATCATCATCATCATCATCATCATCAAGTACCGGGCCTGCTGGCGTAGGTGATCATGTCTCTCCACAACTTTCGAACTCGACATTTATCTATCATTTCTGTTGTTGACCTTCTGCCAAGCCATTCTCTTAAGCTGTCTGGTATCTTTTCTCTTCGCTTCCCTCTATCTCTTCGTCCCTCAATTTTCCCAGTTGTTACAATATATTCCAGCTGTTCTCTTCTCCTTAAATGGCCCAAAATTGTGATTGTTTCTTTATAATATTGGAAATTAGCTCTCTTTTTGCTTTGGCCTCTTTCAGAACGTTTTCATTATACTTCTTAGCTGTCCATGGTATTCTCAACATTCTTCTGTAAAACCACATATCTACAGACTCCAGTGAGCCCTCCATATACCAGCTGATTAACCACTGCTCTGCCACGGATCAAAGAACGTATCTTCTATAAGGCTCTCATTGCACTTACCTTAGAACCTTGCTTGCCAGCTCTTTCATGTTTATGGAAACCTAATCGATCAATCTAGCCCCACTCATTTTCTTGAAACCTCTCGAATGTAGTCATCATAAATAATAAAAACATCTGGAAGGTTCCAAGATGATGACAAATTGACGTCGCAATGTTAGGCTCGAGAAACATGTATCTACCTGTCATCTAATTAGTATAAACAGAATAGCTCACGCGCTTAACTTAGCTCCAGCCAGGTAGATAGATTTATGCTAGCGAGGCTAGCGCAGGTTGTAGCACTATTTACATGGCTATAAATGTGTACATCTCTATCTCTTAATGTTTTTATGTTTGTGCATCTGCCAGGTTACAACGTATACATTTATCCATTTATACTTTTTATGGTTATTGTTTTTCCGTGTGCCATCTCTATATCTCTGTTAATGTTACAATTATCATTATCAATAATTGTTGTATACTATAATTTATATATATATTTTTGGGGGTGTAGAAAAATATTTATTTTTTGTGGGGTTTAATATGGTTCAATTAAAGATGAAAATGAGAGAGAGAGAGAGAGAGAGAGTGAGTGAGTGAGAGACAAAACGTTCGAGATAGATGAATAGACGGACAGACAGACGGACATACAGACAAACGAATAGATTAGATAGATAGATAGATAGATAGATAGATAGATAGATAGATAGATAGATAGATAGATAGATAGATAGATAGATAGATAGATAGATAGATAGATAGATAGATAGATAGATAGATAGATAGATAGATAGGTAGGTAGGTAGGTAGGTAGGCAGTTAGGTAGGTAGGTAGATAGATAGATAGATAGATAGATAGATAGATAGATAGATAGATAGATAGATAGATAGATAGATAGATAGATAGATAGATAGATAGATAGATAGATAGATAGATAGATAGATAGATAGATAGATAGATAGATAGATAGATAGATAGATAGATAGATAGATAGGTAGGTAGGTAGGTAGTTAGGTAGGTAGGTAGGTAAATAGATAGATAGATAGATAGATAGACAGACAGACAGACAGACAGACAGACAGACAGACAGACAGACAGACAGACAGGCAGGCAGGCAGGCAGGCAGGCAGGCAGGCAGACAGACAGACAGACAGACAGACAGACAGACAGACAGACAGACAGACAGACAGACAGACAGACAGATAGACAGATAGATAGATAGATAGATAGATAGATAGATAGATAGATAGATAGATAGATAGATAGATAGATAGATAGATAGATAGATAGATAGATAGATAGATAGATAGATAGATAGATAGATAGATAGATAGATAGATAGATAGATAGATAGATAGATAGATAGATAGATAGATAGATAGATAGATAGATAGATAGATAGATAGATAGATAGATAGATAGATAGATAGATAGATAGATAGATAGATAGATAGATAGATAGATAGATAGATAGATAGATAGATAGATAGATAGATAGATAGTGATTCTATTATGATTCTACTTTAACTCTACCATATGCCCTGATCACATAAACCCTTTCCTTCACATGTACTTCTATTTAAGTCATCTACATTTGTAATCGTTGCCTGCGCAACATTCGGATATTAAACCTATTACTTTGAGCCTGTCAGTTTTTATTTTCTCCTGTAATTGATTTATTTCATCAGCGTCATTATGTGATGTGCTTTATCTTTCCTGAACCTGTTAACATTCAAGCATGTTTCATTGTCTATGTTTTCTACTTCTTTTTGCTTCGTTCTACTACTTGAACTTCGTGGTTTTGTAAGGTGAGGTATGTGTGTATACATATGAGGTATATATGTGTACAAGTGTGGTTTTCGTGTGTAAATGAGGTATTTGTGTGTACAGATTAAGTATGTATGTGTACAGATGAAGTATGTGTAAGTTTTGTGTACATAAGTAGCTAGGCCTGATCTTCTTGACTTTTCTAACGGCATAAACCAATGTCACAATGGCTGCCCATACAACTGGGTGTTATTATTTTTTTCAGAGACTAGTCTGTCGCCTCAACTATGTTGGTTATTGTGTTTGTTTGCAATATTTTTTTTCATGGAGCTGAAATTAGGAAGTGAGTGTGTGCTAATATTTTCTGTTCAGTAGAAATCGTTTAAAATCGACGCCTGATCAGTCCAATGTGGCGTGCACGGAGACCGACATTGTTATGAGTTTTTAACCGACGCATGATGGGTGACGCTGTGATAAGTGAAACAAATATAAGGAATGTTCTACTGCAATAAAGCTGTTTCATGGATAGAATAGAATAGAATAGAATAGGATAGGATAGAATAGGATAGGATAGGATAGAATAGAATAGAATAGAATAGAATAGAATAGAATAGGATAGGATAGGATAGGATAGAATAGGATAGGATAGGATAGGATAGAATAGGATAGAATAGAATAGAATAGGACAGGATAGAATAGAATATAATAGAATAGGATAGGATAGGATAGAATAGAATAGAATGGAATAGAATAGAATAGGATAGGATAGAATAGAATAGAATAGAATAGAATAGAATAGAATAGAATAGGATAGGATAGGATAGGATAGGATAGAATAGATTAGAATAGGATAGAATAGAACAGGATAGGATAGAATAGAATAGAATAGGATAGGATAGAATAGGATAGGATAGAATAGAATAGGATAGGATAGAATAGGATAGAATAGGATAGGATAGGATAGGATAGAATAGGATAGGATTGAATAGAATAGGATAGGATAGGATAGGATAGATAGAATAGAATAGAATAGGATAGAATAGAATAGAATAGAATAGAATAGGATAGGATAGGATAGAATAGAATAGAATAGAATAGAATAGAATAGAATAGGATAGGATAGGATAGGATAGGATAGGATAGGATAGGATAGGATAGAATATAATAGAATAGGATAGATAGAATAGAATAGAATAGAATAGAATAGGATAGAATAGAATAGAATAGAATAGGATAGAATAGAATAGAATAGAATATAATAGGATAGAATAGAATAGAATAGAATAGGATAGGATAGGATAGAATAGAATAGAATAGAATAGAAAAAAAGTGAAATCGTTCTACTTCTCCTATCCTTCCTCTGTTGCTGTTGCGTCGAGGGGAGAAACAATCTGCGATTCTTTGCTCTTCTGTTGGCCTCTTCTGATGTTATTCCTCCTAGTGACTCTTGTATTCCCTTTATCCATCTCTTTCTCGGTCTTCCTCTTAATCTGGCGCTTTCGTAGCGTTTGTTTATGGCTCTTTGAGTCATTGTTAGTTCTTTTTGTCGTGTTATGTGACCGAACCAATTTATCTGTTGTTTCTTTATGTATTCGATGGCTGGTTCAATTTCGAGTTTCTTCCTCAGGTCAGTGTTTCTTACTCTGTCCCTTAAGCTGTTTCCTGTCATTCTTCTGACATATTTCATTTCGGTGGTCGTTATCTTTCTTATTGTTCTAGAGTCCAGCGTCAAATTCTGGCACTGATAGCACAGAGATGGTAGCAAAATTGATTTGTATATTGCCCTTTTTGCTTCTGTAGTTATTGCTTTGTTTTTCAATAGTGTTGATACTTGGCCTATAACTTGGCATGCTTTGTTACACCTTATATCTATCTCTGTCTCTTGGTTATTGTCTTGTGTTAACGTGCTACCCAGATATTTAAAATTGTCTACTTGCTTCAAAGTTGTATTATCTATTATGATGTTTAGTTTTTCTTTCTTTCTCGCTATTGCCATTACTTCGGTTTTGCTTATGTTGGTCTTCATGTTGTATTGTTTACAAGTGTTGTTTAGCCTGTTGATATTTGTGAAACACTGGCATTAACAGTTGATTTTGGAAGAAGAATACAGGCTCTGACAAGGAAAGAGTATAGAAAGATCTCGGAATAATAAAAAAAAGGAAAGAGCCCCGTCACGCCAAGTGGCGTATAGGGAATATGGTGTTAGTGAACCGTCACGCCAAGTGGCGTATAGGGAATATGGTGTTAGTGAACCGTCACGCCAAGTGGCGTATAGGGAATATGGTGTTAGTGAACCGTCACGCCAAGTGGCGTATAGGGAATATGGTGTTAGTGAACCGTCACGCCAAGTGGCGTATAGGGAATATGGTGTTAGTGACCATACATTTACAGATCTTCAGAACAATGATTTTTGGGGTAATGTGGTTGGTATTACGACCGTGCTGCTTTACTTTCCCAGAAAAAATCCGGTACCCTGGCTGGATGAACCCGGAAGCCGTCGGTAGGTATCAACATTGTGGAAGTGTGCAACAAAAGCCAGCTATTCTCCCAAGCAATTAGAGGCTTGCTGTCACCGGCTAAAGAATGAACATGATGGTACAGACAAGATCTGATCTCTTTGATACGATCATCCTACTGGGAGAGTTAACGAAGAAACAGAAGGCAGGGCGGACGACGGTAGATGTGTGAAGATAACATCAAAATATGGGCAGGGTTAATCTTAATAACATCTCAGAAGAGGACTTCCAGTAAATATGGCGTATAGGTGGCAGGAACCATTGAGGCTCAGTCTAAAAGTGTTCCTTATTGCAGTTTCCTCATATTCCAAGTCTGGCTTCCTGCCTGAGCTACTGAGTTTTGTGCTCTGTGCACACCGCGATTGCTTACGATGAATGATGATATCGTATGACGAAGTACAGTTCAGCTGCGTTCACTTTCGGTGCCGTTTGGTCTTTTGTCTTTTGGCGTGTGCTGTAGCTCCTGTAATGGGGACTTGCAGCTTCCTTTCTTTGTTTGGATTCTTCAATGCGATGAGTTTTAACTCGGATGATTCCACTGGTACGGGCGGTTGAGCAATTATGGATTTTAATTCGTTTGCAGTGATACCAGATCCTTCGACTAACCATAACCATAACTATAACCATAACTATAACCATCTTGTTTTGTTTTCAACATTTCTATTGCATCTCATTACGTATTTTTGTGCTCGATATTTTTAGGACGAACTTGTCAGGTCTTCCATTGATAGCATATGTATGTACAACCAGAGAATCTATCATTTTCCATTCCGCTTGAATTTTCACATTTTGATGTTAGAGATTTGGTGTCACGCGATAGCTTTCGCTGTTTGATTTCAGAATTCTGGTTTCGCTGCTTTCTAAAAAAAAGAAAAAATAAAGATCCCCGTCACACCATGTGGCGTGTAGGGAATATGGTGTTAGTGAACCGTCACGCCAAGTGGCGTATAGGGAATATGGTGTTAGTGAACCGTCACGCCAAGTGGCGTGTAGGGAATATGGTGTTAGTGAACCGTCACGCCAAGTGGCGTGTAGGGAATATGGTGTTAGTGAACCGTCACGCCAAGTGGCGTATAGGGAATATGGTGTTAGTGAACCGTCACGCCAAGTGGCGTGTAGGGAATATGGTGTTAGTGACCATACATTTTACAGATCTTCAGCACATGAATTGTGGGGAAGGCGTCAGTAATGATACAACCACATTACTGAATTGTTTTTAACATGTAAATTATGAGAAGCCAAACCAAACGTTGACTCATTTGAACATGAATTTGCCTTGTGATGGGAGTGCTTCAAATCTGCTAGACGGATCACATGATGTATGAAATTAGCTGTAGGTGGGCAACTATTCATAGCTGATATAATCATGGCCTTGCGATGCGAGCTAATCAAGCCTCGCATTATCTCCCTTGTAGAGCAATGGAAACACACTCATCTGCCCACCTAAGACGCAATAGAAAAGGGGAGATAAACCCCGTACTTAAAGTTTAAATGTGAAGTTAAATGCTCTTTTTTGTTAAATCTTATCAACATCTCATTTCGCAGTTAAAATAGGACAGCCACCATTTGCGCTAGTTTAATGCTATTTTTCATTACGAAAAAGGAAAGCAAACATCTTCACTGCAAAGTCAACAAACAACAATACTTCTTGACAATTCAAAAATAAAATAAAGACAAATCGCAAACAATAAAAAAATAGATAACATAATTAGATAATATAAAAAAAAATGTCTTCTTAATTCATAAACCTCTACTTTGAGTGAAGACATTGCAATATATTCATTGACTATATGTAATCGTGATTACATATGCAGCATCATCGTTAAGTACCAAGCCTGCTGGCTTAGGTGATCATGTCTCGCCATAACTTTCGATCTCGACAGTTATTTATCATTTCAGTTGTTGACCTTCTGGCAGGCCATTTTCTAAAGCTGTCTGGTATCTTTTCTCTTCGCTTCCCATTATCTCTTCGTCACTAAATTTTCCCTGTTGTTACAATATATTCCAGTTGTTCTCTTCTCATTACATGGCCAAAAAATGATGATTGTTTCTTCCTAATATTGGAAATTAGCTCTTTTTTTTCTTTGGCCTCTTTCAGAACGTTTTCATTACTTTTCTTAGCTGTCCATGGTATTCTCAACATTCTTCTGTTCAACCACATTTCTACAGCCTCCAGTGATTTTTTTCTCTGTATATATGCAGCAGGGGGAGATAATAAGAGAAAACATTTGGGATTTATTGACACAGAGATAGAAACATTCTGAAATGTGACGTCACGAGAAGAAATGAGATCTCATATCATAACCAGTTCTGGATTGTCACGTCAAAAAAAAAAAACAACTGAAAAGTAGGGTTTTTTTCGGAAAAAACTTTAGGCTGAAGAGGTAGTACAGAAGAAATGAGTGCTGATGGCGATGCACTAAACAAGAAAGTAATACGTATAAAGAGCATGTGAAGAAAGTGTATTACAATAGAGCCTTCTTCTACCTTTTTAGCTCCCTGTGGAGCATAGGTCTTCAACAAACACTTTCCAAGTCGTTCTGTTTTTTGCCATTCTTTTAAGATCATTCCATGTCTTCCCCATCATCTTCATCTCTGCTTCTATCTGTCTTCTTCAAAATTCCTTGGTCTTCCTCTTTGTCTTTTCCCCTGGGGATTCCAAAAAAGGGCATGTTGTGTACTCTACAATATAGCAGTAAGCGATTTATGGCTGCGCGAAGAAGAAATGTTAGGTTACGTAAAGTACTGAAATGTCACATGTCGTTTGTAACATAAAGAAAAGTACTGGCATTTCATATTACTAAAAGTATTGGCATCTATGAACAGGCAACTAGTTGCAGTGCTGCGGTAAAGCTGGTAGCAAGGAGCCAATGGTGGTGTGTAGTATATTCTCCAAAGTATTGGAGTAGCTATTGTAAAGTACTAGCATATCATATCACAAAATGTATTTCAGTACTGGCATGTTATATTTCGAAAAGTACTGTCTTGTCACATCAAGAAAAGTACTGGAATAACGCATAAAGAAAAGTACTGACAAATCACACAAAGAAAGACACTGTCTTGTCACATAAATGTACTGTCTTGTCACATAAAAAAGTACCGACATGTCACATAAAGAAAAGTACTTGCCATGTCATATTTCGAAAGGTAGTGTCATATCACATAGAAAAAGTACTGGCATGGCATATAAAAAAAGTACATGCATGTCACATAAAGAAAGGCACTGTCTTGTCACATGAAGAAAAGTACTGACATGTCACATCACGTAAATAGTGGGCCAACGTGGCTAGCTTGGAAAACCACTTCACTTGGCTACTACCTACGTTCGGACAACCTGTGTTCGATTCCCGCTAGCAGCAGTGTGAGTTGTACTCGTGGTTGGAAAAACATACCCCTGAGGTCGACCCAGCCGCTGGCAGAAATGGGTACCAGGGTAGTAGTACTCTTGGAAGGTGAGGAATGTCGCCTTGCATCGTGAGTTTCGATGCTTGAAGTGACACTATCAAGAACACTTCTGGATAGGCGGTCGAGCAGATATGGGTAAAAACTTGTGTGCTAAGACGCCGATTCAAATCTCGTACTTTACATTTACCGTTATCACGAAAAAATACTGAAACGTTCATACGACAAGACAATAATTTGTTTATGTCGTGTCATGTTTCAGACGAAGGCTTGTGGTCTAATTATCATATTTTGTTCAGTTCCCATATTTGTTATAGTTATAGCTAGTAGAAGACCCGGTATCACTGCAAATGAATTAAAATCCATGATTGCTCAACCGCCCGTATCAGTGGAATCATTCGAATCAACATCTCCTCTTCTTGAAGGATCTAAACAAAGAAAGTAAGCTGCAATCCCCTTCATAGCAGCCACAGCACACGCCAAAAGACATACGGCCAAGCGGCACCGAAAGTGAACGCAGCTGACCTGTCCTTCGTCATACGATATCATCATTCATCACAAGTAATCGGAATATCGAAACACAATTCAGATGAAAAACACAGCTCACCATGCGCACAGAGCATTAAACTCAGTAGCTCCAGTAGCAAGCCGGAATAGTTCCCTTATTAGTTTCACCTGCTTAGTGCAAATTTAATTAAATTTTTTAAGTTTTTCCAGCTCCACTCACGGTCCAGCGCTGCGCTTATATTTGTTCATCTCTATATATAACAGTTTAATTATGATTATTATATTACCGCTAGAGAAAATAAATGTTTGTAATTTGTAAATTGTAAAAATTATAACATCAAATGAAAGATTCAGCACAGAAATAACAAACGTAAAAGTAAAGAGAATAGAATTCATCTCCGGCTTGGTATAGAACCGTGATCAGAGGTTTAACAAGCCGCTATCGTAAAAACGATGTTGTTAATGAAACGTAGACCTGATACAGAATGTGTAAATTAGCAGTAGATAGTAGTGATAGTTTTTTCGGCCCTAAAACAACAACAAAAATAGGATTCTGGAATGTGCGAACAATGGCCGCTCCGACGAAACATGCACAGGTCGCGAGCGAGATGGACAGATACGATCTAGATATTTTAGGATTAAGCGAAATGCGCTGGCCTGGAACAGGTAGGAGATCTATTGATAATAAAATAGTAGTTTTTTCTGGAAGGGAAGATGGAAAACACCGTGAAGGAGTAGGCATAATGATGACAGACAAAGCTGCAAGAAGTTTATTAGAATGGGAACCGGTAAACAGCCGTCTGATACGAACACGATACAAAACAAAACATGGAAGACTTTCAATTATTCAATGTTATGCGCCTACTAACGAAGCTGATGATGAAGTTAAGGATGATTTTTATAACCAACTGCAACAACTTATAAACAAAATACCAAAACACGATCTTTTAATTGTAATGGGAGACTTCAACGCCAAAGTAGGACAAGATAACGCAGGAGTGGAACATGTGATGGGGAGAGAAGGCTGTAATACAACAAGTCAGAATGGAGAAAGATTAATAGAACTATGTTTAATAGAAAATTTAGTTATAGGTGGGACATTATTTCCACACAAAAATATTCACAAAACAACATGGATATCTCCTGATGATAGAACATCAAATCAAATTGACCACCTATGTATTAAACAACAATTCAGATCATCATTAATAGATGTAAGAGCATACAGAGGTGCTGATGTTAATAGTGACCACAACCTGTGCATTGGGAAAATAAGATTAAAATTTAGAAACCAACAGAAGAGGTCAATTACACATAAAATTGATAGTCATAAACTGAAAGATGAAGCCATAAAGGAAAAGTTTAACATAGAGCTAAGTAATTGTTATTCAGCACTTGGTGAAATAGACTTAGATATCAATGAAATGTGGGACTCACAGAGCAAAATACTAATGACAGCAGCAGAAGCAAGTGCTGGACTGAAGAAAATAGAAAAACGAGCTTGGATCTCAGACACCACGTGGAAATACATCAAAGAAAGAAGAGAAGCGAAGAGAGCCATGACTAATGTAAAGACAGATCTTGGAAAGGTTCTGGCAAAAGCAACATACAAAGAATTAGACAACAAAGTGAAAAGTTCGGCAAGAAGAGATACAAGAGCTTATATAGACAACTTGGCAGAGAAAGCAGAGACAGCTGCAATTACAGGAGACAGCAGAACTCTCTATACTGTACAAAAGATGCTGACAAACACCTATACATCCAGTGGAACACCAATTCTAGACAAATCTGGATTAATGCTAACAACAAGCGCAGACATAAAAGCCCGTTGGGCGGAACACTTCAAAGAAATTCTTAACCGTCCACTACCTCACAGTTTAATAGATTTTGAAGCTGAAACACCAGCAGCAGAATTAGATGCAAATTTAGATGACTTTACCTTGAGTGAAATAGAAACCACCTTAAAGCTAATGACCAATAACAAGGCTGCTGGAGAGGATAAGTTAACAGCTGAGATCCTCAAGGCAATTGATAGTCATAATTTAATACATCTCCAAAAAATGTTCAACATCATTTGGAAAACAGAGAAGACGCCTCATAAATGGAAAAAAGGAATCATTGTTAAGATCCCAAAAAAGGGCAATCTTAGAGATTGTAACAACTGGAGAGGCGTGACACTTTTGTCAGTTGCCTCAAAGTTATTCTGTAAAATCATCCTAAATAGAATAAAGGATTCAATAGATACAGTAATGCGTGAAGAACAGGCTGGGTTTAGAAAAGGGAGAAGCTGTCTTGACCACATTTTCACTCTACGACTTATATTGGAGGAACACATTGAAAAGCAAAAACCTTTTGTACTTAACTTCATCGACTTCAAAAAAGCATTTGATAGTATTCATAGAGATTCTTTGTGGAAAATTCTGAAGCAATATGGCTTACCATCAAAAATCATAAATATTATCAAAGACATGTATGATGGTTACACATGTGCAGTTCGAACAGAGGAAGGACTGAGCGAATGTTTCCCAATAGAAACTGGGGTTAAACAAGGATGTATTTTATCGCCCTTGTTATTTGGAATTGTTATGGACTTCATAATGAAGAAATGCTGCACTGGTAATAAAGGCATCGAATGGATACAAGGAGACCATTTGGAGGACCTCGACTTTGCTGATGACATAGTTCTCATCAGCAGTCAGATAAAAACGATGCAGGAAAACACAAATGAACTATCATCAATAGCCAGCAAAATTGGGCTTGAGGTCAATCATGAAAAGACTAAAGTCATGAAAAGTTTAATTCCAACAAGTGACAAAATATACATGGAAAACAAACCAGTAGAAGAGATCGATCACTTTATCTATCTTGGAAGTCACATTGATCGAGAAGGGGATACGAGCAAAGAAATTAGAATCAGACTGGCTAAAGCAGCAATGTCTTTCAGAAGCCTTGAAAAGTTGTGGAAATCAAAACTCATTAGCACAAACACAAAACTTAGGCTATTCAAATCAAATGTACTATCAACCCTTACGTATGCGTGTGAAAGCTGGAAAAAAACAAGAGATATAGAAACAAAGTTGAACGCATTCGAAAATAAATGTCTAAGGAAAATACTTGGTATAGAATGGAACGAATTCAAAACAAACGAGGAAATTAGAGAAATCGCCAATCAACCACTAATATCTTCAGTAATAAAGAAATGACGATGGTCATACGTTGGACATGTGATGAGAAGAGATAATAATCGAATAGCAAAGCAAGCCCTCATATGGGAAACAACAGGTAAAAGAAAAAGAGGAAGACCCAGGGAGACACTGAAAAGAACATTGATGAGAGAGGCAAGAGCAGCAGGAATCGGCTCCCTCAATGAGATAGAACTGCTTGCACAGAACAGAGACAGATGGCGAGATTTGATAAAATATCTTTAAAAGAAAACTGCTAGAACAAAAATTCATATAGGAGAAGGTGTATCTTGGTCTACGCCCTATGAGCCGGTTACGGCTCGAAAGGTCAATAGATAGAAAAGTAAAGAGCCCCCGTCACGCCAAGTGGCGTATAGGGAATATGGTGTTAGTGACCATACATTTTACAGACCTTCAGCACATGATTTTTGGGGTAATGGGGTCGGTATAACGCCCGTGCCGCATTACTTTCCCAGAAGAAAAAAAAATCCGGTGCCTATTTAAAGCTGGATGAATCCGGAAGCCGTCGATTGGGATCGAACCCTACCTCTTGTGAAAAGCATGATAGGTCAGGCCAAAATAGCATTTCAGAAAATGCAAAATATCTTCCGCAATAAGTCTATGTCAATAGAAGCGAGAAAGAAAGTTCATCTGTGCTGTATAAAGTCAATTCTGGCCTATGCAAGTGAATCATGGACACTAGACAAACAAATGGAAAGACAATTAGAGGCCACAGAGATGGGATTTCTCAGATGATTGTTGAAGGCTCTCTGGACAGCTGAAAAGACCAATGAAGAAATTCTCAAAGAGGCCAACACAAAAAGAGAGCTCCTGAAACATCGAAAAGAATAATCAACATTTTTCGGACACGTCATAAAAAGTGAAAAGTTAGAGTACTTTGTTACAACTGGCAAAATACAGGGAATAAGAGATCGCGGACGACAAAGAGAGAAAACACTTGATAGCTTTTTGTCATGGCATGAAAAACAGTCAAATAACAGAATTGCGAACATGTACTGTTGATAGATCATTTTGAAAGAAACATGATCATCTACACTAACTGATATGGCACATGATGTTGATGATGAAAGATAAAGACAGTACTTTATGACTAATGGAATTTGTCGATATTTATCTGGACTATTGTCGCAATCTTATTCTATTCCATGATCTCCATGATTATGTAAAATCTGAATCATAAAATACGTTATAGGATAATATATCATCTTTTAATTGTAAAGCTTCATAAATGACATAATTAATCAAATAATAGTCTTCACAAGACTTCTGTGACTGTCATTCACACTGTGATGTACGTGCCAGCGTCGGTGTTACTCTGCAGACCTAGCCGTTAATGGCTCCAGCAGTTAATTATAATGGGCAGCAGTGGTTCTCCATATTAATATGCTTGTGCTGTGCATGCTCATACATGCACTAAATCAATCAGCCGTTCAGACAAATAGGATGTCATCAGCATTCAGGAAACCAAAAAACTACATCTTTAGGGTTAAAAAAAAAAAAAGGTCAAAGAGACCCCGTCACGTCAAGTGGCGTTTAGGGAACTTAGTGTTAGTGACCATAATTATTGCAGACCTTCGGTCCATGATTTTTGGGGTAGTGTGGTTGGTATTACTCTTGTGCCGCTTTACTTTTCCAGAAAGAAAATCCGGTACCCATTTAAGGCTGGGTAAACCCGGAAGCAGTCGATCAGGATATAACCCGATCTCTTGTCGTTTGCAGTCCAGTTAACTAACCAAATTAACAATGTTATGGGTACACATTCTGTCGTATTCATTTTTGTAAGTAACCAACGGCTGAAATGCTTTAATCATTATGGTATTATGTTAGAGTCAGCGCATGAGTTTACAGCAATCAGAGAACCAAAATTGACCAAGTTTCTATTCCATCTTTCGATTATCGTTCCAAAACAAGCTACTCGGCTTTACTCAGTAAAAGTAAACTCTTCCGATCATGGAAAGAAACCCCCCAGCCGAGCAAGTAGCCTCACTCCTTTATCTTCTTGACACTCAAGGAGAGCTGTGCCCGCCTGGGTCACGGCTCCCAGGCGTCGACCTCCTGCTGCACTGAACTCCTAAATATATTCGCAATACTGGTCGAAGGAACAAGCAAACAAAAAATGACAAAGTCGGATGTACCAGATCAAAAGAAACAAATATAAAAGCTTCATTTAACTGATGACAAAATGAAAGGAACATTTCTTTCATGACAAATTTAGAGAATGATGAAGTTTAAGAACAAAAAAACAATTAAAAGCAAGAAATATGAACATATTAAATTTATATAGCGATTCGTATAGTTGTTGTACAGATCTCAGAGACAAGATGAATGGAACAATGTCTAGAAGCAGCTAGATGGGAGTCTAGAGTGTAGAAGTTAAAAGGAAGTCTAGAGTGTAGAAGTTAAAAGGAAGTCTAGAGTGTAGAAGTTAAAAGGAAGTCTAGAGTGTAGAAGTTAAAAGGAAGTCTAGAGTGTAGAAGTTAAAAGGAAGTCTAGAGTGTAGAAGTTAAAAGGAAGTCTAGAGTGTAGAAGTTAAAAGGAAGTCTAGAGTGTAGAAGTTAAAAGGAAGTCTAGAGTGTAGAAGTTAAAAGGAAGTCTAGAGTGTAGAAGTTAAAAGGAAGTCTAGAGTCTAGAGGCTGGAAGGAATTATTGACAAAAAATATTGATGTTTTAGACTCACAACATATTTTTGAGATATAATCACAAAGCGATTCAAGCGAAGGGAGATTACTGTGATGAAATACCAGAAATGCCCTCTGGTCTTAAACTAGTAAATGATTACAAGGTGATCTTGTACAAAGTGGTCATGTTAATACATTCTATCCGTTTATCCCTCCCCTTTTTCCACATCCAAGGGTCGTCATAAGGCCACAACGATAGCTGCAACAGCCACACTCATCTAGTCCATCTTGTTTCGGTTGTTTGTTGAGAGCTTCCAACGTTTCGTTGGTCCATTTTTTGCCCTTGTCCTTCAAAATGTGTGGTTTTCTCATATGTTATGTGGTTTTGCGACATGCTGTGTGGTCATCCCATATGTTCTGTGGTCTTTCCACTTGTTGTGTGGTCTTCCCACATTTTGTGTGGTCTTCCCACATGTTGTGTGGTTTTCCAACATTTTGTGTGGTCTTCCCACTTGTTGAGGAGTTTTCCAACATGTTTTGCGGTCTTCCTACATGTGTGGTTTTTCCACATGCTGTGTGGCCTTCCCACATTTTTTGCGATCTTCCCACATGTTGTGTGGTTTTCCAACATTTTGTGTGGTCTTCCCACATGTTGTGGAGTTTTCCCACATGTTGTGTGGTCATTCCATAATTTGTGTGGTCTTTGCACTTGTTGTGTGGTATTTCCACAAATTTGTGTGGTCTTTGCACTTGCTGTGTGGTCTTTCCACAATTTGTGTGGTCTTTCCACATTGTGTGTGGTCTTTCCACAATGTGTGTGGTTTCTCCACATGTTGTGTGGTCTTTCCACAATTTGTGTGGTCTTCTGCATTTCTCTACGTCTTTTTAACGTTCTCGGCAAGCTAGTTTTTCCCCAGAGTTCGATGAGCTGGAATTATACCCAGTGGACCTATACCCAGTGGTCCTATACCCAGTGGATCTATACCCAATGGATCTAAACCCAGTGGACCTATACCCAGTGGATCTATACCCAGTGGCGATAAGCATTACAACTTTCTTGCTGCTCATATACAATAAAGTAACCCCCCAAAAATCGTTTCCTTTTAAGATTTTTCGCTGGAGCAAGCTAAACAAACATTAAGACTTGTAAAGTTCATCAACATGGAAAGAGCACGGTCAAAATAAAGCAATCCATTTTTGAATTCGACATTTTGTTGGTATATTCTTCTCATACCCGAAAGCTGAAACAGCCAATAATTTATCTATCTACTGACCTTTCGAGCCGTAACCGGCCCATAGGGCGTAGACTTAGATACTCCTTCTCTTATCTACATTTTTGTTCTAGCAGTTTTCAATTCTTTTAAAGATATTTTATCAAATCTCACCATTTGTCTCTGTTCGGTGCAAGCAGCTCTAACTCATTGAGGGAGCCGATTTCTGCTGCTCTTTCAATAATTTATATTAACTGAATGTATGGAAATATCACACAACACTAGGTATACACATGCAAATGTAAATATGTTGATGGGATGTGGTTTATGAATAAGTGTCAGAGGCGGAACTGTTTATATCCTATCAAACCGTTGCTGTATCTGACGTCCACATATTTACTTTACTCGACAAAGTTTGGCATCCCCAACTATAGCTCTACTTAGCATGATTTATGGCTATCGGTGAAGTCGCGATGAATAGTTTGCGTCTAGCTGAACCGTTTAGCACGAGAAGAGTTATATCTACCTCGAACGATAAAACGACAAGAGATTTGTCTACCGCAAGAGATAGAATGACAAGAGATATGTCTACCGCAGGATATAAAACGAGCTGGAATATGTCTACACCTTGAGAGGAGCCAGATGATATGTCTACAGTAATATCTGGCAGATGTCGGATCTGGAAATTCATGATCTTAGAAGATATCCATAAATAATTACAAGAACTGTCATGTAATGAACTCACGAAAGAATGCTAGAGACGCCAAAAATAATTTGATAGAAAATAGCATATAAAGAGGTTAACAGTTTGGGTCAAGCCTGAGACACCCTGATTTGGGTAAACAAAGACCTGCTACGTGGAAGATCTTTGTTGTTGTTTGATGACACATGCTATCTGACTGCCTTTCCGTTCTGTGACCACTAAAGAGAAGATGAACAAGAAATAAGAGGGAAGACTGGTAGTCTTACATCCATCATAATAGATAAAGCGAGTAGTGCACTAACTACAACAAGATAATGCTAGACAAAAGCCCTGCCTTTCACAAAAGATAATATAAGAGAAATTATATTGATGACAAGAGATAAGGCAGCTCAGTGGTTAGTGAACTGGACTACAAAATACAAGATGCCGGTTTCGGTCCTGCTTCCAGGTTCACACAGTCTTAAATGAGTACCGGATTTTTTTCTGGGAAAGTAAAGCGCGGGGGTAATAGCGACCACATTGTCCCAAGAATTATGTGCCGAAATTCTTTAAAATGTATGGTCACTAACACCATATTCCATATACGCCACTTGGTGTGACGGGGCACTTTACTTTTACTGTTTTTTTTACAAGAGATAAGGTGGACAGGAATTCAATCTATCATCTATGCATCGATGACAGGAAGTTTTTATTTCACATGTGTGGAGCAGCTCTTGGTTTGATCTTTTCATGTGATACAGTGAAAAGTATTTGCGGTAAACAAGTATTGCATCTAACAGGAGAGATACGGTAAACAAGAATTGCATCTAACAGGGGGGGGGGGGGATACGGTAAAAAAGAATTGCATCTAACAGGGGGGATACGGTGAACAGTAATTGCATCTAACAGGAGAGATACAGTATACAAGATGTGCATCCAAGAGGAGAGATACGGTAAAAAAGTATTGCATCTAACAGGAGAGATACGGTAAACAAGATTTGCATCTAACAGGGGAGATACAGTAAACAAGAATTGCATCTAACAGGAGAGATACGGTAAACTAGAATTGCATCTAACAGGGGAGATACGGTAAACAGTAATTGCATCTAACAGGAGAGATACGGTAAACAAGAATTTCATCTAACAGGAGAGATACGGTAAACAAGAATTTCATCTAACAGGAGAGATACGGTAAACAAGAATTGCATCTAACAGTTGATATACGGTAAAAAAGAATTGCATCTAACAGGAGAGATACTGTAAACAAGAATTGCATCTAACAGGAGAGATACGGTAAACAAGAATTGTATATAACAGGAGAGATACGGTAAACAAGAACTGCATCTAACAGGAGAGATACGGTAAACAAGAATTTCATCTAACAGGAGAGATACGGTAAACAAGAATTGCATCTAACAGGAGAGATACGGTAAACTAGAGTTGCATCTAACAGGAGAGATACGGTAAACAAGAATTTCATCCGACAGGAGAGATACGGTAAACAAGAATTGCATCTAACAGGAGAGATACGGTAAACAAGAATTTCATCTAACAGGAGAGATACGGTAAACAAGAATTGCATCTAACAGGAGAGATACGGTAAAAAAGATTTGCATCTAACAGGAGAGATACGGTAAACAAGATGTGCATCTAACAGGAGAGATACGGTAAACAAGAATTGCATCTAGTAGGCACTTTGACTTTTTTTCCAAAATAATTTCTAATAATTGAAACCAGTATAGCTAAATAGCCCGCGACATGAGTGAAACAATGATACCTGAATCATATTTCTACGACAATTAGGAAAAAAGTTATGATTTTTTAAAGTGAATAATTACTCAAATGATGATACAAAGAAGAAAAAACCATAGCGCCAGATTTGGCATGCAAAAAAAAGTCAAATTTTAAAAAAGCCAAATTTTAAAAAAGCCAAATTTTTAAAAATTAAATTGAAAATATTATCATTATATTTGGTGTACATTTTCAAAATAATCACTATATTATATTTGGTATAAAAAAAAAATAATACCTTTTATTTGATTTGCGTTAAAAATAAGTCATTTAAATTTATATATATATCAAAGTAACTGATATTAATAGGAATTGACGTCAAAATTAACAGTCATTCTCTGCAATTTATGTAAGAATAATTATAAATTTCTATGATTCAATTCACATAAAAATAATACTAATGTTCTGCTAAAAAAGTCACATCATTATTGTTATTTTATATATAAGAAGTATAATTTTATTATTAATTTTTTTTTATTCATTTAAAAAAATATGTTTTTACAATATAAAAATAAACCAATAAGGTATCAGTGAATTAGACACATCAATAGCTATTTATCATTGTTTATTTAAACTTTAAACAGACTTCACAAACAAACAAACGAAGCTAAACAAAACAAACGTGCAAACAAAGAAAAAAAAATCACATTTGGGGAAAAACATCAAAATTTTATTAAATAACCATTGTTTGATGTTATTTATCAAAATCCACAATATGCACCATTATAGGAACATACAAAGGGCATTTTAAAAATGACATTTATTGAAAACAGAAAAATAATACTGCAGGCTCCAGCAACTGTCGCTTTCGATGGCACTGGATAGGACACACACTACTGAGAGTATTACGCAACAGGCCCTTTTTGGAATCCTCAGGGGAAGAGACAAAGAGGAAGACCAAGTAATTCTTGGAGAAGACAGATAGAGTTAGAGATGAAGATAATGGGGAAGACATGGAATGATCTTAAAAGAATGGCAAAAAAACATAACGACTTGGAAAGTGTTTGTTGAAGATCTATGCTCCACTGGGAGCTAAAAAGGTAGAAGAAGAAGAAGATAAACACTGTACACAAAGGAGCATGCAAAGGGCATTTTAAAAGCGTTTTTGAACGTTTGCAATCTTTAATTAATATTTTTCACATAAAAACATAGTAGAAAAGATATAGGCTAATAGATATACGCTTTTGCGGTTTGCATAATTCAAAAAAAGAAACAAAAGATCTTAACAATCTTGTGAGCTGAGCGATAAACTGGGGAATTTTAACATCATTATTTTAATTCAAATTTAAAGCTGCATAGATGCAATAGTTATACTTCTGAAATTTTTTTTGTAAAAAAAAAAAGAAGCAAAATAAACACAATTTTGTTAACTTAAAAAACCTGACCACTAATGATGTTGTCTGGTGAATAACAAGGATTATCTGTCAACTAACTAAAAGACTGAACTTTTTACTAATGTTATTGTCAACATGTAATGAACAATGTATGTCTAATGCTAATATGTATTATGAAAAACCATTTACATGGGATAATAACAGACACTAAACATACATACCATTTTTGACAATAGAAACACGAAAAGAAACAGAATTATTAAATGTTAGGTAGAGCCAGTCTTAACATATGGATGTGAACACTGGGCAATAGGACAACAGACAAGAAAATCACTGGAGTCTGTAGAAATGTGGCTTTGCTGAAGAATGTTGAGAATACCATGGACAGTGAAGAAGAGTAATGAAAATGTTCTGAAAGATGTCAAAGCAAAAAGAGAGCTAATTTCCATTATTAAGAAGAAACAATCATCATTTTTAGGTCATGTAATGACAAGAGAACAACTGGAATATATTGTAACAACTGGAAACATTGAGGGACGAAGAGATAGAGGGAAGCAAAGAGAAAAAAAAACAGACAGCTTAAGAGAATGGCTTGGCAGAAGGTCAACAACAGAAATGATAAATAGCTACCAAGGTCGAAAGTTGTGGAGAGACATGATCACCTACGGCAGTAGGCCCGGTACTTGATGATGATGAGTTTTAACTAAATAGCTAACATTGTATGACTCTGTCGCATTCCGTCTAATTAAATCTATATATTTTCACTTACTAACGCACTCAAAGCCAGCATTTCTGGTCTTTAACTAACTTGGACTCTTGCATGTTTCAATGAATTACAAGAATATAAATAACTTCCATCCAGGGTCCAGTCAGGAACTTGGAAAACATACCCAGGGCTTGAAGCTGAATCTGGGTGTCACCATCCATCAGCTGCTTATGGATAGCTTCTTTCAAAAAACTGTTCCTTTCTTTTAAGAATTCCAGGAAGGTGCTTCTTAAACAGTGAACAGTTGCTGCCATATGGAACAGAACATGAATTCTGTTCCCCACATACCTGAGGATGGTGCCAGATTTCAGGTTCTTACCCCGCAGGAATGTTTGTAATCCCTGTGGATCCCCAGAACCTTGTTTGTACCTTAGTTTTGAAAGATTGTGGATCAAGTTTGAAACCACACAGTCTGTTGGGGTCGAAGTTGTACCCTTCCACTCACTGTCCAATCTTGCAAGCGTGAGCCTGGCTGCACTTGCCAGACCATCCAGAGGGTGGACATGACATTTCAGATCATAAATGCTAAGATTGTACCTCTCTTCAAGTCTCCGAACAACACAGTGACTTACAACGAGAAGCCTACAGAGAAGTGTTTAAAGTCATGAATACACCTACAGCTTATTAAACAAGCTGAACTGCCCCGCTTCCATTTGAAAAGCCTTCCTCTACTCGGTCGCTTGTGCGTGGAAAAGTTATGTTTAATATTTTGATGAACTGGAAAGAGCTGAGTGCTTACTTTATTAATGCTGAACCAGCTCACTCAAAATTAGACACAAAGTTTAAAGCAAGATTGTTGAAAGAAATGGTGCTAGATTACAACAATTACTTGTTCTTTGTGTTTGCAACACCCGTAGTCCAGGAGTTTGAAATGATGAACAGCCTTTTTCAACAAACTAAAGCTGATCCACCCCTATCATGAACTACATTTACAAGTCTTCAAAGCAGACTATATCATGCAAACGGACATTTAAAAAATGTTGATCAAGTTGATTTTGAAGTAAAATTGTTAACAGGAATATTAGCAGTTCCTTAAAATTATTTGTTCCTTGTATTAAACTGGATTTGGAGCATTAAATATGATGTGATTATGTCAAAAATGTTTGGCTTTTTTAGCACAGTTTTTTGGGCTTATATCAAAATTTCCATCTGTCAACCCTGGTGGCAGGCACTGTTAGATTGACTCCAATTCTAGGAAAAAAAAATTATTCACCGTTTTATAATTATTTAAATTTAATTGCACATTTAATCATGGTCATTCATTCTCATCCTTCTTAATCTTCATATCTTATTATAATAATATAAACCATACATTTTATTTTGATACATTAAAAACATAATAATTATATAATATTAAATGATTAATGAATTATTATTCTATTATATATATAATTATTATATTAATCATAATTAATGATTAATGTATTGTGCTTCAATGCAATAATTGGGAATATTTATTAATATTAGGCAACTGGAAATACTACATTTTAAATTTGCTATAACTAGTTATACAGTTGAGTGAGTTAGAGGCACATGATGATGGTTGAAGAGACCAAGTAACAAACATGGGGGAAAACCGGAAATTTCGGGGTAATGGTGTGGTCGTTCAAATGCCAATAATTTCAAATAGCGCTGACAGATCAATTTAAAATTTCCCACAAATATGTAAAATTGGTTTTACAATCAGGTTGTCTTATTATTTCCTTTCAATCGGTGCAGTATTTTAGTCTGCTTTGACTTAAAGGTCGACAGTGGACCTGAGTGGAAATAGTCGCTAAATCGCCCATGCGTATCAATGGGGAAATTTTATAATAATGGTGTGGTCGTTCAAATGCCAATAATTTCAAATAGCGCTGACAGATCAATTAAAAATTTCTCACAAATATGTAAAATTGGTTTTACAATCAGGTTGTCTTATTATTTCCTTTCAATCGGTGCAGCATTTTAGTCTGCTTTCACTTTAAAGGTCAACAGCGGAAATAGTCGCCGATCGCCCACGCTTGCCGATGGAGCAAGCATATTCATGAATTTTCGTGATTTTCGCATTATCCTAACACGGATCACTTTAAAATTTCACACACTTATGTAAAAATAGACGCTAAATCTAACTATCCATTTAATTTAACTTAATCTTACCTTATTTTGGTAGAAAATGTGATGAAACCATAGTATGTAGCTGGAAAATTAAAAAAAAAACAAGTAATAATCGACACCGATGGTTTGGCGTCTGCTATAAAACAAAAAGGAGCCTCGTTGTGAGAACGCTAATTTAATTTCCGTACATGGCGTCCTTACAACATCGCCGGGAAACAATTGATATGATGTTTATTCCGGAGTTAATTGAGATGGCGCGAAAGGCAAAAATGGCTAATTTCCATGGAAACCGAAAATCTGGAAACGGCTTCCATTGGATACCAAAGTACCTACATCTAACAGGAGAGATACGGTAAACAAGAATTGCATCTAACAGGAGAGATACGGTGAATTCTAACTTTGAAAATAGAGAGTGGAGAGAAATCCTGTATTGTCTATGGTAAGAGATATGAAGGCCAGGCGTTTCTATCTATCATAAGATATTTATCAGGCCTAAACCATACTGCTAGTGAAAAGTAAGAATAGCTATAGAGAGAGAATACGACCAATACCGAAGGATGTTTCTATAAAGATAATCAGGAATAATGTATACTAAAGTCGCAGAAAAAGAAAACTGAGAACAATTTTAGTATAACGACTCACACCACTTTTAGGACAACGACTCACACCACTTTTAGTATAACGACTCACACCACTTTTAGGACAACGACTCACACCACTTTTAGGACAACGACTCACACCACTTTTAGGACACCGACTCACACCACTTTTAGGACAACGACTCACACCACTTTTAGTATAACGACTCACACCACTTTTAGGACACCGACTCACACCACTTTTAGTATAACGACTCATACCACTTTTAGGACACAGACTCACACCACTTTTAGTATAACGACTCACACCACTTTTAGGACAACGACTCACACCACTTTTAGTATAACGACTCACACCACTTTTAGGACAACGACTCACACCACTTTTAGGACAACGACTCACACCACTTTTAGTATAACGACTCACACCACTTTTAGGACACCGACTCACACCACTTTTAGTATAACGACTCACACCACTTTTAGGACACAGACTCACACCACTTTTAGTATAACGACTCACACCACTTTTAGGACAACGACTCACACCACTTTTAGTATAACGACTCACACCACTTTTAGGACACCGACTCACACCACTTTTAGTATAACGACTCACACCACTTTTAGGACAACGACTCACACCACTTTTAGGACACCGACTCACACCACTTTTAGTATAACGACTCACACCACTTTTAGGACACCGACTCACACCACTTTTAGGACACAGACTCACACCACTTTTAGGACACCGACTCACACCACTTTTAGGACACCGACTCACACCACTTTTAGTATAACGACTCACACCACTTTTAGGACACAGACTCATACCACTTTTAGGACACAGACTCACACCACTTTTAGGACACCGACTCACACCACTTTTAGGACAACGACTCACACCACTTTTAGGACACAGACTCACACCACTTTTAGGACACAGACTCACACCACTTTTAGGACACCGACTCACACCACTTTTAGGACAACGACTCACACCACTTTTAGGACACCGACTCACACCACTTTTAGGACACCGACTCACACCACTTTTAGGACACAGACTCACACCACTTTTAGGACACCGACTCACACCACTTTTAGGACACCGACTCACACCACTTTTAGGACACCGACTCACACCACTTTTAGGACAACGACTCACACCACTTTTAGGACACCGACTCACACCACTTTTAGTATAACGACTCACACCACTTTTAGGACACCGACTCACACCACTTTTAGGACAACGACTCACACCACTTTTAGGACACCGACTCACACCACTTTTAGGACACCGACTCACACCACTTTTAGGACACCGACTCACACCACTTTTAGGACACCGACTGACACCACTTTTAGGACAACGACTCACACCACTTTTAGGACACCGACTCACACCACTTTTAGGACACCGACTCACACCACTTTTAGGACACCGACTCACACCACTTTTAGGACACCGACTCACACCACTTTTAGGACACCGATTCACACCACTTTTAGGACACCGATTCACACCACTTTTAGGACACAGACTCACACCACTATAAGGACACCGATTCACACCACTTTTAGGACACCGATTCACACCACTTTTAGGACACAGACTCACACCACTTTTAGGACACCGACTCACACCACTTTTAGGACACCGATTCACACCACTTTTAGGACAACGACTCACACCACTTTTAGGACAACGACTCACACCACTTTTAGGACACCGACTCACACCACTTTTAGGACACCGACTCACACCACTTTTAGGACACCGACTCACACCACTTTTAGGACACCGACTCACACCACTTTTAGGACAACGACTCACACCACTTTTAGGACACCGACTCACACCACTTTTAGGACAACGACTCACACCACTTTTAGGACAACGACTCACACCACTTTTAGGACACCGACTCACACCACTTTTAGGACAACGACTCACACCACTTTTAGGACAACGACTCACACCACTTTTAGGACAACGACTCACACCACTTTTAGGACACCGACTCACACCACTTTTAGGACACCGACTCACACCACTTTTAGGACACCGACTCACACCACTTTTAGGACACCGACTCACACCACTTTTAGGACACAGACTCACACCACTTTTAGGACACCGACTCACACCACTTTTAGGACACCGACTCACACCACTTTTAGGACACCGACTCACACCACTTTTAGGACACAGACTCACACCACTTTTAGGACACCGACTCACACCACTTTTAGGACACCGACTCACACCACTTTTAGGACACCGACTCACACCACTTTTAGGACACCGACTCACACCACTTTTAGGACACCGACTCACACCACTTTTAGGACACCGACTCACACCACTTTTAGGACACCGACTCACACCACTTTTAGGACACAGACTCACACCACTTTTAGGACACCGACTCACACCACTTTTAGGACACAGACTCACACCACTTTTAGGACACAGACTCACACCACTTTTAGAACACCGACTCACGCCACTTTTAGGACACCGACTCACACCACTTTTAGGACAACGACTCACACCACTTTTAGGACACCGACTCACACCACTTTTAGGACACCGACTCACACCACTTTTAGGACACCGACTCACACCACTTTTAGGACACCGACTCACACTACTTTTAGGACAACGACTCACACCACTTTTAGGACACCGACTCACGCCACTTTTAGGACACCGACTCACACGACTTTTAGGACAACGACTCACACCACTTTTAGGACACCGACTCACACCACTTTTAGGACACCGACTCACACCACTTTTAGGACACCGACTCACACCACTTTTAGGACACCGACTCACACCACTTTTAGGACACAGACTCACACCACTTTTAGGACACCGACTCACACCACTTTTAGGACACCGACTCACACCACTTTTAGGACACAGACTCACACCACTTTTAGGACACCGACTCACACCACTTTTAGGACACCGACTCACACCACTTTTAGGACACCGACTCACACCACTTTTAGGACACCGACTCACACCACTTTTAGGACACCGACTCACACCACTTTTAGGACACAGACTCACACCACTTTTAGGACACCGACTCACACCACTTTTAGGACACCGACTCACACCACTTTTAGGACACCGACTCACACCACTTTTAGGACACCGACTCACACCACTTTTAGGACACCGACTCACACCACTTTTAGGACACCGACTCACACCACTTTTAGGACACCGACTCACACCACTTTTAGGACACAGACTCACACCACTTTTAGGACACCGACTCACACCACTTTTAGGACACAGACTCACACCACTTTTAGGACACAGACTCACACCACTTTTAGGACACCGACTCACGCCACTTTTAGGACACCGACTCACACCACTTTTAGGACAACGACTCACACCACTTTTAGGACACCGACTCACACCACTTTTAGGACACCGACTCACACCACTTTTAGGACACCGACTCACACCACTTTTAGGACACCGACTCACACCACTTTTAGGACAACGACTCACACCACTTTTAGGACACCGACTCACGCCACTTTTAGGACACCGACTCACACGACTTTTAGGACAACGACTCACACCACTTTTAGGACACCGACTCACACCACTTTTAGGACACCGACTCACACCACTTTTAGGACACCGACTCACACCACTTTTAGGACACCGACTCACACCACTTTTAGGACACAGACTCACACCACTTTTAGGACACCGACTCACACCACTTTTAGGACACCGACTCACACCACTTTTAGGACACAGACTCACACCACTTTTAGGACACCGACTCACACCACTTTTAGGACACCGACTCACACCACTTTTAGGACACCGACTCACACCACTTTTAGGACACCGACTCACACCACTTTTAGGACACAGACTCACACCACTTTTAGGACACCGACTCACACCACTTTTAGGACACAGACTCACACCACTTTTAGGACACCGACTCACACCACTTTTAGGACACCGACTCACACCACTTTTAGGACACCGACTCACACCACTTTTAGGACACCGACTCACACCACTTTTAGGACACCGACTCACACCACTTTTAGGACACCGACTCAGAGCACTTTTTGAACACCGACTCACACCACTTTTAGGACACCGACTCACACCACTTTTAGGACACCGACTCACACCACTTTTAGGACACAGACTCACACCACTTTTAGGACACCGACTCACACCACTTTTAGGACACCGACTCACACCACTTTTAGGACACCGACTCACACCACTTTTAGGACACCGACTCACACCACTTTTAGGACACCGACTCACACCACTTTTAGGACACCGACTCAGAGCACTTTTAGAACACCGACTCAGAGCACTTTTAGAACACCGACTCAGAGCACTTTTAGGACACCGACTCAGAGCACTTTTAGAACACCGACTCAGAGCACTATTAGAATGGCGACCCAGAATAATTTTGGAATAGCGATTTACAAATAAGTTTCCCATGAAACATAAAATGTATCCATGAAATATTCTAAATAGAACAGCTGGAGAAAAATACAAATACAACCTACGCGTAGCATACGTGGACTAAGAAAGGTGTTCGACAGATTAAACAGAGAGACAGATTATGGAAACTTCGAAAATATACGGAGGAAACACAACTTAATTAACGTACTTGAAGGTCTCTACAACGGTTGGGCTATTGAGCAGCATCATAGTTCACAATAGCTTGTTGTTAAGGCTAACATTAATTAGGGATGTGCACCGTCATACCTCGCCCACTTTCTGGTACTCATCTTATATATTCCATCCTCAAAGGAAAGTACCATGAAAAATAGAAACGAGAACACCCAAAGCATAACGAGAGTGACGGATACCACCAACTATCAAGGAGGGATCAAGTCATCATACTTCGCTTACGCACTGGCCACAATAGAATGAGAAATCACATGTTCACCAAATTCAAAATAGGTACAACCAGCCTATGTCACTGTACACTGGACAATATGACTACAAAACATGTTCTACAGGATTCCCCCTCGTACACAGACCTGAGAAGAGCAATGTGGTCCACGCCCACCTCCCTGGAAGAAAAACTATATGGGGCAATCGAATCGCTTAAACAGACAGCTGACTTCATGAGAGAGTCTGGAATCCTACTCTGATTGAGTCTTGATCGCAGAGAGAGAGAGAGAGAGAGAGAGAGAGAGAGAGAGAGAGAGAGAGAGATATCTTATATATGCACTATAAGCTAACCGGCAAACGCAATCGACAGAAGAAAAGTAAACGACTTCAATTCGCAAGTATCAAGATTTAATGCGTGGGAACTGAAAACCCGCCATAACTTCAGAACAAATGCAATTTAGGCGGTACGAGTAAACACTATGGTATGAAAAACATTATTCATGAAACGGAAATTATGAATATTTTAAGAGAAAAATACAAAACATCAGCAGCAGTGAAGATGAGAGAAAACTAAAGCTTTTCTTTTATACTTACCCATGTACCGTTTCAATGCGGTCAGGAATTACCCGTATCCGCTCCACAACTTGTCACAGCATGTCTCTATATGCATTGGTAAATTCTGTTGACAAGGTCTCTCCGTGCACAATCTACTCGACTGCACAGACAACAATTCCAAACCTCCTTACATATTACGACATGCTCGGCAGATTACAGTGGCACAATACTCACATATTACGACATGCTCGGCAGAGTACAGTGGCTCTATACTCACATATTACGACATGCTCGGCAGATTACAGTGGCTCTATACTCACATATTACGACATGCTCGGCAGATTACAGTGGCTCTATACTCACATATTACGACATGCTCGGCAGATTACAGTGGCTCTATTCCCTTCTGCCATGACCGTGAGGGTCCAGGTAGCCATCACGTACGGAAACTAAAGCAAACAGCGAAGACAACATAGACAACTTGATAACATTTGACAATAAACAGCGGAGACTCACGCAATCAAACATATCATTGACCAAACAGTATCATTAATGATGAGGAGAAATATCACAAGAGAAACAAAATAAAATTTCTTTGATCATATCTTTCTTCACAACACTGTGCCATAAATGTCAAAAATCGTCGGTACATTCTAGAACAATCAATAAGATCAAACTACCAAAATAAAATATGTCATGCACATGGTGGCAACCGGCTTGAGGGACAAAGATAAAAGTGAAGACTTTCGAAATGAATTATGGGTTATTCCTGCAGTAGAATATATTAAAGCAACTATCAAATGGTCTGTGAACGTGATAATATAAAAGCAACTTAGCACAAACACGGGAGCCGCGATAGCTCAGTGGTTAGTGAACTGGATACAAAGGACAAGAGGTAGGGTTCCATCCCAACCGACGGTTTCCGGTTCACCCAGCCTTTAATGGGTACCGAATTTTTTTCTGGGAAAGTAAAGCGGCACGGGCGTAATACCGACCACATTACCCCAAAAATCATGTGTCAAATGTCTGTAAAATTTATGATCACTAACACCTTATTCCCTATACGCCACTTGACGTGTTGGGGCACTTTACGTTTTTTTTTTTTTTAGCACAATCACACAGATAACAACAAACATTGCGAAAACAGAAAAACAACTAAGCACAATACACGCAACTATCAACAAATGCTACAAAAACAACATACCTAGAGAACTTTCTAAAAAAGAAATGATGGATAGACAAGAAAACTAGAAACACTTAGATATGATCAGGTCGCATGTCCTTTGCAGAACGTTGCATTCACCACAGCCCGTCCGAAAGAATCTTTGTCTCTAGCCAGATCTCCCACAGAACATTGCATTCACCACAGCTCGTCAGAAAGAATCTTTGTCTCTAGCCAGATCTCCCACAGAACATTGCATTCACCACAGCCCGCCCGAAAGAATCTCTGTCTCTAGCCAGATCTCCCACTTCTTCTGTTTCCATGTTCCAGGTCCCCTGGATGTCTTGAAACCACCTTCTTCTTGGTCTGCCCTGATGTGTCCCCCGGGAATCACGCCTTCCATTATTGTTTTATCCAGCCAGCTGTGCTTCTTGACTTTTCCATCATGTTTTAATTTTCTATGTAGAATAGTGTTTATAAGCCAGTTCTTTTAATGTTTAAATATTTAAATATGTTGTTATTGCTCTTTTCCATTATACAAGTTATTTTAAAGATTGTTTTCTAGCATTTTGTTTCGAATGAATCGATTTTCTTTTTTACTGTTTGCGACATTGTCCATAATTAACAACCGTATGTTGTTATTGGGAAGATACGTGTTCTCAGTAATTGTAATGTTACTGCCTTGCTGGTATTGTGCCACATGTTCTTCATGACATTTAATTTGTGACGCTTTGATACGTGACAGTAAACATTCCGAGGGATCATGAAGATAATAAGTAACTCTCCCAACGAGGGATCATAAAGATAATAAGTAACTCTCCCAACGAGGGATCATAAAGATAATAAGTAACTCTCCCAACGAGGGATCATAAAGATAATAAGTAACTCTCCCAACGAGGGATCATAAAGATAATAAGTAACTCTCCCAACGAGGGATCATAAAGATAATAAGTAACTCTCCCAACGAGGGATCATAAAGATAATAAGTAACTCTCCCAACGACTCTGAAAAGCAAAGGATGGAGGAAGGAAGTCAAGAAGGAGACGAATTTTATCGATCACACGTTAAATGATTACTATGAATATCAAACACAGAAGTTTAAAAGTATATAAATTCATTTCAACACAAAAGAAATAACGTAAAGAATCCCTTATACTAAAAGCTATGAAACAGACAAGAATTATATTTACTAGGAAAGACTAACAGTAGTTAGTGAACTGGGCTACAAAGGTCAAGAGGTAAGGTTCGATCCCAATCGACGGCTTTTGGGTTCATCCAGCCTTAAATGGGTACCAGATTTTTTTTCTGGGAAATTAAAGCGGCACGGGCGTAATACCGTCTACATTACCCAAAAATCATGTGCTGAAGGTCTGTCAAATTATGGTCACTAACACCATATTCCCTATACGCCACTTGGCGTGACGGGAGTACTTTACCTTCTTTTTTACTATGAAAGACTAGACGAACAAGAATTTTTATTAACAAATACATTAAAACCTGCAATAATTCAATTTTCTTGAGAAGTCTCTCTCTCTGCGATCAGGATTCAATCAGAGTAGGATTCCAGACTCCCACATGAAGTCAGCTGTCAGGTTAAGAGTGTTGATCGCCCCCACAGACAGAACATCACATTTAGAGTCTGCCAGATCCACTCTGATTAACACCTGTTAATACGTTGCACTGTGTTCTGCGCCAGTAGCCCAGTGCATCCGATTTCAGCCAGCATTTTATTTAGGTTTGCTTTTCTTAGCCTTTGATTGTCCCCAATCTTCCTTCTTGAGAAGTTAAGACTGACAAAAGTTCTACCAAGGGAGTGAATTGTCCGCGACTAAAACGTTTATCTAACACGGGCAATAATAATGTTGTTAACTCGCTGACTAGCAATACAAGTTCGACTGACTGGGGAATTACCTTCACGAAAGTTGATTAAACAAGATTCTCTAGTCTATGGAGTTCAGACTTACACGAATACTGTCATCATCAACATCTGGTACCCTAGCTGAAGGGGTAGGTGATCATGTCTCTCCACAACTCTCAATCCCGACAGCTATTTATAATTTCTGTTCATGACCTGCCAAGCCATTCTATTAAGCTGTCTGATATCTTTCCTCTTTGCTTCCCTCTATTTCTTCGTCCCTCAATTTTCCGATTTGTCACAATATATTCCAGCTGATTCCTTTTCGTTACATGGCCCAAAAATGATGATTTTTTCTAATATTGGAAATTAGCTGTCGTTTTGCTTTGGCCTCTTTCAGAAAGTTTTAATTACTCTTCTTAGCTGTCCATGGTATTCTCAACATTATTCTGTAAAACCACATTTCTACAGACTTCAGTGATTTTCTTGTCTGTTGTCCTATTGTCCATGATTCAGATCCATATGTTAAGACGTGACTCTACATAACATTTAAGAACTCATTTTTTTTTATATTTTCAAAAATAGATTGCACAGTATCTTCCTCATTTTTTTTGGAAAGCTGCTTTTGCCTGAGCTATTCTGCATCTCACCTCTTTTATACATCTACCATCCGAGGTTAACATTGTTCCCAGGTATTAAAGAATACTATAAATGACAACTTTATAACAGGTGACATTTATGACTGCCACTAAAGATGTAATGTACAGATTTTTTTTTTGCACTATGAGGTAAAAATCTCCTTATTCTTTC
Organism: Megaustenia siamemsis; assembly: GCA_032433765.1. NCBI lineage: Eukaryota > Metazoa > Mollusca > Gastropoda > Stylommatophora > Ariophantidae > Megaustenia > Megaustenia siamemsis. The sequence goes on along the minus strand of JAVIAB010000139.1, from coordinate 91,353,326 downwards.
CTTCCTGCTTTACCTTTCAGCGTCGAGGGGAGATATAGTTTGTGATCTTGTCTCCTCTGTTGGTCTCTGCTGCTGTTATGTTTCCTAGTCTTTCTAATATTTAACCAATCTGTCATTTTCGTGGTCGACTCTTGAGTCAAGTGATAAAACGAGGTAAAATGAAGGTACAATTTCTATCTACAACACAGGGACAGTTTAGAGGTCAGTCTGTCAGAAAGAAATAGATAACATAAAGTATTTCTCTCTGTCACAGAAATATAATTTATAGAAATCTTGTATGCCCACAGAAATAGAAGTTGCTGAATTTCCCTAGATCCTCAAACATAAGATATACATGAATTCTCTCTCTGTTACAAAAGAGAAAATGTGAAGGAGGAAACGTCTCCCACAAAATCTAGGGAATTGTATCTCCCATCTAGAACGGGACAATGTTCAAATATCGACATTGTTGCTGAATGAACTCTTTCACAGTCACGTGTCTGTGTACTCGATAGTCACGTGTCTGAGTACTCGATAGTCACGTGTCTGAGTACTAGCCGTGATTGGCGTCTATTTAAAGAACAAACATATATATATACACACAAATAAATTGTTATTGTATGTTATGTTATGTTATAGTATGTTATGTTATATTATGTTATGTTACTTTAGGATCATCATCATCTCAGCAGTCCGATCACACCTATACGTGCTCCTATCTTCTCTTCAAGACGTTCATCAGTACACGGCGACTAATTGTGCCTTTCCGGTGCCCAGAAAATCAAATCGCTCCACAAATAAATCAGTTTCCACATAAAACGATCCACTGTGAAGAAAATACCCTTGATGTCTTGAAGCCACCTTCATCTTGGTCTGCCTCTCATGCATTACCCAGAAACATGCTTTCCACTATTGTTCCTTCCAGCCCACTGTGTCTTTTGATTAGGGCATAGTATTTAAATGTTCGCTGTAGATAGAATGTTGTTTATAAGCCAGTTCTTTTTAATGTTTAAATCTTTTAATATGCTTTCATTGCTTTTTTCACCATCCAGGGTCTCTTAAGGATTTTTATGTATCATTTTTATGTAGTGTTTTTCTGTAGTATTTGTTTCGGATTAAAAATTTTCTCCCTCGCTGTTTGCGCGATTGTCCATGATTAACAACCATATGTTGCTATCGGGAAGATACACGCCCTCATTAATTTTAACTGTACTGCCATATAGTGTTGTGCCTCATGTTCTTCATAGCATTTAATTTTTGCTATTTTTTAAATTTAATTTGCTGTTGCAAATCTTTTTTTTTTTTTATCTCTTTCTGACAGTCTCTATTGTTTTGGTACAACAGATCCCAGCTATTCATAGTTTGTGACAATTTCAAGTTCTTTTTGGATGGGCTTTTAGTTTTGTCATTTGACATTATCTTAGTTTTCTGTTTGTTTAGATAAGTGTTTTGCTCTTATACGATGTGTATAACTATCTTTAGATAATCTACACGATATGTATGGCCCTTTTCGTCATGTCAGACGGTCAAGTAGAGGCTATTGCGTTTTTTTTTTTGAGGTTTTGTTTTTGTCGAGCAGCTACTTTGCCTGGGCACGGAATATGGAGATAGTGATTTTCCCAGTCGCATTATCCCCCTCTCGACTTCGTGTCAAGAATTTCCGAAGGAGGGACAAAGTCCATACGTTCGGAATTGAAAGAAGGTGCAGGGGATGCAGAGAAGCGGTTAACGCCGTTTACTGCCTTAGGGTCACTCCCTTCGGATTTTTACTCTGGATGTACTCCCAGAACCTTCGATTCTAGCTAGAATCTAGTCCACAAGGTAGTGGAGGGTTTTGTGAGTGTACTCCCATAACCTTAGATTCTAACTAGAATCTAGTCCACAAGGTAGTGGAGGGTTTTGTGAGTGTACTCCCATAACCTTAGATTCTAGCTAGAATCTAGTCCACAAGGTAGTGGAGGGTTTTGTGAGTGTACTCCCATAACCTTAGATTCTAGCTAGAATCTAGTCCACAAGGTAGTGGAGGGTTTTGTGAGTGTACTCCCATAACCTTAGATTCTAACTAGAATCTAGTCCACAAGGTAGTGGAGGGTTTGTGATCGAAGTTTCCCTTCTTCTAGACGGGTTGCCAGCCAAGGTTTTCGAGTCCCGTCTGCCCGGATCTACACGATATAGTTTAATATTAACGTCAGGCACAACAAACCATAGCTAACCAAAAACTTTATTACCCTCTAATTTGTGGTCTAGCAAACTGCTCTTCAGCCTGACAAAGATCAGGAGGTTCAAACAGAGACTGCAGACCCGGACTGAAAAAAAGGCAACAAATATATTGTGGGATGTGATTAGCTGTGGGTGAAAATATTGCAATTGTGTCGTTGTCTTGGACACAATGCATCGAATATCAAACACTTATCAGCTTCAAGGAGTGCAGCGAATAGGAAAGAGATGAATTTTTCCAATCCCTGGCGCCCCCTCCCCACTAACATGGAACTACACAAGCATTAATTTTAATTTGAAAGTTCATATTTGATGATGTGTCATATATTGCAATTAATTTCTGAAAATTTCAGTTTTGTTTTAAATAAATGAAACGAGTGTCTGAAAATCAGGTCAGTTTCGAATGGAAAAACTATTACGTTTCCCAAGCTAACATTAAAATGTCATATGTCACCTCAAACTAGAAACTGTGTATTATGCAACAAACTGTTTTATGGGTTAACAAAATAGTATTATATTTCAAAAATATTATTACTTCAAACTTCTCAAAAGTTCAAAGGTCAGCGGTCAGTGAGAAAATGAAGCAGGCTTATAACTAACAAAAAGACAGAGATAATGGTAACAACAAAGAAAAAGACATCACCTCAGTACAAAATAAAGACAAGTGGAACAATATTAAAACAGGTAAATGAATTTAAATATTTATGAAATTTGTTAACCTCAGACGGAAGATGTACAAAAGAGGTGAGATGCAGAATGGCTCAGGCAAAGGCAGCTTTCCAAAAAATATGAGGAAGATACTATGCAATCCATTTTTGACAATAGAAACAAGAAAAAGAGTTCTTAAATGTTATGTAGAGCCAGTCTTAACATATGGATGTGAATCATGCACAATAAGACAACAGACAAGAAAATCACTGGAATCTGTAGAAATGTGGGAGCCGCGATAGCTCAGTGGTTAGTGAACTGGACTATAAAGGACAAGAGGTAGGGTTCGATCCCAACCGACGGCTTCCAGGTTCACCCAGCCTTTAATGGGTACCTGATTTTTTTCTGGGAAAGTAAAGCGGCACGGGCGTAATACCGACCACATTGCCCCACAAATCATGTGCTCAAGGTCGGTAAAATTTATGCTCACTAACACCATATTCCCTATATGGCACATTGCGTGACGGGGGTACTTTTTTTTTACTGTAGAAATATGGTTTTATAGAAGAATGTTGAGAATACCATGGACAGCTAAGAAGAGTAATGAAAATGTTCTGAAAGAGGTCAAAGCAAAAAGAGAGCTAATTTCCAATATTAGGAAGAAACAATCATCATTTTTTTGGCCATGTAATGAGAAGAGAACAGCTGGAATGCATTGTAACAACTGGGAAAATTCAGGGACGAAGAGATAGAGGGAAGCAAAGAGAAAAAATACCAGACAGCTTAAGAGAATGGCTTAGCAGAAAGTAAACAATGGAAATGATAAATAACTGTCGAGATCGAAAATTGGGGAGAGACATGATCACCTACGCCAGCAGGCCCGGTACTTGATGATGATGATGATTATTATAACTAACAGCAGCATTGATGTGGTTGGAAGTCAAGTTTTGTAATACTATCACGTCTTTTTGATGAGATGGCGACCAAGATATCGGGTGTTTTATATTTTCGAAGTGTAGATTGTGTGATTAAAGTGATTTAATATATTGTGTTTCCAACAGGATGGATATAATTTTCGAAAAGTTGTGTAAAGTTTCTACCAAGGAGGAGGATAAGAACTGATAAATACTTTTTTAAATGTAACCAGCTAAAGTTTTATATTTAGATCGTAAAAGATCGCATGTGAGACCTTAGCGATTAAACACGTGCATCAGTCGGGCTAAACCCCCAACGTGTGTTTTTCTTAAGTTAAGCCCTTAACGTACGACTGACTCAGCAGGTCGGTAAGGGATAAATGTTTTATGTTCAGAGAAATTCTCAGAAGATGGAGATTAGAGTAGCAACGATAAATATATGCGTGATAAAAAATAAAGAAGTCGAACTTATAGAAGAAATGACAAAAAGAAAAATTAAAATACTAGGATTAGCGGACACCAGAGTAAAAGGACAACAGATAAAGACAACACACATGAACTACACGAAAATATTCTCAGGAGTCGACAACACAGAAAGAGCAACATATGGAGTAGGATTTATCATCGACCCAGAACACGCAAAGAACATTCTAGAAATAAAATACCATTCAGAAAGAATTATCACAATTAAACTGCTAGAAGACGATCGTAAAACAAATTACATTCAAATCTACGCCCCATGCAACAACAATGAAAGAGACAGCGAAGAATTCTACGACACATTGAGTGAAATTATTAACAAGATTGACGAAAGCGACGACATGTTAGTGATGGGAGATTTTAATGGAAGGCTTGGGAAACGCAACAGTGAGAACAGTGACATCTTAGGACCCTTTGGCGATAAAACAGCTGAAATAAACGAAAATGGAAACAGACTGCTGGATCTATGCAATCAAAACAATTTATTTATCACCAACACATTCTTCAAACACAGAGAGTCGCAAGTATACACCTGGTACAAATGGAATGACACAACATGCAGAAGCCAGATAGATTTTATACTAACAAGAAAACAGAACAAGAAAAGAGTAACCGACAGCAGAGCAATCCCAAATATTACAGACGACACGGATCACAAGATGATTATGATCACACTAAACAGCCAAAAATAAAGAGAGTATACGAAAACAAACAAAAGAAGCGAAAAGAACGGACAATAAAAATAAAACAATTAAAAGTTCAAGAAACAAGGAAAACCCTAGAAGAAAAACTAACAGAGGAATTCAAGAAACTCCCTAACGAATTATGCACAGTAGAAGAAGAGTGGAAACAATTTAAAGAAAAAATAACCAACATCTCTAAAACAGTTTGTGGAACAAAGCTAAGAACAAGAGAAGGGAAAAAGAGCACCCCGTGGTGGAACGCAACAATCAGAAAAGCAATTACAGAAAAGAAGAAACTGTCTAAAAATTGGAGGGAGGACAAGAACCAAGAAAAATATGAAAAAGAGTTAAAGTGTTGATCAAAGAAGCTAAGCAAAAGAATTGGACAGAATTCGGACAAAACATGAGCAGGGACTTCAAGACAGCCAGAGATTTCTACAAATCAGTAAAAGCCACAAGAGAGAGAAAAGAAAACCATGATCCTACTGAGCTGATAAATGACAAAGACAATATCAAATAACCAATGTATGCAACAGAGATGGAAAGAATATTTTGAAGATCTGTTAAACATACCAACTACCAATAAGACAACAAAAACTACGCCAGAACTCACAAATACTGAACCCAACATCATGAAAGAGGAAATAGAAGAAGTAATCAAATATGCACCAAGAAATAAAGCACCAGGGATAGATAACATACCAATAGAAATAATAGCAGCAGCAGGAGAAACAGGAATGCAATGGCTGCACAGAATATTTAATGCAGCATGGCACCAACAACAAGCGCCAGAAGACTGGCAACAGGAACCATCATACCAATATGGAAAAAGAAAGGTAGCAAAAGAGACTGCAATCAATATAGAGGTATATCTCTTCTCAGTCATGTAGGAAAGCTATACGCCAAAATCTTGGAAAAAAGCTGAGACCAATAATAGAACTACAGTTAAGCGATTCTCAAATGAGGCTCCGAAAAAAACAGAGGATGTACCGACGCACTATTCACACTAAAACAGCTTGCAGAAAAAACGACAGAACACAATCAAAACTTATACATAGCCTTCATTGACCAGGAAAAAGTATTCGACAGAGTAAACAGAGAACAACTGTAGGAGATACTAACAACATACGGAGTAAGTCAACATCTAACCAAACTTATTAAAAGCCTCTACGTCAACAGCAGCTGCAGGGTCAGAACAGCAGCAGGCAACACAGACCACTTCGAAGTTAGATCAAGGGTAAGACAGGGGTGCGTACTATCCACCCTACTGTTTATTACATACATGGACCATATATGCAAGCTAGCCAACCCCTCAGAGACAGAGGAGATCAACGAGCTTCTATTTGCATACGATCAGGCATTAATACATGAAACAATAGAAGACCTACAAGAACACAAACTCAACATCTCAGGCACAAAATACAACATGAAGATCAACATCAACAAAACAGAAGTCATGAATGTCGCCAAAAATAAACAGAACATCAACATAACTATAGAAGGCAGACAACTAAAACAAGTAGAGGAATTGAAATACCTAGGAAGTCTAATGACAAACGATAATTCTCAAACAGCAAAGATAGAATCAAGATGCAACAAAGCTTCTCAAATCATCGGACAGTTATCATCACTATTGTCCAACAAGGAAATAACTTGGAGGCAAAACGAGCACTATACAATACAATCTTCATACCAACGTTGTGCTACCAATGCCAGACCTGGACCCTAGATGCAAGAACACTAAGAAAAATAACCTCTACAGAGATGAAATGTGTTAGACGAATGACAGGAAACAGTCTGAGAGATACGATCAGAAATGAAGAACTGAGAAAAAAAGCTAGGAATAGCCCCGGCCATAGAATATATTAGGAAACAACAGATAAAATGGCTTGGCCACGTGACAAGGCAGAAAGAACAAAACACAACACAACGAGCCTTCAACAAACGTTGTGAGAACACCAGACCCAAGGGTCGACCATGAAAAAGATGGTTCGACGGAATATTAGAAGCACTAGGAAACATAACAGCAGCAGAGGCGAACAGAAAAGCAAAAGACCGCAAATTATATCTCCCCTCGACGCTGAAAGGCAGATGAGGAAGGAAAGATGAAGAAGAAAAAGGAAGAAGAAGATCACTTCTTTGAAGTCGTGCTTACAGTGCTCTCGCTACTCGTGTACCTTTCTCTTTCTGAGCTAAAGTCAAATACCAAATTTTGTTATTTAACTGAGTCAATTAGGGGATGCTTTTTACCGGATATATGTGATGAAGAGCGAGAATCTTACAACTTCAATAACTCCGTGGCACAAGTAAAATAAATATATAAATAACAGCACGGTAACAGTTTTATGTTTGTGGAAGGCAGTACAAATCCAACACAACTTTGAGGCCCGATTTGGCGAGTTGTTAGTCTATCTCTGGATCTCGTTACTTGCCTCTAACTACATGCGTGACAGGTGACGAGTTGTTAGTCTATCTCTGGATCTCGTTACTTGCCTCTAACTACATGCGTGACAGGTGACGAGTTGTTAGTCTATCTCTGGATCTCCTTACTTGCCTCTTACTACACGCGTGACAGGTGACGAGTTGTTAGTCTATCTCTGGAACTCCTTACTTGCCTCTTACTACACGCGTGACAGGTGACGAGTTGTTAGTCTATCTCTGGATCTCCTTACTTGCCTCTTACTACACGCGTGACAGGTGACGAGTTGTTAGTCTATCTCTGGATCTCCTTACATGCCTCTTATTACACGCGTGACAGGTGACGAGTTGTTAGTCTATCTCTGGATCTCCTTACATGCCTCTTATTACACGCGTGACAGGTGACGAGTTGTTAGTCTATCATCAACCTCCGTAATTAATTTTTATGACATGTATGACAAGTGACAAGTTATTCGGCAGATAACGGTAGCTATGTTCTCTTCTTTCAATGTGGCCAGGACACATAACGCGGGTGTCACATATCTTTCTCAACATCCAGGACATCACATTCTGAGTTTAATTACTTGAGAAAGAAACGAAAAAAAAGTGGTTCTTTTCATGGACAAGCTGTGGAGGCGGCCAAAATGTCAACTTTAAAGGGGTGATTACGTCAAGCTTTAACCATGCCAGTTTGTCCTTTCTTTCTGTTTAAATTTCTCCTTTATATATCAGCTTCATTGCAGTTTCGCATTTTTATACATTTCTTTGCCTTGACCCTTTAATTGGGTGACCTTGGAGAAGAGGGCAGACAATCGATCAATAAATTAGAGGTTTTTCTTCTTGTCCTTCATTTGATCAATGTTAAGTACGTCACAACTTGAAAGGTCAGGTATATCCCACCATTTTTATTTTGTTTCAAGAGATGGGATGAGAGAGTTCAGGTAAACTTTTGTTTAGAAAAAAATAAAACAGCCAAATCAACTGTTGGCTTTCTACCAAACTGTGCTCTATATCTTTCTGTTATGTTTTACGTTTGTTTACCTTTATCTATGCTGTTCTTTGTTTTCTCCAGGCATTCTATCAACTTTTCTTAAACTGCCAATAAATGATGACAGCCTCGATCTGGTGTTAGTAATAAGCGTCCTCATTGTCTTCTAGACTAGGTCTCTTCTAGAACATACTCATTTTTCCTCTATCCTGCTCCTAAAATTATTTCTAAAATTATATTCATGTGCACATCTGTTTGTCACTGACTCGTTAGTTTGGTTTCATCGTCTGTGACTTTCCAGCAGGAAACATATTTTTTACCCTTTTTTCAGACCGAGATTGCAGTCTTTGTTTGAACCTCCTGGACTTGGTCAGGCTAAGAGGATTTTACTAGACAAAAGTAGTTCATATACTACTTGTATCAAACATTCAAAGTGATTAGAAGAAGCTGTATATGGTCTTTGGCTTCTTGACAGACAGTTGGTAGCAAGCAATCATGATAAGTCAGTAGCTGGGTAAAGCATTAGTAGTGTCTTATACTGGATGCTGCTTTGTTGAACAGCTTCTCTCGTGGCTGAATCTGCCACCCAATGTTGGATAGACAGATCCGTCCGCTGAGTGAACAAGAGGTATGTGTGGTGCCTGGCCTCATCTCCTTTCTCCTACGCCTTTTGACTTCTGAATTTGGCATCGGCACTGCCTCGAATGTTGCTGTGCCGCTTTTTTCAAATTGTTGTTCTCCATGTGCTACAAACTGCAGCCAGCCAGATTTTCCCATTTTCTTTCACTGACATTGAATTCTCTCAAGGAAACAACCTTATATCTCAGCACTGGTCGGCCTATTGCTCTCTTTCCGCCCTTGAGTCTCCCATACACTGTTTTAGTATACTAATGTTTGCCATTCTTCCAACATGCCCAGCCATGGACCACGCGACCCAGAAGAAGCTGTAATTTACAATTTTAAAGCGTTTGTGTTTAAAGTTGCATATTTCACCCTTGAAAATCTCAAATTTGCTATTTTTTTATTTTGATTTTTGTTACGAGCATTAAATACTTAAAACGATATCATTCATGCAGAAATGTTACTTTAACTAACAATTGTGACGGTTTTGTGTGTGTGGGAAACTACCAATGTAAGCCGCTTCCATAAAATATCAATTTTAAATGTGAAGAGAATGCGTTAGCCTCAGGACGTCTTCATTCATCATCCACAGGATGGTATCATTGTTTGAAGTAAGGAAGAATGTTGGTGGATAGGAATGATAGTAAGATAGAAATAATGTAGTAAAGAAAGGTTGGGATGAACTAACATAAGGTGAATCGTCGGAAGGGAGGAATGAGGGAAATGGGAAATGTAAGAGGAAATTTGTGAGGAATTAAAGGATGGAAAAATGTAGGGGAGGAAGACAAGAAAAAAAAGAATGAAAGGATGAACGAATGAATAAATTAATTAATTAAAGAAAGCCACGTGACATCTTCATCTATCGTCATCATCGAGTGCCTTCTCCGCAACGAAGGTTGGCTACCATGGAGCGCCATTCTGCTCTGTCTCTTGCTTTGATGGTGCAGGTTTTCATAGGCTGATTTGTCCATCTTTTGATGTTACTCGTCCATGTTAGTCTTGGTCTGCCTCTGCCTCTTTTACCTTGTATTTTCCACTCCAGGATTACTTTTAGTAGGCTGTTGTGTCTTTTAACATGGCCCAAAAATCGCATTTGTCTTGTTTGAATTGTACTTTGTACTCTGTAGTTTTCTTGTCATTTTTAGTTGTTTTAAGACTTCATCGTTTGTTTTCTTTTCCTGTCATCTAGATGTATCTCTTTTAGGCATTCTATAAGTTGTTTGTTGTGTAGTCTATTAAAAGCTTTGGTGTGGTCTATGAAGCAGGCATATATTGGTTTGTTTACTTCTGTGTATTTTTCGATTAATGTTCTCATGCAGAATATGGCTTCTTTTGTCCCGATATTTTTCACAAATCCAAATTGCTGCTCATCTAATTCAGTATTGATTTTATTCTGAACCCTTCCTTGTATAACTTTTAGCAAGATTTTTGTAACATGGTTCATTAGGCTTATTGTTCTAAAGTCACTGCATTCAACTGCACCATTATTTTTAGGCAATGCAATGAAAGTTGATGTTTTTAGTTCATTTGGTATGTATCCTGTGTGGTATATGTCGTTGCATATGTCTGTAATCACTTCAATGCCAAAACCTTCTAGTGCCTGTATCACCTCTATCTGTATGCTGTCAGGTCCTGCTGCTTTTCCCTTTTTCATTGTTTTTATAGCTTTTTCCACCTCAGATTTTAATATTTTATAGCCTGATGTACATTTTATAACTATTTTCTTGTCCCTTTGATCCTGAAATAGTTCTGTTATATATTCCTGCCATCTATATATAATATCCTTATTGTCTGTTAGCATTTTTCCTGTTTTTGTCTGCAATGCATCCACCTTCTGTGGCTTTTTTAATTTTTATTAGTCATTCTCTTTATTTCTGTGTGCATTCCTCTTAAGTCTTGTTTGCTTTCCATAGTTTCCTTCATCTATATGCGATGCAAACATTTCCAAAAGAGAACTAAAATATCACTTTGAGATGAGAACAAACAGCTGTGTCCGGTGTGCATAGATTTAGGTTTTTTATGTGTGTTTGTTTGTGCGTATGTGTTTGTGTTTGTGTATATATGTATGTGTGTGTGTATGTACATACGTGTGTATATGAGTATGTATGTGTGTCTGTATGTATGTGTCTGTGTGTATGTGTGTGTGCGTGTGTGTGATCGTTGTCAAGAACGCAGGAATATTCAACACAGAGCACAAACACCGTTTCGTAGGCGATTACATAACTTGTTTAGTTAAGTTGGCAATATATTTTGTATAACTGTACATTGATATAGAAGATGCATGTGTGGAAAACAATTTTTAGAAGCTCAATAATTACAGTTGTAATCATTATTGAGTCATTAGTTAATCGTTAGATTATACTCATCACACTTGAAACAATTGTCCACAAGCGCTCAGACCTCCTCCCCAGTAAATCCGGCTGCTTGAAACAAGAATCTGGTTTACAGGTCCTCTACCGTTATCCTCATACCCCTCCAAAATATAGAATCCTCCCTCACGAATGACATAAAGAGCCGGGAGACGTGCCAGAGTTGCAAATTCACGAACATCATCGAAATCTTTATCATCTCGCCCTTCGTTTCAAGCGTTCCGCTGGAGATCGTCGATACAGCTCTTAATGCCATGACGTAAAACGTATATTGATTTTACAACGGGGAAAGAACGTATTCACACCACTTGATTTGCAATAAAGAACCGCTGCCGCGCGCACAATTTCCGTAGCACCGACGGGAATCTGTTAAGTGGAACACCCGCTTGACATCCGCAACTATCTAAATTAGAATGCTGAAATGAATCAGACTCCAAATGCAAACCTTGCAGTGGTTAATATAACTCTATTGCACTATTTTGGAATGTGAAGTCAATTATTGATTAAAATCTAATAGTAACCTCCCGTGACATGTGATGTGGGGGAGTGAAATAATATACCACTCTACTAGCCACAGCATTTGCAGCTGAGGTAGCCAGTGTTCTTCCTCGCTGTCATTATTTTCCCCCCAACTCAGCGAGCCAAGTACCAATTCTTTTATACGCTGGGCCGACTTATGAGCGCGAAACACCGGTTGAACCCTCAATCACAAGCTAGGGCGTTGATTGTAATATAATTCAGAAATATCTGCTGGAATTTCTTATTGCAATTTGATATCCCCGTCGTTTGAATCGATTATTGTCTTGTATTGTCGACTCTTGTTAAGGCTTTAGCGACACAAAGGAGCATTGTTCGTCACACCGAAGACACGAGCGTTGCAGGTGACGTAAACAATTGTCTACAGCGCCACGTTTTCCATGTCTTCATATTCTGCGTTCACTCCTCAACTACTTCGTCCGTCCGTCCTTAAATTGACGTTAAGTGAAAGAAGCAGATGCGTTGTAATTGGGGGGGGGGGGGGGGGGGTTTAAAGTCCCGACATCTTTGTGTCTTTGGGCCAATGCTCATCCGTTTTCAGAAAGTCACTTTTAAGTACACGGTTGCCATCCATCACTCCTGGCCAGCCAGATACTATGTATGTATGTATGTATGTGTGTGTGTGTATGTGTGTGTGTATGCGTGTATGTATGTATGTATGTATGTATGTATGTATGTATGTATGTATGTATGTATGTATGTATGTATGTATGTATGTATGTATGTATGTATGTATGTATGTATGTATGTATGTATGTATGTATGTATGTATGTATGTATGTATGTATGTATGCATGTATGTATGTATGTATGTATGTATGTATGTATGTATGTATGTATGCATGCATGCATGCCTTACGTGCTACTACGTATGTATGTATGTATGTATGTATGTATGTATGTATGTATGTATGTATGTATGTATGTATGTATGTATGTATGTATGTATGTATGTGTGTGTGTATGTGTGTGTATGCGTGTATGTATGTATGTATGTATGTATGTATGTATGTATGTATGTATGTATGTATGTATGTATGTATGTATGTATGTATGTATGTATGTATGTATGTATGTATGTATGTATGTATGTATGTATGTATGTATGTATGTATGTATGTATGTATGTATGTATGTATGTATGTATGTATGTATGTATGTATGCATGCATGCATGCCTTACGTGCTACTACGTATGTATGTATGTATGTATGTACATATGTGTGTATGTATGTATGTATGTGTGTGTGTATATGTGTATATGTGTATGTTTGTGTATGTATGTATGTATGTATATATAATGTGGTTGTATTTATATATGAATATATTATGTTTTAATGAGATATACATTGTAATGTCATGCAACGAGACAATCCATCATAGCAACACATAGAAGTTGGAGACCAAGGTGGCTGGGTCGTTAAAGAAGAAATGGAGACCAATCCTATTTTCAAACAAATATTGTTATGGTGAACGTTGGGACAGAAAGAGACCAGAAGGCAGACCAGTGCTGAGATATAAGGATGTTTAATGGCTTCCTTAACTGAATTCTCTATCGCTGAAATAAATGGGAGAATCTGGCTGCAGATCGTAGCACATGGAGAACAAAAATAAAAGTTAAAACGAAACAGCATCATTCGAGGCAGCGCTGATATCAAATTCAAAAGACAAAAGCCGCAGGTGAAACGGGACGAGACAAGGCTTTATAAATAAATCTTTTATTTTTGTCATTCTGTGGACCGATCTAACTATCTAATAATGGCAGATTATGCTACGAGAGGGGGAGCCGTGATAGCTCAGTGGTTAGTGAACTGGACTACAAAGGAGAAGAGGTAGGGTTCTATCCCAACCGACGGCTTCCGGTTCACCCAGCCTTTAATGGGTACCGGATTTTATTCTGGGAAAGTAAAGCGGCATGGGCGTAATACCGACCATATTACCCTAAAAATCACGTGCCGAAGGTCTATAAAATGTATGGTCACTAACACCATATTCCCTCTACGCCACTTGGCGTGACGGGGGCACTTTACTTTTTTTTTTTAAGCCATGAGAGTAGCTGTTAAGTAAAACAAAATTTGGCAGACACTGATATTTGATCAAACTACGACTAATCATGGTTGCTTTACCAACCGTCTGTCAAGACACCCAAGACTATACATATAAATGTAAATATCGCACTGCACCGCATACATGCTTCCATAACAGGGAACTAATGAGGAGTTGTGGGCTCGGCGCTATAAAACGAGCCAATTAGTTGAGTAGACATTGGAGAAGCCACTTCTTAAGAGAGTCTCGACTGACCAGCAGCTGTCTTTTCCGCTAGGGGATTATTACGTTTCCGGTCAAATGTCATTATAAAGGATAATGCAAAACAGAGAAGGTACAAAGAGGTCGAGACATTTAGGAAGAGACACAGAGAAAGTGGGAGACGCATAGTTAGACAATGATTCACTGTAATATAGAGGCAGAGAAAACAACATTAAAGAAATAAGGAAACAATAAGTAAAGAATGAAATAGAAGTGAAAGACGAGAGAAAGAATGAAATAAAGAAACAATAAGTAAAGAATTAAACAGAAGTAAAAGGCGAGAGAAAGAAAGAAAGAAATGAAGAAAGAACTGGAAAGGGATACAATTAGACGTAGGTTCGAAGACAGGAAATGAGGGGGGGGGGGAAGGTAAGAGGAAAGTAGTGGACGGATGAATTGAACAGTGAGAAAGGGACAGACAAAAGCAGGGAGATAGTAAGATAAGGAAGTTGTGAGGGAGATCTGTAAACAACAAAGGGTGATATAATTGAATAAAGAAGGGAGAAATGTAGATAAGTAGTAACGATAGTAAGATAGGAAAAAAATGTAGAAGAAAAACTGGGGATGAACTAACATAAGGTGGATGGTCGGACGGGAGGAATGAGGGAATTGGGAAAAGTAAGAGGAAGTTTGTGAGGAATTAAAGGATGGAAAAATGTAGGGGAGGAAGACAAAAAAATGAAAATGAAGGTATGAATGAATAACTTCATCATCATTGAGTGCCGTCTCCGCATCGAAGGTTGGCTACCTTAGAGCGCTATTCTGCTATGTCTCTTGCTTTGATGCTGCAGATTGTCATATGTTGACTTGTCCCATCTTTTGATGTTAGTCGTCCATGTTATTCTTGGTCTGCCTCTTTTACCTTATATTTTTCCTTCCAATACCCAATATTACTTTTATTAGGCTGTTGTGTCTTTGAACATGCCCCAAAAATTTCAGTTGTCTTGTTCTAATTGTATTTAGTAGTTCTCTTTTCATTTTTTGTTGTTTTAAAACTTCATCGTTTGTTTTCTTTCTTTCCATCCAATTCTACCTATTCTTCTATAAATCCACATTTCAAAGGCTTCAATGTTCTGTTCTGTTTTCTTGTCTAGTGTCCATGTTTCTGCACCCTACAGAATATTGAGAAGACGTAACATGTTGATATTCTTAGTTTTAGCCCTGGTGTTATTTGTTTTGATGTTAGTAAATTTTTCATGGCATTCAAATTACTTTTTGTCATACCAATGAATAACTTAGTTAATGAAAAGAATACCACAGACAAACAATTTTGTTGGTAGAAACTCACCACAGTAAGATGTACTGTCTGTCGAACAGGGCGAGATAGACAGAAAACAGTTACATTTGTCACTCAAGACAAACAACACACTAATCCACACACAAAAACACAAGTTACAAAAAAGACTGCCTACTCAAGTGTGTAGCCACAACTGACTGATTGCATGGAACGTGACTCGGACCATATCTTGAGAAGATTGATTTCTATCCTGCGTGAAATTGATTTTTGATAACCCTCAATCATTCAGCAAACAAGTGACAGTAGCTGGTTCCTGTTTGAAACAATGACTGTCACTTGCGATGTAAATCAACTAACCACGGGGAATCAAATCCAGTACATGTTCTACCAGGACCGGCGCAAGTAGGTGGAAGATAATGAAAAGTTGGATTAATTTCTCGGGAGAATTGTGTTTATTCCATCTAGGTGGAGTTCGTTCTGTTTTTTCATTGCGATTCCGTGTTCACGTTCCGCTCTTATAATACAAGGTTTGATCCTTGTGTGCAACATATTTTATACGCAAGGTTATATTGTGTTAGAATAGGAGTGATGTAACGCCTATACCTATCAGAGAAGGATGTTAAAACGTAGATATTGTGTTCAATTTAGCTTGTAAATAACTATCTGTAATTAAAAGATACCGGATAGCTTAAGGGAATATAGCTTGACAGAAGGTCAACAACATGATAAATGACTGTCGAGATCGAATGTTGTGGAGAGACATGATCACCTACGCCAGCAGTCACAGTACTTGATAATTATGATGAGGATGATGATGAAATTTAAACGTTAAAAAAACACATTTCAGACACCTGGTTTTTTTACAAATCTTATTCTATGTGCTGGCGTTCTGAGAAACTTACATTTGGATTTTAAAAAACAACACACGAATATAAGACAAAAATAAAATAGGTGAAAGGCATCGAGTTTACGACAGACCCAGAATAAGATAAAATGAAGAAAAAAACGAGGAAACAGTAAACGTTTCAAATGATAACGGCAATTTTTGCCTGAAAACGGAGGGGGAGGGAAAATGAGGAAGGGGAGGAAAACAAACAGATAAAAAAATTTCGCGAAGGACAAATATAATTAATGTGATTATTCCATTTCAAACATAAAATAAATTCAAATTCTGACTTCGTTAAACAATTTCATACATGACATAATAGTCGCATTATGGTCGCTGTGCCGTTATTGCAATATTTTGTACAAAATTTATTTATAAAAACGTTGTAGAAATCTAATAAGGTCTTCAGAAGAACGTTCCAGAAGCTTATAATTAAATAATAATGCAGCGCTAAACAATTAGAAAATGCCACTACATCGCCAGAACGTAAGAAGCCAAAAATCGAAAAAATACACGGTCAGAATAGAGTCGGCACAGCTTTCATAGTCTGGCAATTCTGTTGAATAAACTCTTTGACGCAATTTCTGAAAACCATTTTCGCATGTCAGAAATAAAACGCTGTTAAATTATTAAATTAATTTGGCTTTTTCTTTTTTTCGATAAGGAAAACAAAAATCTGTCGAGATGTTTTAATTGTTTACCCATCTCAATCAATTTTCTCCGTGATTTCTTCCACATAAGGTCATCAAACGACGTCGTCACAGTTGTCGTTCTTGAACAAAAAACCCATAACGTCGTTACTGAAGTCATTCGCTTTATTAGCAAGTTCTTCATTAACAATTGTCCGTCATGTTTCTCTTGGTGTTCCGCTCGTTCTCTAACCCTAAAGAGTCCATTTTTTTTTTCGTTCGCCTGCTTTTACCTCTGACGAAGTCCCTAGAGACTAGGAACTGAATTTTGCGTGTTAAGCCATTTTTCCCTGGCAGCCGTGTGAACAAGGGTCCCTCGCCGCACAGGCAGATAATTCCGACTTCGGAGGTGCTCATTTTTTCCGCCGATGAGTAATTGACGTTTCAAGCCGGGCCTCGCTGCTGAGACCAGGGGTGGTTGCCGCAGAGAGAAATCATAAATAAAAATCCCAACCGGTGTAGCCGGGATTTGAACCCACAACCTCTCTGTCTTGAGGCCGGCGTCTTGCCTCCAGACCAACCAGTCCCCAAAGAGTCAATTAAAGAGATATGTTTTGGTAGAGCTTATAAATACACTCTGCTCTATTGCATATGTAACATTGTAACTTCTCTTACCGTTACTCATCTTTCTCTTATTCAGGATATATCTAACTATCTTATCATCTATCTATCTATCTATCTATCTATCTATCTATCTATCTATCTATCTATCTATCTATCTATCTATCTATCTATCTATCTATCTATCTATCTATCTATCTATCTATCTATCTATCTATCTATCTGTCTGTCTGTCTGTCTGTCGGTCTGTCTGTCTGTCTGTCTGTCCGTCCGTCCGTCCGACCGTCTACCTGCCTAACTGCCTGCCTGTCTGTCTGTCTACCTACCTACCTATCTACCTTCCTACCTACCTATCTGCCTGCCTGTCTGTCTCTTTGTCCATCTGTCCATCTGTCCATCTGTCTGTCTCTCTGTCTGTTTTTCCGCTGTCTGTCTGTTTGTCCGCCTCTCTGTCTGTTTGTCCGACTGTCTCTCTGTCTGTTTGTCCATCTGTCTGTCTGTTTCTCCGACTGTCTGTCAGCCTGCCTGTCAGCCTGCCTGTCAGCCTGCCTGCCTGCCTGTCTGTCTACCTACCTACCTACCTACCTGCCTGCCTGTCTGTCTGTTTGTCCATCTGTCCGTCTCTCTGTCTGTGTGTCCGTCTGTCTCTCCGTCGGTTTGTCCGACTGTCTCTCTGTCTGTTTGTCCGCCTGTCTGTCTGTTTGTCCGGCTGTCTGTCTGTTTTCCGCCTGTCTGTCTGTTTATCCGACTGCCTCTCTGTTTGTCTGTCTGCTTGTCCGTGTATTAGTCTGACTGGCTGTTTGTCCTTCTGTCTCTCTGTCTGTTTGTCCGCCTGTCTTCTGTCTATTTGTCCATCTGCCTGTCTCTCTGGTTGTTTGTCCATCTGCCTGTCTCTCTGTCTGTTTATCCGCCTGTCTGTCTGTTTGCCCGTCTATCTCTCTGTCTGTTTGTCCGTCTGTCTCTCTGTCTGCTTGTCCGTCTGTCTATCTGTCTGCTTGTCCGTGTGTCAGTCTGACTGCCTGTTTGCTCCTCTGTCTCTCTGTCCATTTGTCCATCTGTCTGTTTGTCCGCCTGTCTGTCTCTCTGTTTGTCCTTCTGTCTGGCAGTCTGACAGTCTGTCTGTCTGTCTGTGTGTCCCTCCGTCTGTCTATATAACCTTTAGTTGTATTTCTTTATAAATGATTTAGTATGGTATCATCATCATCATTAGGTACCACAGCAACTGGTTCGGTGATCATGTCTCTCCATAACTCTCTATAGCTCATTATTAATGTCGTTGTTCACTTCCTACCAAACAATTATCTTAATCTCATTATATCCTTTCTCACTTTACATTATCCTCCGTTCCTCTCGACTTTTCTGTTGCCACGATATATGTTCCATGTTTTTGCTTCTCTTAACATTGCCAGAATTAATCATTGTGTTCTTCTAGTATTGCAAATTAACGTTCTCTTTGCTTTGGTCTCGTTTAATACATACTCATTTTTCTATCTCTTCTTCTAGCTTTTTAGCTCCCAGTGGAACATAGGTCTTCAACAAATACTTTCCAAGTCGTTCTGTTTTTTGCCATTCTTTTAAGATCATTCCATGTCTTCCCCATCATCTTTATATCTGCTTCTATCTGTCTTCTCCAAGAATTCCTTGGTCTTCCTCTTTGTCTTTTCCCCTGGGGATTCCAAAAAAGGGTCTGCTGTGTAATACTCTCACCATTATTCTATACTGACATGGTATTCTCAGAATTCTTTTACAATAGTAGATTCCTGTCTAAGCCAACAGTTTTCTTTCTCCTGTCCAGGATTCACAATCTCTATGTTAAGACTGGCTCTACATAGTAATAAGTATTTGTCTTATTTCCATTGACACAAATTTGCATCATATTTGTTTTTCTCATTCCTGGAATGCAGCCACTACCTGAGTGCATTCTCTGCACACTTGGGCTTCCGGTCAATATGGCTGATAGGGGCAGGGACCGTTGATGATCTGCCTGAAGATTTCTCCTTGCTGCAGTTTCCTCATGTTCCGAGTCCGGCTTGCTGCCTGAACTACTGAGTTTAATGCTCTGTGCATACCGTCAGCTGTGTTTTCATCCGGATCGCGTTTCGATATTCCTGTTGCTTACGATGAATGATGATATCGTTTGACGAAGAACAATTCGGCTGCGTTCACTTTCGGTGCCGCTACGCCTTATGTCTTTTGGCGTGTGCTTATAGCTGATATGATGGGGACTGCAGCTGCCTTCCTTTCTTTGGATGCTTCAGTAAGATAAGATGTTAATTCGGATGATTCTACTGACACTGGCTGTTGAGCAGTTATGAATTTTAATTCGTTTGCAGTGACCGGGGCCTCCGACTAACTAACTAATTCTCTGCACCTCCAATCTGTTGTACATCTCCCATCTGAATTTAACATCAATCCAAGATATTAAAATGTATTGTCTTTTATTAAAATACTCTCCCAATTACTTTAACTGTCAGATGTAACTTGTCTATGATTGAGCCTTTTGAAGACTAATGCATTTAGATCTACTTTCCATCACTAAAATATCAATAAATGTATGTAACTTATTTATACAACTAGCGATTAAGACTGTCATCGAATGTGATGATCATTATATTCTAGAATGTAAACTTATATAAATATAAAGTAAAAGTCAAGAGCGCCGTCATACCTAGTGGCGTATAAGGGAATATGGTGTTAGTGGCCATCGTTTTAATAGACCTTCAGCATATGACTTTGAGGTTATGTGGTCGGTATTACACCCGTACCGCTCTACTTTCCCAGAAACAATGTGGTACCCATTTAAGGCTGGGTGAACCCGGAAGCTATATATATATATATATATATATATATATATATATATATATATATATATGTTATTATGACCTATTCAACTGACTATTAAAAACCTTTTGTTACGACCTATTCAACTGATCATTAAAAAACCTTGTTGTTATGACCTATTCAACTGATCATTAAAAAACCTTGTTGTTATGACCTATTCAACTGACCATTAAAAAACCTTGTTGTTATGACTGACACCCATTTAATTTCATCGTAATATATCTCTGACAGTCGTTGCAAAGACACATGGCGCTTTTGTAGATCTACAATGAAGGCTTTCACCTGCTTTCCTGGGTTTAATTTCGAACAACTAAATTATTTTATAAGATGTGGAAAAATAAGAGAGGAAAGAAAAAAGGGAAATAAAAAAAAGAAAAGATGCACTGCTGATAAACACGTGTAGGAAAAAAAAATCAGTTAAATAAATATCCACTTTGATGGGCCGACAACATCACAGAAGTGCTGCAACATCAGCCGACAATGATTGACATCGCAAAAAGGACGAGAACGAGAACTTTTTATCTACCTCGACACCAGAACGAGTACAAGAGGAAGTAAAGAAATAAAGAAAGAAAGAATGAAATAAAAAAGAAAGAAAGAAAGAAAGAAGAAAGAAAGAAAGGCACCAGACTACATGATGATGATGCTGTCTTTGACTCTATCAATTTTGGATCATTAACTCATCTCTGTCGTCTAGTATGGGTTCTAATGCATCTGTCAATTCAGATTTACCTCATTTATTTCTACATCATTGCTATTACACCCCCCCCCCCACCATTTTCCTCGCTCTTTTCCCTTCCAACATTTACAAACCTGATCCACATAATGAAATATATTACAGTAAAGTCTCGATTATCCGGAATGCTCAGGGAAGAACCCATTCTGGATAATTGAATTTTTCTGGATAATCGAGAGTAAGAAAACCAAACTCAAAATTTATGAAAAAACATGATTGAAAAATTGCAATGCTCAGAAATATTTAAATTCGTGTGACATTCACTAGCTTTCTCTATCAACATGGGTCCTGATATTGGCATTCCTTTTCTTCTTCTTTCTAAAAACCACACATAAAGGACGTCGTCGAGTTTTTCAAATTTTGGCCGTTTCATACTTCGTCTCTGGTGTATATTGTTGCTGCTTTCAGACTCCGACGCAAACTTAAACAACTCATCTTTTTGATTTCGTATGTCATATAATGTTGAAGAGGCTATGCCAAATTCAGTCATCAAAACGTTGCGATTAACGCCTTTTTCAAGTCTACTAGCGATTTCAATCTTCTGGTTCAGTGTCAATACAGTTCGCTTGCGTTTACCTTTGCGGGAAATTGAGGTGTGGTTTGCACTCGCAGAGGCCATTATTTAACACAAAAATGTATTCCGTTAAAAAGTATGCACACATGCGTTTATAGCATATCATGTATAATTTATACTGATGGAACGAATTTCAGCTTGCACAAATGTCTGAGACAAACTAACGTCAAACTCTGTATCTTACTCTTTTTGAATTTCCAGTCGGTAATTTTTGAACCCCTCCCCCTTTCTTCTCACCATCTCTATGTCACTGCACGCCGGCTGCTCAACCTTTGATTTATAATCATCAAAGTTATGGGCTCTTCAATTTTCACAAACAATACGTCTGCTTCTAATGTTCGGTCAGACTGTCAAACGCCATATTTTTGACAAATTCATGACCAACTTTAGATCTAAAGCAGGCTATGAGAAAATTAAGCACATTTGTAAAATCATGTAGATAAGTGTTTTTGGCACGACTAAGATTTCCCGACAAAAACATTTAGTCGGGGGAAAAAGTGAAGATATAGACTGTCTGTCGCTTTTACTTGGAATATTTGGAGACACAATGTCTGGATTGAATAAAATATGTTCGCTCCTATTTGAAGTATATTACTGTAAATACACTATTGTAAACGCAATATTGTGTAATGATAGAGCCTGTAGAAGTAAGCGCAGCGCACAAACCGTGTAGTAGCGTTTTCGATTTCCGGATAAAGGCATTTAATTTAACTGAACAAAACATGATTCAAGCTTTCTCCCTATAATAATTAAAAAAAAAAAAAGTCCGTTAAATTGAGAATTCCGGATTATTGAGTACCGCATAATCGAGACTTTACTGTACTTTTAAATTTCTTATTTCCTGCTGAAATGTTCCGTATATTTATTATATGCCTGATTGGTTTTAATGAACACACTGTTCTCCGTCATTATCTTATTACGCTATCGCGCTATGAATTATAGAAATATTACTAGTGTAAATATTAAATGAATTACACGTTATAAAAAAAAAAACTGCAAAGCGGAACAATCGTACACAGAAAATATGATTTCATTTATATTTTCAATGCATTTTAATTTATTATTTAAAAAAATGAAGGGTTGAGTCTGCAATGGAGTCTTAATTCAAAAATTGATCTCCATATAAATAAAAGAATTGAATTATGTATTTTAAAATTAATTAATAAGACACTACGGCACTGACACACACATACACACATATTTATTTGTATATGTATATATTTATTATATATGGCCGTTTCGTCTTGTCAGACGTTCTAGTGCAGGCTATTGTGTATTTTTGTTAGGTTTTGTTTTTGTCGGACAGCTTCTCCCGTGGCAAATTCTACCAATGTTTGACAAACACACACGGTCAGAGAATGAACGAGTCAGGTCCACTGATCCATCCTGAGTTTTCCATCATTTTTCATTAATCTTTTCTCTTCTAAGATTTGCCTTAGCACAGTCTCAAATGATGTTATACCATTCCTTATACATGCTCTCCATGACGATCACTTGTCAGATGTTACCAGTCATTTTCACAGATGGAGAAGTCATTCAGAGATGTTTTACATATATCTCTATATCGTAGATTAGGTCTGCCGATTTGTCTTTTTCCGTGTGTTAGTTCACCATTTAGTATTTACCTGGAGATACGTTTTTCGTCCATTCGCTGGACGTGCTCCAGCCATCTTATATTTTCATATATATTTATTACGTAATATATATATATATATCAGTATATGTCAATAAAGACAAGTGGAACAATATTAAAACATGTAAATGAAATGTAAATATCTGGGAACATTGTTAACCTCAGAAGGTAGATGTACAACAGTGGTGAGATGCTGAATGGCTCAGGCAAAATCAGCTTTCCATAAAGTGAGGAAGATATTGTGCAATAAAATTTGACAATAGAAATAAGAAAAAGAGTTCTTAAATGTTATGTAGAGCCAGTCTTAACATATGGACGTAAATCATGGACAATTGGACAACAAACAAAAAAATCACTGGAGGCTGTAAAAATGTGGTTTCACAGAAGAATGTTGAGAGTACCATGTACAGCTAAGAAGAGTAATGAAAACGTTCTGAGAGAGGCCACAGCAAAGAAAGATCTAATTTCCAATATTAGGATAAACAATAATAATTTTTTGGCCATGTAATGAGAAGGGAACAGCTGGAATATATTGCAACAGCTGGGGAAATTGGGGGACGAAGAATTAGAGGAATACAAAGAGAAAAGATACCAGACAGCTTAAGACAATTGCTCGACAGAAGGTCAGCAACAGAAATGATAAATAACAGTCGAGATCAAAAATTGTGGAGAGACATGATCACCTACGCCAGACGGTTGGTAACAAGCAATCATGGTAAGTCCTTCATCATCATCATCAAGTACCGGGACTGCTGGGGTAGGTGATCATGTCTCTCCACAACTTTCGATCTCGGCAGCTATTTATCATTTCTGTTGTTGACCCTCTGCCAAGCCATTCTCTTAAGCTGTCTGTTATCTTTTCTCTTTGCTTCCCTCTATCTCTTCGTCCCTCAATTTTCCCGGTTGTTACAATATATTCCAGTTGTTCTCTTCACATTACATGGCCAAAAAAGTTTGATTTTTTCTTCAAAATATTGGAAGTTAGTTTTCTTTTTGCTTTGACCTCTTTCAGAACATCTTCATTACTCTTCTTAGCTGTCCATGGTATTCTCAACATTCTTCTGTAAAACCACATTTCTACAGACTCCAGTGATTTTCTTGTCTGTTGTCCCATTTTCCATGATTCACATCCATATGTTAAGATTGGCTCTACAAAACATTTAAGAACTAAGTACGGTAAGTCCGTAGTTAGGTTAAAATATGAGTGTCTTACGCTGGATGCTGCTTCGCTGAACAGCTTCTCTCGTGGCTGAATCTGCCAATATTAAAAAAAATAAAGATAATAAAAAGATATAATCCGGGTTGCCGACTCACCCTTTGTCTACCAGGAAATCATCCAGAATTGGCACCTGGAATGTTCGTACCCTTAACGAACAGGGAAAAGCGGCACAAGTGGCAGCAGAAATGAACAACTACAAGATAGATATTCTGGGAATGTGTGAAACAAGATGGCTGGGAGCGGAGAGAATAAAATTGAATACAGGGGAGATGATTTTATCATCAGGACACCAGGAACCAGGAGCACAACATAGCGAAGGGGTAGCTATAATGCTATCAAAGAATGCACAGAAGACACTAATAGAATGGGAGGCAGTGGGACCAAGACTGGTGAGAGCAACATTTAGAACAACCAAAAACAAAATAAAATTACACATTATACAATGCTATGCACCAACCAACGATAAAGATGACTCAGTTAAAGATGATTTTTATAAACAGCTACAATGCCAGATGGATGCAAGACGAGCCAAGGATATTATAATCTTGATGGGAGACCTAAATGCTAAGGTAGGATCAGACAACAGAGGCTTTGAAGAGATTATGGGAAAACATGGACTTGGAGATATAAACGAGAATGGAGAGATATTTGTGAATTTCTGCGCCCTTAATCAAATGAGCCTAGGAGGAACAATATTCCAACATAAAAGAATACACAAAGCTACATGGGTGTCACCAGATCATAGAACGGAAAATCAAATTGATCACATATGTATTAATAATAAGTTTAAGTCATCCTTACAGGATGTAAAAGTATATAGAGGGGCAGATATAGCTTCTGATCATCATCTGCTGTTAGCCAAACTTAAAATTAAATTAAAAAGGTATACTACAACGAATAAGGGCAGAACGTATTTCAATGTAGGGTTTCTTAAAGAACAAGGAATTAAAGATAAATTCGCAGTCACAATATCAAACAAATACCAAGTCCTCCAACAACTAGAAAATACAATAAATATAGAAGATCATTGGAAACAGGTAAAAAATATATGGAAAGAGACATGCGAAGAAACACTGGGGAAAAGAGAACGCCAGAATAAGGCATGGATGACAGCAGAGACCCTGGATAAAATTAAAGAAAGAAAGAACAAGAAAGCAGACATAAATAAAAGCAAAACAAGAAGTAATAAAGCCAAGACACAGGAAGCTTACACAGAGGTGAACAAAGAAGTGAGAAGATGCATTAAAAGGGATAAGAGGAAATATATAGATGAATTAGCTAAAGAGGCAGAAGAAGCAGCAAATAAAGGGAATATGAAAGAACTGTACAACAGCACAAAGAAATTAGGTGGAAAATACAAACAGATCAACGCCTTTATCAAAGATAAGAAAGGAAATCTGCTTAGTAATATAAAGGAACAAATGGAGAGATGGAAGGAGCACTTTGAAGAACTTTTGAACAGACCTGGCTCAAATAATCCTCCAGATATACTACCAGCAGAAGAAGAATTACACGTTAACTGCGGAAAACCAAGCAAAGAAGAAATAATGAAAGCCATCAAACTGTTAAAAGATGGTAAAGCCACAGGACCAGATGAAATTCCTTCGGAAGCCATCAAAGCAGATATTATCACCTCTACCAAGATGTTACATAATCTATTGGATAAAATTTGGGAGAGGGAAGAAATACCTAAAGACTGGAGAGAAGGTTATATGATCAAACTACCAAAGAAAGGAAGTTTACAGGAGTGCACAAATTATAGGGGAATTATGCTACTATCAGTGCCAGGAAAAATATTAGGCAGAATCATTCTGGAGAGACTAAAAGAGGCTATAGAGAAACACTTGAGAGATGAACAAGCAGGTTTTAGGAAGAACAGATCATGTGCTGATCAAATAACTACTCTACGTATAATAGTTGAACAAAGTTTACAACTAAAATCCCCACTTTATATTGGATTCATAGATTACGAAAAGGCATTTGATAGTTTAGACAGAAGAATGCTTTGGAAGTTGCTGAGTCATTATGGAATCCCCATAAAGTTTATTAACCTGATAAAAACAATGTATGAAGGAACAAAATGTAGTGTGGTGCATGAAGGACAGCTTACAGAAGCATTTGAAATAAGAACAGGAGTAAGGCAAGGATGCCTTCTGTCTCCATTTCTCTTTCTACTGGCCATAGATTGGATTATGAAAATAACTCAAAACAACAGAAATGGGATCCAGTGGTCACTGACCAAACAACTTGATGATTTAGACTTTGCTGATGACATAGCTCTCCTATCACACAGCCACCAACAGATGCAAGATAAAATGAGTATATTAGATGAGAGATCACAACAGCTAGGACTAAAGATTAATAGAGATAAGACCAACATTATGAGAATTAATGCAGTTGGCAATAACCAAATAAAACTAGGAGAAATACCTCTACTAGACGTACAATCTTATATATATCTGGGCAGTAATATAGATAAAGAGGGAGGAACAGAAAACGATACCAAAATAAGGATATCAAAAGCAAGAGGAGCTTTCATTGCACTGGGAAACATATGGAAATCCAAAGAAATTAGGCTAAATACAAAAATACAAATTTTCAACTCCAATGTTAAGTCGGTTCTATTATATGGCTGTGAAACATGGAGAATAACAAAATTGACAATCACGAAGGTACAGACTTTCATTAATGGATGCTTGCGCAGAATAAAGGGATGGAAATGGCAGGACAAAGTCACAAACGTGGAATTATGGAAATGTACCGGTCAAATACCAGTGGATAAAGAAATACAGCGAAGACGATGGCGATGGATAGGACACACACTACGGAAACCAACTGAGAGTATTACACAACAGGCCCTTTTTTGGAATCCCCAGGGGAAAAGACAAAGAGGAAGACCAAGGAATTCTTGGAGAAGACAGATTGAAGCAGAGATGAAGATGATGGGGAAGACATGGAATGATCTTAAAAGAATTGCAAAAAACAGAACGACTTGGAAAGTGTTTGTTGAAGACCTATGCTCCACTGGGAGCTAAAAGGTAGAAGAAGAAGAAAAAGATATAATAGAATCTGTGGAGGGCTTTACTCCACCTTCTGGTCTCTAGGTAGTGAGATCCAAA
Source organism: Megaustenia siamemsis (assembly GCA_032433765.1). NCBI lineage: Eukaryota > Metazoa > Mollusca > Gastropoda > Stylommatophora > Ariophantidae > Megaustenia > Megaustenia siamemsis. The sequence goes on along the minus strand of JAVIAB010000139.1, from coordinate 91,325,671 downwards.
GTCTAGCTCTCTCGGGTAACAGCAAAAAACAGGGCGTTCCGTGTTTAGTCGCGCACGTTAAAGAACCCTTGGCAGTTAAACATTGAAAAGTGTAGACCACAAAAGTGGCCGCCGTGTGGAGAAAATTATCAACAATAGTCTACCCATAGAGCCGCGATAGCTCAGTGGTTAGTGAACTGGACTACAAAGGACAAGAGGTAGCGTTCGATCTCAACCAACGGCTTCCGGTTCGCCCAGCCTTTAATGGAAACCTGTTTTTTTTTCTGGGAAAGTAAAGCGGCACGGGTGTAATACGACCACATTACTCCAAAAATCATGTGTGGAAGGTCTGTAAAATGTATGGTCACTAACACCATATTCCTGATACGCCACTTGGCGTGACAGGGGTACTTTACGTTTTTCTTTATCTACCCATACTCATTGATCCCAGGCCGTGCGATGGAGTTCGTGCATGTGGGTCAAGGTACTCTTCTGAGATTCCTGATATTTGAAGTGGAATATCGAAACTGCTATTGAATATTCCTGTGTGCAGTTATGATCTTAATCTAACATAACAGAACATAACATACCATAACTTAACATAACTTAACTTAACATAATAAAACATAAGATTACATAATTTAGTTCTAAAATGTGTATTCAACCAATGTAAGCAATGGAGACGAAATATCCCTGTTGTCTAGTTGTAAGGATCTCAGACTTACAAACATAATCACTGTTTACTTGTTTAAACTGAAAACAAAATAGGGCTCGCAAAATAAGTATCTCTTTCTACAATTTATCTCCACCTTCCCTTTCTCTTTCTACAATTTATCTCCACCTTCCCTTTCTCTTCTACAATTTATCTCCACCATCCCTTTCTCTTTCTACAATTTATCTCCACCTTCCCTTTCTCTTTCTACAATTTATCTCCACCTTCCCTTTCTCTTTCTACAATTTATCTCCACCTTCCCTTTCTCTTTCTACAATTTATCTCCACCTTCCCTTTCTCTTTCTACAATTTATCTCCACCTTCCCTTTCTCTTTCTACAATTTATCTCCACCTTCCCTTTCTCTTTCTACAATTTATCTCCACCTTCCCTTTCTCTTTCTACAATTTATCTCCACCTTCCCTTTCTCTTTCTACAAACAAGACAGAAAATAAAAGATGGAAAATTGTGTTTTTTTTTTCCGGGCAATTGATAAATATCGATATTATAATGGACAGTTAGTAGATATTGTATAATTCCTGAATGATGTTACATAAACACTTGAACAATTTGAACAATTTCAGGACATAATGAGTGGACTGGCAAGATAAACTACAGCCAACGGAGCATGTATTGGTTTTATTGCTTTTTTGCAAACTCCCCGCGCACACCTTCATTTAATGTTTTTTTGCAAAAAATCCCTCTAGAGTGTTTCTCGAGAATTGTAAACAGCTTCAGACTACTTTTATTTATTTATATTTTTTAAATGTTAAAATGTCAATCTGTCACATTCTTGGGACATTTCTTTCAGCGAAATTCTAAGCAACAAAGGAATGGAATTTTTTTTAAAAAGTCAAATTTTACTTGAAGTGAGGGCTAAATTTGCCAAGAAGAGAAAATGTTCAGCAGAGTTGATAGCAGCGTACTATTGCAAGTGGAAGCCGCGATAGCTCAGTGGCTAATGAACTGGACTACAACGCACATGAGGTCGGGTTCGATCCTGATCAACGGCTTCCTGGTTCACCCAGGCTTAAATAGGTACATGATTTTTTTCCAGGAAAAATAAAGCGGCGCGGGCGTAATACCCGCATTGCAGTCAAAGAATTCCAAGCCTGCGAAGCACATTGATAAATGAAGAATTGTAAGAATGTCTGTATCAAAATGCCAGAAAAAAAGCATTAACATGGCAACAATAATTATGGAACGTTCCTGTAAACTATTCACCATTAATGTCAAAAGCCGTGCTTCTTTAAGGTGCTAAAAATTATAATATTTGAGAAATGCTGCCTGAGAAAATGGAAGATGTACAACAGAGGTGAGATGCAGAATGGCTCAGACAAAAGCAGGTTTCCAAAAAATGAGGAAGATACTATGCAATCCATTTTTGACAATGGGAACAAGGAAAAGAGTTCTTAAATGTTATGTAGAGCCAGTCTTAACATATGGATGTGAATCATTGGCAATAGAACAACACACAAGAAAATCACTGGAGTCTGTAGAAATGTGGTTTTACAGAAGAATGTTGAAAATACCACGGACAGCTAAGAAGAGTAATGAAAACGTTCTGAAAGAGGTCAAAGCAAAATGAGAGATAATTTCCAATATTAGGAAGAAAGAGTCATCATTTTTGGCCATGTAATGAGAAGGGAACAGCTGGAATATATTGTAACAACTGGGAAAATTGAGGGACGAAGATATAGAAGGAAGCAAAGAGAAAAGTAACCAGACAGCTTAAGAGAATGGCTTGACAGAAGGTCAACAACAGAAATGATAAATAACTGTCGCGATCGAAAGTTGTTGAGAGACATGACCACCTACGCCAGCAGGCTCGGTACTTGATGATGATTGATGATGATCGGAGAAACAAAAATTAATCGGAGAAAAATAAAAATAAATGAGAGTATAAAATACACGATGCTTTGGCTCATGAGAAGTGTGCTTAACCAGCGAGCTGCACGTGAGGGCTAATAAAGATAACGAGTGCAGTATGTTAAAGGACATATTGTTATTAGGAACATTATCATAGCACGCTGGACGAATCCATAGGTGCTTGGATATCATTAGGTGCTTGGATATCATTAAGTGCTTGGATATCATTAGGTGCTTGGATATCATTAGGTGCTTGGATATCCATAAGTGCTTGAATATCATTAGGTGCTTGGGTATCCTTAGGTGTTTGGATATCATTAGGTGTTTGGATATCATTAGGTGCTTGAATATCATTAGGTGCTTGGATATCCATAGTTGCTTGGATATCATTAGGTGCTTGGACATTATTAGGTGCTTGGATATCCTTAGGTGCTTGCATATCCTAAGGTGCTTTGATATCATTAAGTGCTTGGATATCATTAGGTGCTTGGATGTCATTAGGTGCTTGGATATCATTAAGTGCTTGGATATCATTAGGTGCTTGGATGTCATTAGGTGCTTGGATATCATTAAGTGTTTGGATATCATTAGGTGCTTGGATATCATTAGGTGCTTGGATATCATTAAGTGCTTGGATATCATTAGGTGCTTGAATGTCATTAGGTGCTTGGATATCATTAGGTGCTTGGATATCATTAGGTGCTTGGATATCATTATTTGCTTGGATATCCTTAGGTGCTTTGATATCATTAGGTGCTTGGATATCATTAGGTGCTTGGATATCCATTGGTGCTTGGATATCCTTCTAGAAAGATTTAATAGAACGCTCAGTTAAGTGCACCAACTCCGTAGCACGGTTTGGGGTCAACTGAAGCACATATGTGGACAATTAACACTTACTATAAACTAATGATGTGATAGTCTCTACAAACTGTAGCAATAAACTCAGTCCAGCTGCCAGTAATGCGTCATCTATGACTAACTTCAATACTAATGGTAAAGATTACAGTAAGATCAAAACTGGGATGACAGAAGAAAGAAAACTAATTTGATTATTTGGTTATGGAAGGCCCCGGTATATCTCATCTCCCAAACAAAGAAAGGTAACTGTAGTCCCCATCGTAGCAGTCTCAGCACACGCCAAAAGACATAAGGCGAAACCGCGCAGAATGTGAACACAGTCAACTGTTCCCTGTCATACGATATCATCGTTCATCGAAAGCAATTGGAATATCGAAACATGATCAAAACGGATGAAACACACAGCTTCCTTTCCCTGTATCTTGCCAGTTGTAACTAAGTATTCCAACTTTCCTTCTCTCATTATATGTCAGAAAATGTCGATTGTTTATTTCCAGATGTGTGTGTTTGTTTTTTGTTTGTCTGTTTGTTGTTTTTTTAGGGAAGCTTCCTTTTTGTGTTTACTTGTTTATGAAATTCACCGTTGATCATTTTAGCTTTTCATGGAACTCTCAACATTTAACTGAGAAATGCCATCTGTGTGGTCTCTAATCGACTTCTCCTTTGTTATTTACTGTCCATGATTCACATTCATGGGTCAGAAATGGATCGAAATAGCACGTTAGGACTGTCTTTCTGACTTCTATCTACAGAGATTTGTATCGACAGAGGCCAACACTAAAAGAGAACTACTAAAAAACATCAGAAAGAAACAATCAACATTTTTCAGGCACATCATGAGAAGATTAAAGTTTAGAATACTTGGTTACAACTGGCAAAATAAAAGAAAAGAGAGATGGCGGACGACAAAGCGAGAAAATACTGGATAGCTTGGTGTCATGGCATGGAAAACGGTCAACAATAGAACTGATACGATGCACTGTGGATAGAAGATTGTAGGACATGATCGCCTACGCCAACCGATGTGACACATGATGGTGATGATAATATAGTTTGTATCATGTAAGGGTGGGTGAACCTAGAAGCCGTAGAAACGTAAATCACCTGCCAACATTAGACAACTTCACTAACCAATGCTCTACCGCTGTTCTCAAAATATTGAAACAGAAGAAAAAGGAAATAATAAAATCTCTCTCTCTCTCTCTCTCTGCGATCAGAACTCAGTCAGAGTAGGATTGCAGACTCCCACATGAAGTCAGCTGTCAGGTTAAGTGTGTTGATCGCCCCCACAGACAGAACATCACAATTAGAGTCTGCCAGATCCACTCTGACTGAACACCCGTTAATACGTTGCACTGTGTTCTGCGCCAGTGGCCCAGTGCATCCGATTTCAGCCAGCATTTTTTCAGGTTTGCTTTCCTTAGCCATTGATTGTCCCCAATCTTCCTGCAAGGCAGCAGATTGTCTTTTCTGTAGGGGGATTCTGCCCTTAGATGGTCGGCCCTCCCAGGTTTACGAGCACCATCTGCCCGAGTCACTAGAGGTGACTAACACAGACATGCACACACAAAGATATGAGATGTGAATAACACAGACATGTACACAGCGATACGAGACATGACTAACACCGACACACATCAAGATATATTACACATGACTAACATATATATATATATATATATATATATATATATATATATATGACCCTTTTCGTCTTGTCAGACGGTCGAGTGGAGGCTATTGCGTATTTTTTTGAGGTATTGTTTTTGCCGAACAGCTTCTCTCGTGGCTAATTCTACCAATGTTTGACAAACACACGCGGTCACATAATGAACAGGTCAGGCTCGCTGATCCACAGGGTTTACCATCCTTTTTCATGAGTCTCTTCTCTTCTAAGTCCTGTCTTAGCACAGTCTCAAATGTTGTTATACGTTCCTTATACATGCTCTCCATGATGTGCGATCACTTGCCAGATGTTGCCAGTCGTTTTTACAGATGGAGAAGTCTTTCAGAGATGATTTACAGATATCTCTATATCGTAGTTTAGGTCTGCCGATTTGTCTTTTTCCGTGTTTTAGCTCGCCATATAGTATTTGCCTAGGAATGCGTTTTTCTTCCATCCGTTGGACATGCCCCAGCCATCTTAGCCTTCGACTTCTGAGCATCGACATGATTGTTAGGGTCTTAGCACGTTGCAGGACAGTTAAGTTGGTTATTTTGTCCTGCCATTTGATGTGCATTATTTTGCGGAGACATCGCATGTGGAAGACATTTAGTCTTTTTTCCTGGTTTGAGTATGTTGTCCAGGTTTCGGATCCATATAGTAGTGTGCTAAGCACACATGTTTGATATATTAAGAGTTTAGTCTTTCGAGTTAGTTTCGTGTTGTTCCATGCCCTTTTTGTGAGTTTGCCGAAGGTCGTAGCTGCAAATCCGGAGGGAGGGACCCTAAGGCAGTGGACGGCGTTAATCGTCTTTCAGACATCCCCTGCACCTTCTTTCAATTCCGAACGTATGGACTTTGTCCCTCCTTCGGAAATCCTTGAAACGAAGCCGAGAGGGGGATAGTGCGACTGGGTAAAGCACTATCTCCATATCCTGTGCCCAGGCAGAGTAGGCAAAGTGAAATGAGGAAGAAATTACCAATGTTTAAACTTGGCACATGGAACGTAAGGACCATGTGCCCTGGACTTACTAAAACAAGCACACTGAAAGAAGGACAAATTAGAACAACAGCACTCACAGATAAAGAACTAAATAGGCTACATGTTGATATTGCTGCCCTACAAGAAACAAGACTCTCAGACTGTGGTTCTGTAAAGGAAGAAAACTATACTTTTTTCTGGCAAGGCCTAAGCCCCGATAACATAGACATGCACATAAAGATATGAGATATGACTGACTTAGACATGCACACCCAAAGATATGACACATACCTAACATAGATATACACACAAATATATAAGATATGACTAACATAGGCATGCACACACAAAGAAATGAGATGTGACTTACATAACCATGCACACACAAGAATATGAGATGTGCCAAATACAGACATGCACGCACAAAGATATGAGACATGACCAACATAAACATGCACACAAAGATATGAGATATCCCTAAACCAGACACGCTCACACAAAGATATGACACATGACCAACACAGACACACACTAAGTTATGAGATATTACTAAACTCAGACGCACACAAAGATAAGAGATGTGATCAACACGGACACACCAAGACATGAGACATGACCAACATGGCACACACCTAGACATGAGCCATGGCTAGCACACACACACACAAGCCAAGACTTGAGCCATGGCTAGCACAGAAACACATTAAGATATGAGTCATAAACGAGCCAAGTCCAGCACATAAACATATTTAGGTATCCATATGCTTCGGTTAGTCTGCAGACTCTTCTTAACGTGTGAATTATCGACATACGAGACGCAGGCTTCGATTAACTGTCCACAGGTTTCGTTCAAACAGTTGTCCGGAGATTTGAGAGCAGTCTGACCCGTAGAACGTTCCCTTGTATGCATAGTTCCCGGTTGACTGTTCACAGGTGTCGTTGAAACAGTTGTCTTGACATTTGAGAGTGCAGTATGACCCGTAGTACGTTTCCTTGCACGTACAGTCTGCACTTTCCGGGTCACATATGATGTCATAGCCATCAGAACACGCCTGTTCGCACTGTAGCCCAAAATTACCATCGGGACAAGTGTCATTACAGGTATAGCCAGGATGTTTACATTGTAGGCATTTTCCGGATTTTTCCCACATAAAGAACAAACACTGAGACAAGACCTGGAGCAATCGTGTCCATAGATCCCATGTCAACATATAAAATAAGTAATGAACTTAAAAAAATAACACAAGTATTGCATTATTTAAAGATTATTGCCATATATCTGCTGCATCAGTATAACCGATAGGAACGCCATTCAAGTTATCATTTCTACAAACCACAATATGCGATTGTGCTCAGACCTGGCCTATGCCACAACAGACTCAAGCGCTACCTGTTCAGAACTCTAAAACTAAGAATTTCTCATGAATGTCATTGTAGCACTGATAACATAACTAAGTGAACATCTGTTTCTGGCAGGGCTACACTGTCGGTTAACTTAATCTTTTACTTAATCGTTCGTCTTCCTGCTTCTTTCCTCATTTGCCTTTCAGCGTCGATATATTTGAGGTTCTTTGCTCTTCTGTTAGCATTTCCTACTGTTATGATCCCTATTGTTTCTAATATTACATCAATCCATCATTTTCGTTATCAACCCTTGGGTCTGATGTTCCAGTAACGTTTGTTGAAGGATCGCTGTGTTGTAATAAGGTCATTATGTCTTATCACATGGTCAAACCATTTTATGTTTTTTTTTCTTTATGTATCCATAGGTGAGATTTATTTGTAGCTTTTTTCTCAGTTCTTCATTTCGCATCTTTCCTCTTATGTTGTTTCCTGTCATTCGTCTAACACAATTCATCTCGGTAGAGGTTATTTTTCATGTTGTTCTTGAGACACAGTCCAAGTCCATTGGTTGCACAGCGTTGGGATGACAACTGTAATGTAGAAAGTCCGTCTAGCCTTCAGTGTCATTTCTTTGTTAGACGGGACTGGTGGCTTTTGTCCGATGATTGAACATGATTAGTTGCATAGTGTGGCTAATTTTGTTGCTCGTGAATTATTTCTTGTCATTCGCAGATATTTAAATTCCTGCACTTGTTGTAAGTGTCTGCCGTTTTTTGTTATGTTAATATTATATTCTCCTTTTGAAATGCTTCTGAATTCTGTTTTGTTGCTATTGATTTTCATGTTGTATTGAGTTGCTGTGCTGTTAAGTCTATTTAAGAATTATTGCAAGTTCTCTATGTTACTTCTTTTTTTTAGTGCCTGATCGTCTGCTAATAGAAGCTCGTTAATCGCAGCTGTCTGAGATGGGTTGGCTAACTTTTATCATTATCAAGTACCGGGCCTGCTGGCGTAGGTGATCATGTCTCTCCACAATTTTCGATCTCGACAGTTATTTCTCACTTCTGTTGTTGACCGTCTGCCAAGCCATTTTTTTAAGCTGTCTGGTATTTTTTCGCTTGCTTTCCTCTATCTCTTCGTCCCTCAATTTTTCCAGTTGTTACAATATATTCTAGTTGTTCTCTTCTCATTACATGGCCAAAAAATGATGATAGTTTCTTCCTAATATTGGAAATTATCACTCTTTTTGCTTTGGTCTCTGTCAGAACGTTTTCATTACTCTTCTTAGCTGTCTATGGTATTCTCAACAAACTTATATACGTAGTCTATTTTGGTAATAACAAAAATAGGTGATAGTATGCACGCCTCTCGTTCTACCTATCTAACTTTCAAGTAATCTGTGTAGCCTGCTGCTGTTGTGACTGTGCAGTTGTTGACATAGAATCTTTTGTTGGTAGGATTTTGCCTTACTATGTATGAAGTTATTATCTCCCATTAATGTTCTCTCTTTATTGGGTCGAATGAAAGTTATGTATGTTTTTAAAATATTTTCTCTGGTCTTTTCTACACGCAGTTTCAGAGTTAATAGAGCGTCGGTACATCCACCTTATTTCCGGAAGCCTATTTGGTAGTCGTTGACTGTAGTTCTGTAATTGGTCTTTGTTATTTCTCTATAATTTGTACGTATACCTATACCACATTGACGAATAGGGAGATGACTCTGTATTTGTTGCACTTACTACATTTTGTTTCATACTGGTACAATGATGGCCTGTTTAAAGTCTTCTGAGACTTTATTCTGGTGACATGCTGCGTTGAATATTCTATGCAGCCATATAACTCCTGTTTCTCCTGCTGCTGATATTATTTCTATTGATAAGTTATCTATTTCTGGTACTTGTTCAATGTATTCCTTTATGATATTAGGTTTAGTGTACCTGCATTCTTGCGAGGTTTTTATTGTAATTTTGGTAGTTGGTGCTGTCTCCTTTAGGTCGTCGAAAATTTTTTTTCCACCTTTGTTGCATTTTTTGGTTGTGTGATATTGTTTGTACTTCTTTGTCGTTTATAAGTTCAGTGAAGTCGTTGTTTTCTTTATGCAAAATAAACATTAAATGATTTTAAGCCACTAAACGACAGACTATATCGTTTCGACAGAAACAGTAATCGGATGCGAAACCAAACAAAATATGAAAACAAAAACGCACGTAAAAGGAAAGTACTTATCTATCTCAAGAAAGCCACGTAAAGCGGTTGACTCATGGTGGTCCTATGCCCGGAAGGGTAAGTGACCAGGACCTAAGTGCTTGTTGGGCACCGAATAAGTGGTCAATAGGCCAGACAGGATCTCGATAGCCAAAAAAGAGCCCAACTAAGAAATAGTCCTCTGAGGATAGATGAAATTAGGGGTTGCGTAGGTGAGGGGGGGGGGTGTTGTGTTTTTTTTTACTTGCTCTCGTTACTTTTACTGCTTTGTAGAAATCTAATAGGCACGTCTCATAATACGTGCTTATATTTTGACCGAACTCTATTCAAGTATTTTGTTTCTACTTTTAGTCTAGATATTGTGTTTCTTTAGACAGGAAAATCATTGGAGGCCACAGATGGCCTTATAGAATAATACTGCCAATATTATAGACAGCTAGGGAGCAACGTAAGTGTTCCTGGTAGAAGCGATGGCAAATTCACCAGTAGTGCCAACATAGGGAGGTGGGTCGTAGAAATAACTGTTGAGATAATAAAAGTTTAACCCACAAATAACTGTTGAGATAATTAAAATTTAACCCAGAAATAACTGTTGAGATAATAAAAGTTTAACTCAGAAATAACTGTTGTGATAATTAAAGTTTAACTCAGAAATAACTGTTGAGATAATTAAAGTTTAACTCAGAAATAACTGTTGAGATAATTACAATTTAACCCAGAAATAACTGTTGTGATAATTAAAGTTTAACCCAGAAATAACTGTTGAGATAATTAAAGTTTAACTCAGAAATAACTGTTGTGATAATTAAAGTTTAACCCAAAAATAACTGTTGTGATAATTAAAGTTTAACCCAGAAATAACTGTTGAGATTAACAAAGTTTCAAAAAAAGGAAAAGCAAGTTGTTGTCAAGTATGTAAACTTCCGGCTAAATTATTTTGTACAAAACATGGAAGTTTCCAGCGAAAACAAAAACTAATGTAAATTATTTTTATGTTTTCTAGTAATTACATGAACTGAATAAATTATAAAATAAGATTGAATACAATTTGCTATTATGTCAAATCAATTCTTGTCTACAGACACAACACAAGTTTTGAGGGTAATTTAGAAATGTAAAATCCAAATTCATTTCTCGTGCGTCAGAATGTCTAATTTAATTATAACTCGAATGACATTTTTTTCCTGTGAAATAAAATGTGAAATGTCCAAGCTGATGTCAAAGTTCACCCACGTAGAGCTTTTCCGCCTTCATGACATGAATGTTTTAAAATCCGTCTTCTAGCTTTATATATGAGAGTCTGGTCATTGTAACTCCGAAAAGCTTGGTATTCTCACAGGCAATAGATCAGCATTTATTTGACATTAACACACATTCTTGTACATGTTATTTTTGTAAATAATAACAACTTTAAAAAATAATAAAAAGAGGACAGTAATATAATGACCAAGAACATGATTGTTGTTCTTCTTCTTCCCTTTCCTATTTGTCTTTCAGCATCGAGGAGAGATGTAGTTTGTGGTGTTTTGCTAGTCTGTTAGCATCGAGGGGAGATGTAGTTTGTGGTGTTTTGCTAGTCTGTTAGCATCGAGGGGAGATGTAGTTTGTGGTGTTTTGCTAGTCTGTTAGCATCGAGGGGAGATGTAGTTTGTGGTGTTTTGCTAGTCTGTTAGCATCGAGGGGAGATGTAGTTTGTGGTGTTTTGCTAGTCTGTTAGCATCGAGGGAGATGTAGTTTGTGGTGTTTTGCTAGTCTGTTAGCATTGAGGGGAGATGTAGTTTGTGGTGTTTTGCTAGTCTGTTAGCATCGAGGGGAGATGTAGTTTGTGGTGTTTTGCTAGTCTGTTAGCATCGAGGGAAGACGTAGTTTGTGGTGTTTTGCTAGTCTGTTAGCATCGAGGAGAGATGTAGTTTGTGGTGTTTTGCTAGTCTGTTAGCATCGAGGGGAGATGTAGTTTGTGGTGTTTTGCTAGTCTGTTAGCATCGAGGGAATACGTAGTTTGTGGTGTTTTCCTAGTCTGTTAGCATCGAGGAGAGATGTAGTTTGTGGTGTTTTGCTAGTCTGTTAGCATCGAGGGGAGATGTAGTTTGTGGTGTTTTGCTAGTCTGTTAGCATCGAGGGGAGATGTAGTTTGTGGTGTTTTGCTAGTCTGTTAGCATCGAGGGGAGATGTAGTTTGTGGTGTTTTGCTAGTCTGTTAGCATCGAGGGGAGATGTAGTTTGTGGTGTTTTGCTAGTCTGATAACATCGAGGGGAGATGTAGTTTGTGGTGTTTTGCTAGTCTGTTAGCATCGAGGGGAGATATAGTTTGTGGTGTTTTGCTAGTCTGTTAGCATCGAGGGGAGATGTAGTTTGTGGTGTTTTGCTAGTCTGTTAGCATCGATGGGAGATGTAGTTTGTGGTGTTTTGCTAGTATGTTAGCATCGAGGGGAGATGTAGTTTGTGGTGTTTTGCTAGTCTGTTAGCATCGAGGGGAGATGTAGTTTGTGGTGTTTTGCTAGTCTGTTAGCATCGAGGGGAGATGTAGTTTTTGGTGTTTTGCTAGTCTGTTAGCATCGAGGGGAGATGTAGTTTGTGGTGTTTTGCTAGTCTGTTAGCATCGAGGGGAGATGTAGTTTGTGGTGTTTTGCTAGTCTGTTAGCATCGAGGGGAGATGTAGTTTGTGGTGTTTTGCTAGTCTGTTAGCATCGAGGGGAGATGTAGTTTGTGGTGTTTTGCTAGTCTGTTAGCATCGAGGAGAGATGTAGTTTGTGGTGTTTTGCTAGTCTGTTAGCATCGAGGGGAGATGTAGTTTGTGGTGTTTTGCTAGTCTGTTAGCATCGAGGGGAGATGTGTTGCAGGGTTTCTTTCAAACTTCTTTCTGACCTTACTACTTGTACTTTCATTTGACACACATATATAACTCATCAATCTTTTTAGTACAAGTATAAACAAGGTCTTTATTGGTGTTACTTGACATAGCCTATCGGCGATGATGAATTGTCAAATAACGTTTGTGTGTGGCCGTTTCGTACTCATAAAGTTCTATCTGTGGTTATCTATCTATCTTGTTGACCGTATACTCCGTATAGTATTCTTAAGTACATCTGCCTGTCTCTTTCTGATAGTGCTGAGGAACTAGTATCTGAATGTGCTCAGTCTGGCCGAGTGTGGCCGAATTGTCTCGAGTCTGGCTGAGTATAGCTGAGTCTCACCGAGTGTAGCTGAATGTCTCTCTAGCTACTGCTCCTCGCCCCAAAAGCGTTCTGGGCCTCTCCTCTCCTAATCTGCCCAGTTCCCAGGGTCTCGGGGTTTAAGTCCCAGGTGACCACACCCCCCCGACCACTGATACGGCCTAACCTACGTCTCCTGACCGTCACTATCTCTCTAGCTCCGCCTTTTTTAATTATCTCCAAAGTCTTATTACTTTAGGAGTCCTGTCGAACCTGTCCATCTTCCTAAGTCCGTCCCCTAACAACTAAAACTCGAGGCGATTTCCAATTCAGAGACTCAAAGAGTAATCACTGCTGAACGTAAAGATAACCTGGTCTTTTGATTACGCGGGGCAGTTTAGTTGTCCGCTTTCATCTCAGGTCTTCACTGGACTTCAAGGCGTATGCCGATATAAGAGTTTCCTAGGAACCAGCGGCCGTGTCGTTGCGTTACGCAACTTTGTCGACCAGAGCAAACATCTGTCTGGCTTTAGGCTGACCACCTGTACGCATTTCACTGGTAATCTTCAAGTTGATTACGACTCAGCGACTGAGTTGGGTAGACTTAACGTCTCCTTCCTAATCCTCTGAAGAGTGTCTTTTCTACGCCGCCTAAAACTATCCTACTTCACATCGTCATCGCCTCATTCTTTTATTCTTCTGTCTATCGTCATATTCTTCTATTCTTCCATTATCGCCCATGACTGAGTCACACTATAACAGATGTAGTTTGTGGTGTTTTGCTAGTCTGTTAGCATCGAGGGGAGATATGGTTTGTGGTGTTTTGCTAGTCTGTTAGCATCGAGGGGAGATGTAGTTTGTGGTGTTTTGCTAGTCTGTTAGCATCGAGGGCAGATGTAGTTTGTGGTGTTTTGCTAATCTGTTAGCATCGAGGGCAGATGTAGATTGTGGTGTTTTGCTAGTCTGTTAGCATCGAGGGGAGATGTAGTTTGTGGTGTTTTTCTAGTCTGTTAGCATCGAGGGGAGATGTAGTTTGTGGTGTTTTGCTAGTCTGTTAGCATCGAGGAGAGATGTAGTTTGTGCTGTTTTGCTAGTCTGTTAGCATCGAGGGGAGATGTAGTTTGTGGTGTTTTGCTAGTCTGTTAGCATCGGGGGGAGATGTAGTTTGTGGTGTTTTGCTAGTCTGTTAGCATCGGGGGGAGATGTAGTTTGTGGTGTTTTGCTAGTCTGTTAGCATCGAGGGGAGATGTAGTTTGTGGTGTTTTGCTAGTCTATTAGCATCGAGGGGAGATGTAGTTTGTGGTGTTTTGCTAGTCTGTTAGTATCGAGGGCAGATGTAGTTTGTGGTGTTTTGCTAGTCTGTTAGCATCGAGGGGAGATGTAGTTTGTGGTGTTTTGCTAGTCTGTTAGCATCGAGGGAGATGTAGTTTGTGGTGTTTTGCTAGTCTGTTAGCATCGAGGGGAGATGTAGTTTGTGGTGTTTTGCTAGTCTGTTAGCATCGAGGAGAGATGTAGTTTGTGGTGTTTTGCTAGTCTGTTAGCATCGAGGGGAGATGTAGTTTGTGGTGTTTTGCTAGTCTGTTAGCATCGAGGGGAGATGTAGTTTGTGGTGTTTTGCTAGTCTGTTAGCATCGAGGGGAGATGTAGTTTGTGGTGTTTTGCTAGTCTGTTAGCATCGAGGGGAGATGTAGTTTGTGGTGTTTTGCTAGTCTGTTAGCATCGAGGGGAGATGTAGTTTGTGGTGTTTTGCTAGTCTGTTAGCATCTCCTGCTGTTATTCTTCTACAGTGATCAGATATTGCTATAAATTTAGATATTGAGTTCCACTTCCAGCTATAACTAAACTGTTGCTGCACTTCCAGCTATAACTAAACTGTTGCTACACTTTCAGCTATAACTAAATTGTTGCTACACTTCCAGCTATAACTAAACTGTTGCTACACTTCCAGGTATAACTAAACTGTTGCTACACTTCCAGCTATAACTAAACTGTTGCTACACTTCCAGCTATAACTAAACTGTTGCTACACTTCCAGTTATAACTAAACTGTTGCTACACTTCCAGGTATAACTAAACTGTTGCTACACTTTCAGCTATAACTCAATTGTTGCTACACTTCCAGCTATAATTAAACTGTTGCTATGAAGCAGTGAGGCAGCAGGGAGCATAGAGGAGGATGTATAGTATAACAGTGGAACAAATAGTTGCAGAAGTCGGAATGAAATATAGTTGCGCAGCGAGCAAAAGAGACTGAGAAAAAAGCGGAAGAAACGGTGCACCAAATTGAACGGGGGGGGGGGGGGGTGGTAGACAGGGGAGTGACGTAGGAAAAAGGACAGTTAGAAAGAAGGTTAGTAACGGGCAAGCTGAGAATGAGGGACCGTGCAACGGTGGAGAGAGACAAGATCATCAGATAGATGAAGTATCTCCATCAGATGGTGCAGTAATTTCAATTGGATATAGTGAACGAGCAGTGTGCTCAAGGTTGTGAAGCAAATCTTTAGTGAAACCGTCACCAAATAGTTCTGGGAGGACCGAGTAACTCAGCAAGAACTGAAGGGACAGCAACATGGAACATGTGAGTTTCCTGTGCAGGAGCAGTGGGCTTATAAATTGTTCATGCCAGAAGTGAGGAGGCAGTTATTTCAAAAGTCATAATGGGAATAACGCTAAGTGTTTAAACATGTCAACTGGGAGTGAAATAAACACTAGAGTCTTACTTTCTGTCAGCAATGAGCAAGATGAACAGCAAAGTCATCTTAAGAGGTGAGAGCGGGCGAGAGGCCTGCACATGAGTGTAGAGACATTGTGTGACCTTTATATTTGTAACATTTTTGGTTTGTGAATTTGTTGTTAAACTCAGCTGTAAGGGTGATGTGATAACATGCTGAGGTTGTGAGGCAGACAGCACTGGGTCCCGTTGGGCATAGAATGTAGTGATTATCAAATGAATAAAATGAGTTGTGGTATTCAAATATTGTCCTGTTCATACATTATCAGTGAAGTACTCAGAACCAGCCACAGAGTTTGCGACGAAAGAACAAGGGAAGATTGACCAAGTAATCCAGGCAGCTGTGATTACAGAATACAATTGGTTCGTTCCAAGAGCCGCAAGTTGAGCGTGTCCATGGTCACAGAAAACACAGAAGAGGCTACAAATCCCGGGTACTCAGTTTGCAGTGGTATTTTAAGTATCATGTACTGGTATATGATCATAATTTGAGCACTGAAAATGGGTGCTTCTAAAAGAGAAGCTACAGACACTGTGTCAAAAACGGATTCAAAGAAATACTGATTCATCAAAGAAATATTGATTCAAAATAGATACGGCTCAGATTCAAAATAAAACGGCTTCAAATCATCAACAAGAGAAAGTATACAAGGCAGCAGCAGCATCAACAGCAAATAGAAAAGGTTTCAAATTGATTGAAAGGGAAAATGCAGGTTTCAGCTACACTTACAGCTATAACTCTAACTGTTGCTACACTTCCAGCTATAACTAAACTGTTGCTACACTTCCAGCTATAACTAAACTGTTGCTACACTTCCAGCTATAACTAAACTGTTGCTACACTTCCAGTATAAAAGCACTGAGATTACAACTGACCTGGCTAACAAATCAAGAGTTTTGACAGCTTTCAGTGATAACAATTTCAGAAATGTTTTAAACTCCACCATTAGATTGTGAAGGAAACAAATCACGTGTTCTAATCAATAATCACGCAACATTCTAGCAATATATAAATATTATTTTGATTTCCTGCTGCTACGAATTAATTTTAAATTTATTATTATTATTTTAAATAACCATCAAATATGCATTTTATTCGAATATTTTCAACTGATTTAAAGTGAATATTAAATCTTCCTGACGTGCACTAGTTCATTAATGAACTGTAGTTATTGAATTAATACGGAACCTTCCGTAATATGTGATTCGTTTAAGTACATGGAACATTATGAGTTATTGTGAATCATCACCATTATGTGCCGTACCGGTTGGCGTAGTCGATCATGTCCTTCCACAATTCTCTGTCCACAGTGCATCGCATCAATTGTGTTGTTGACTGTTTTCCGTGCTATGACACCTAGCTTTCTACTATCTTCACTCTATGTCGACCGCGAACTCTCTTTCCCTCTATTTTGCCAGTTATAACCAAGCATTCCAACTTTTCTCTTCTCATGACGTGATCGAAAAATGTTGATTGTTTCTTTCTGACGTTTCTTAGAAGCTTCCTATTTGTCTTGTCCTCTTTAAGAATTTCATTGTTAGTCTTTTTTCTTTATTATCGAGAATAGCTGTAGGTTTATTTTCAAAATTAAGGAATAATTTCTTCTGGTGTTCCCTTACTGTGATATCTGAGGGGCAAACTTCTTTACAACTTTAGTTAGGTCATAGCACACTAACACTAAGCGAAATGCTTTATTTTAAATAAGCCAGTTATTACTAGTCTTTCTTCAATATTTCTATTTATACATTTTCAAAATATTTATTAATTATATTTATTCTTTCTTTCTTCACTTCCACTTGTACTAGATCGAGTTTGAGAGAGATACAAAGTTCTGGTTCTCGCCCTTTTGAAATCTTCACTGATTGTCAATTGATGTTGTTGTTGAGTTTTTTTTTATGTTGTCTGACCATTGTACCCAGGGTTCGCCTCTTGTTCTTCTTATATCTTTTCTTGTAATATATGCTTTGTGTAGTAAGGAATCACACGGCATTCTTCCTAGATGAGTAAACCAGTTTATTTTTTGTTTCTGGATGTAGATTAGGATTGGTTTAATGCATACTCTTTCTCTTACAATATCATTTCTGTTTCTATCTTTTCTGGTTACTCCAAGCCCTTTCCTCAGAAATGACACCTCTGTGATCGCAAGCTTTGATTGTGCTTAAACGTAAGTGACCATGCATTGGAATTGGTAGCACAATGTTGGAATGACAATACTCTGTATAAGATGTTTCGTGGTGGTAATAGGTATCGCTTTGTGTTGAAGTTATAGGGGATAGCTTTGCCCAATATTCTTTTCTTTTACATTTTCTCTATAATTTCTAGTAATTTGTTTACTAAGCCTGCTGTATTCAGTGTCCCTTTCTTATTGTTCATTCATAGCTCTGATCTTGTGTATCTCGTGTGGAGACCTGGATTGTTGAGAACTGATGAGTTTTAGCCAATAGCCAATACTGTAGTAATTTCCTAATTGGAAATTGTGTAGGATTGATTAAGAAAAAATGAACAGAATAACTCCCGTGTCGTCTTGCTGGGCCTGTCACATGAGTTTCCTTATTTTGCACGTGAACATGATGAAATACACGCCTGGTAGAATGTTCTTTGTATTTGTTTTGCATTTTGACGAGACATCATCACTATATAAAAAATAAAAAAGTAAAGTACCCCCGTCACGCCAAGTGGCGTATAGGGAATATGGTGTTAGTGACCATAAATTTTATAGACCTTCGGCACATGATTTTTGGGGTAATGTGGTCGGTATTACGTCCGTGCCGCTTTACTTTCCCAGAAAAAAAATCCGGTACCCATTAAAGGCTGGGTGAACCGGTAGCCGTCGGTTGGGATCGAACCCTACTTCTTGTCCTTTGTAGTCCAGTTCACTAACCACTGAGCTATCGCGTCTCCCACATCATCACTATACTCTGGGGATATTCCAAGTCCGGCTTGTTGCAGAAGCTACTGAGTTAAGTGCTCTGTGCACACTGTGAGCTGTGCGTTTCATCCGTTTTGATCATGTTTCGATATTCCGATTGTTTGCGATGAATGATGATATCGTCTTGTGGAGAACAGATGGCTGTGTTCACTTTCTGTGCGGTTTCGCCTTATGTCATTTGGCGTGGGCTGAGGCTACTATGATGGGGTCTACAGCTACCTTTCTTTGTTTGGGCGGTGAAATAGTAATTCAGATGATTCCACTGGCACGGGCGGTTGAGCAATTATGGATTTTAATTCTTTTGCAGTGATACCGGGGCCTTCCATAACCATAACTCTTGTGATACCGACATCATTCATAAAAAATGCCTTGGTCATGGAAACATATGAGTTCCATCACCATATTGCCCATACACTTATCTCTATCACCATATTGCCCATACACTTATCTCTATCACCATATTGCCCATACACTTATCTCTATCACCATATTGCCCATACACTTATCTCTATCACCATATTGCCCATACACTTATCTCTATCACCATACTGTCCATACACTTATCTCTATCACCATATTGCCCATACACTTATCTCTATCACCATATTGCCCATACACTTATCTCTATCACCATATTGCCCATACACTTACCTCTATCACCATATTGCCCATACACTTATCTCTATCACCATATTACCCATACACTTATCTCTATCACCATATTGCCCATACACTTATCTCTATCACCATATTACCCATACACTTATCTCTATCACCATATTGCCCATACACTTATCTCTATCACCATATTGCCCATACACTTATCTCTATCACCATATTGCCCATACACTTATCTCTATCACCATATTGCCCATACACTTATCTCTATCACCATATTGCCCATACACTTATCTCTATCACCATATTACCCATACACTTATCTCTATCACCATATTGCCCATACACTTATCTCTATCACCATATTGCCCATACACTTATCTCTATCACCATACTGCCCATACACTTATCAAAGGTACCTTATCTTCTTTTTATTACTTTTAAAAATACAGTGTCATTGTGACCTATGTCTGATAACAAATGGAATTCAGCGAGGTTCACTATCTCCGTAGCAGGAGAGCTCTCAGGTGAACCTCAAGGAGTAAAGTAGAAGTGACGTCATTTTCTTTTCGCTTAATTATGAGGTGAATGGAGTTCAGAAGATGGAAAACTAGACAGAGAAATTGACATGAGAATACAAAAAGCAAATGCTGTCACATACCAGCTTTCACCATTGCTAAGACATCGAAACATTTCTATGCCAGCTAAACAACAAATGATAAATAGCATTTCATACCAACTTTGTGCTATGAAAGTCAAACATGGACCCTTTCTAAATCCCATTAAAGAAACATCAATACATGTGAGATGCGATGCTTGAGAAAAGTAACAAATAACACAAGAAGAGATAAAATACCAAATGAAACCATAAGAAAAATGGTAGGAACAAAACCCTGCCAGGAATATATAGAACAACAACAACTTAAATTGTTTGGCCACCTGGTCAGAATGAATCGTTACCAATCACCAACAAGGGCGTTCTTCTCGAGAATGCATGGAAAAAGACCAAGAGGAAGACCCAGAAGAAGATGGATAGATGCAGTGACAGAGACATGTAACAACAAAGGAAAATCACTAATTCAGACAGTTCGAGCAGCACAAGAACGACAAATGATATAAACCACGACACCTTTTAGGTATCAGAGAAAAGAGAAAAGTAGAAGAAGAAGAAGAATGGAGTTCGTGACCCTATTTGTCCATGATCAACTTCACAATTTTTGGTGATCTGGTCGGTATCACGCCAGACTGCTCTTTACTCCACAACAAAATATCTACTTCTAATTTTTAGAGTCTATCTTGTTTTAGAGTAAATCATCATCCCAATGTTGTACTACCAATGCCAGTCATGGACAATAGATGCAAGAACAACAAGAATAATAACTTCTGCTGAGGTGAAATGTGTTAGACGAATGACAGGAAACAGCCTGAGAGACAAAATCAGAAATGGAGAACTGAGAAAAAAGCTAGGAATAACCCCCGCCATAGAATTTATAAACAAACAAAAGATAAAATAGTTTGACCACGTGACAAGGCAGAGTGATCAAAACACAATATACCGAGCCCTCAATAAATTTTGCGAGAACACCAGACCCAAGGGTCGACAACGAAAAAAGATGGATGGACAAAATATTAAAAACACGAGGAAACATAACAGCAGCAGAGATAAACAGAAGAGCAAAAGACAGAAAATTATATCTCCCTCGACGCTGAAAGGCAAATGAGGAAGATAAGAAGAATTTTCAGAGGCGTTGTTCCTCTACTATTGACGCAAATTTCTATACACAACTGTCATTTATATTGTTGCTTTCCGTTGTCACTCTTGTTATATTTGAGGTCTATATGTCTCTGCAACTGTTCATCTTTTCAGAACTTTCTCTATTTCCTTAAGTTTCTATCATTGTTAATCCTTCCCTCATTTCTCTATTTCTTTAAGTCTCTGAGCACGGTTAATCCTTCCCTCATTTCTCTATTTCTTTAAGTCTCTGAGAACGGTTAATCCTTCCCTCATTTCTCTATTTCTTTAAGTCTTGAAGCACGGTTAATCCTTTATTTATTTCTCTATTTCTTTAAGTCTCTGAGCACGGTTAATCCTTCCCTCACGTCTCTATTTCTTTAAGTCTCTGAGCACGGTTAATCCTTCCCTCATTTCTCTATTTCTTTAAGTCTCTGAGCACGGTTAATCCTTTATTTATTTCTCTATTTCTTTACGTCTCTGAGCACGGTTAATCCTTCCCTCATTTCTCTATTTCTTTAAGTCTCTGAGTACGGTTAATCCTTTATTTATTTCTCTATTTCTTTAAGTCTCTGAGCACGGTTAATCCTTCCCTCATTTCTCTATTTCTTTAAATCTCTGAGCACGGCTAATCCTTCCCTCATTTCTCTATTTCTTTAAGTCTCTGAGCACGGTTAATCCTTTATTTATTTCTCTATTTCTTTAAGTCTCTGAGCACGGTTAATCCTTCCCTCATTTCTCTATTTCTTTAAGTCTCTGAGCACGGTTAATCCTTTATTTATTTCTCTATTTCTTTAACTCTGTGAGCACGGTTAATCCTTCCCTCATTTCTCTATTTCTTTAAGTCTGTGAGTACGGTTAATCCTTCCCTCATTTATCTATTTCTTTAAGTCTCTGAGCACGGTTAATCCTTCCTTCATTTCTCTATTTCTTTAAGTCTCTGAGCACGGTTAATCCTTTATTTATTTCTCTATTTCTTTAAGTCTCTGAGCACGGTTAATCCTTCATTTATTTCTCTATTTCTTTAAGTCTGTGAACACGGTTAATCCTTCCCTTATTTCTCTATTTCTTTAAGTCTCTGAGCACGGTTAATCCTTCCCTCATTTCTCTATTTCTTTAAGTCTCTGAGTACGGTTAATCCTTTATTTATTTCTCTATTTCTTTAAGTCTGTGAGCACGGTTAATCCTTCCCTCATTTCTCTATTTCTTTAAATCTCTGAGCACGGCTAATCCTTCCCTCATTTTTCTATTTCTTTAAGTCTCTGAGCACGGTTAATCCTTTATTTATTTCTCTATTTCTTTAAGTCTGTGAGCACGGTTAATCCTTCCCTCATTTCTCGATTTCCTTAAGTCTCTGAGCACGGTTATTCCTTTATTTATTTCTTTACTTGCTTACGTTTTTTAACACCGAATCTTTTCTTAGCTACTCTTTTTTCTTTAAGCATCTGAACAGTGTGAATCTTTTTATTTAATTTCAACATTTCTGTATCTGAACACTGAATCTTTTCACTATGAACCTGTACATATTGTCTCTATTTCTATAAGTCTCTGTGTTTTATTATAATCCTTTCACCATCTCTCTATCTGTTTAATTCTCTCTGCGCTTTTATCCTATATTCGTCATCTATTTAAGTCTCTTATAATCTTTTTTATCTCACTATTTGTGTAGTCCCCTATGAATTTTGTAAACCATCCTATTTAACGAATAATATCCCGCCTAATGCGCTAATTGCCTCGTCTTGGAAAAGTGTAAAGGCATCAAGATGTGTAGAAATGCGAAGCTGCTGTAAAGCTGATGATAATGAACATTTAAAAAAAGGAAAAAGTGTTATGGTAACAGCTTTCACGTATGTGAGAAACAACACAAAAGTAGAACGACGTTTCGGCTGAATAGGCCTTCAGCTGTAACAATAAACAAAAACACACAAATACATAAGTCTGTATAAAACTCTTTCCCATAAATCCTGCCGCTAAAAATAACTTAACAACAACCACTGTCAGAAAACCTAGCTGACCATGAATGGATGGCCAGGCGAGGCCTAAACACAAGCACGTGTTCAACAGCTGACCATGAATGGATGGCCAGGCGAGGCCTAAACACAAGCACATGTTCAACAGCTGACTATGAATGGATGGCCAGGCGAGGCCTAAACACAAGCACATGTTCAACAGCTGACCATGAATGGATGGCCAGGCGAGGCCTAAACACAAGCACATGTTCAACAGCTGACCATGAATGGATGGCCAGGCGAGGCCTAAACACAAGCACATGTTCAACAGCTGACCATGAATGGATGGCCAGGCGAGGCCTAAACACAAGCACATGTTCAACAGCTGACACTGAATGGATGGCCAGGCGAGGCCTAAACACAAGCACATGTTCAACAGCTGACCATGAATGGATGGCCAGGCGAGGCCTAAACACAAGCACATGTTCAACAGCTGACCATGAATGGATGGCCAGGCGAGGCCTAAACACAAGCACATGTTCAACAGCTGACCATGAATGGATGGCCAGGCGAGGCCTAAACACAAGCACGTGTTCAACAGCTGACACTGAATGGATGGCCAGGCGAGGCCTAAACACAGGCACGTGTTCAACAACCAGGCACGTTCCATCATTACCATAACCTCCTAAATGAGTGAACAGATTCATTAACCGAGACCTGTTGAGCGGTGAAGCTTGAGAATCACATATTTAGAATACTTGAGAGCAGCATCTCAGGTGGTTCTACTGAAACTTGAGAATCACATATTTAGAATAATTGAGAGCAGCATCTCAGGTGGTTCTACTGAAACTTGAGAATCACATATTTAGAATACTTGAGAGCAGCATCTCAGGTGGTTCTACTGAAACTTGAGAATCACATATTTAGAATACTTGAGAGCAGCATCTCAGGTGGTTCTACTGAAACTTGAGAATCACATATTTAGAATAATTGAGAGCAGCATCTCAGGTGGTTCTACTGAAAGTGATTAAGACCTCATCGTTGCTTGTGCAGAAGTAAAACCGCCTTCTAAATCGGTAAGGACCAACTCGTTATACACGATAGATGGAAGAAACAGATGCATTGTTACAGATGAATGGATTTAGAACTTGTTTGTTACTTTCTTGTAATTTATTATCCCATGTAAGAGTAAGAACTCCAATGTTAAGTCAGTCCTATTATATGGCTGTGAAACATGGAGAACAACAAAATTGACAATCATGAAGATACATACTTTTATTAATGGATGCTTAGGCAGAATAAAAGGATGGAAATGGCAGGACAAAATCACTAACATAGAATCATGGAAATGTACCAGTCAAATACCAGTGGATAAAGAGATACAGCGAAGACCATGGCGCTGGATAGGACACACACTGCGGAAGCCAACTGAGAGTATTACACAACAGGCACTTTTTTTGAATCACCAGGGGAAAAGACAAAGAGGAAGACCAAAGAATTGTTGGAGAAGACAGATAGAAGCAGGGATGAAGATGATGGGGAAGACATGGAATGATCTTAAAAGAATGGCAAGAAACAGAACGACTTGGAAGGTGTTTGTTGAAGACCTATGCTCCACAGGGAGCTGAAAGTGTTTGTTGAAGACCTATGCTACACAGGGAACTGAAAGTGTTTGTTGAAGACCTATGCTCCACAGGGTGCTGAAAGTGTTTGTTGAAGACCTATGCTCCACAGGGAGCTGAAAGTGTTTGTTGAAGACCTATGCTCCACAGGGAACTGAAATGTAGTAGAAGAAGAAGATGTAAGAGTAGGAAGTTCAGCGTTTTTTTCACACCGTTGTTTCCTTTCTTAGTTGTACAAGTTAGGTACCTATTTTTTATTTTATCATGATCATTCGGTTTACGCACCAACCACAGCTGCAGATGTTTAAAGAAACGAGTTTTCAAGGAAATATCAAAAAGATATGGTGTTAGGGCCCATATCTTTTATTACATTATTTTTGGTGGTCAGTCAGTGCAGCTTTACTTTCCCAGAAAAAAAGCTTTAACACTAATAACGCTTTAACATTAATAGATAAAACAATTTCGAATCACTGAGCTATCGCAGCCCCCAAGAAAGTACAAAGTGTAAAGGATAAAATGTGCCGAAACATCGTCACGCAAATACTATCTATCTATCTATCTATCTATCTATCTATCTATCTATCTATCTATCTATCTATCTATCTATCTATCTATCTATCTATCTATCTATCTATCTATCTATCTATCTATCTATCTATCTATCTATCTATCTATCTATCTATCTATCTATCTATCTATCTATCTATCTATCTATCTATCTATCTATCTATCTATCTATCTATCTATCTATCTATCTATCTATCTATCTATCTATCTATCTATCTATCTATCTATCTATCTATCTATCTATCTATCTATCTATCTATCTATCTATCTGTCTATCTGTCTATCTGTCTATCTATCTATCTATCTATCTATCTATCTATCTATCTATCTATCTATCTATCTATCTATCTATCTATCTGGCTATCTATCTATCTGTCTGTCTATCTGTCTATCTATCTATCTATCTATCTATCTATCTATCTATCTATCTATCTATCTATCTATCTATCTATCTATCTATCTATCTATCTATCTATCTATCTATCTATCTATCTATCTATCTATCTATCTATCTATCTATCTATCTATCTATCTATCTATCTATCTATCTATTTATCTATCTATCTATCCATCCATCCATCCATCCATCCATCCATCCATCCATCCATCCATCCATCCATCCATCTATCTATCTATCTATCTATCTATCTATCTATCTATCTATCTATCTATCTATCTATCTATCTATCTATCTATCTATCTATCTATCTATCTATCTATCTATCTATCTATTTTTCTATCTATCTGTCTATCTATCTATCTATATATCTGTCTATCTATCTGTCTATCTATCTGTCTGTCTATCTATCTGTTTGTCTGTATATCTGTCTGTCTATCTGTCTGTCTGTCTATCTGTCTGTCTACCTGTCTGTCTGTCTGTCTATCTGTCTGTCTACCTGTCTGTCTGTCTGTCTATCTGTCTGTCTATCTATGTCTGTCTGTTTGTCTATCTGTCTGTCTATCTGTCTGTATGTCTGTCTATCTATCTGTCGATCTGTCTGTCTATCTGTCTTTCTGTCTGTCTATCTGTCTGTCTATCTATCTGTCTATCTGTCTATCTGTCTGTCTACCTGTCTGTCTATCTGTCTGTCTGTCTGTCTGTCTATCTGTCTGTCTATCTATCTATCTTTCTGTCTATCTGTCTGTCTATCTGTCTGTCTACCTGTCTGTCTGTCTATCTGTCTGTCTGTCTGTCTATCTATCTGTCTATCTTTTTATTGCCCTTTCGAGCTGAAATCGGCACATATGGCAGATATTCTAGACTATTGTGTCTGACGATCTTTCAACTGTCAGAACTTACACATTTGGGTGAAAACTGGCTTACCAAGACGCCGATTCAAGTCTCGTACTTTACATTTACCCACTCATTTTTGCGGTGGAGATTTCAGAGACAACATTGTTCATGTTTTTGAATATTAATCTTCATGTTTATATTTATCTAACACTTAACATATTATATATGAATCTTTAGATAATTAAACAAGAAATTATATTTCATCAATGCCAAAATAACACAAGACTTGTAAATGGAATACGGTTTGATGACAGTTTACACTAATCAAACTGAGAGTGACGCACTGTGCGGCTAAACGTACATGACCGAAATCGGCATTCCGCATGGTGCGTAGAAACGTGCCGAAAGAGTTAATCCAATATCTGAAATAGAGCCATAAAGAGATTTATAAAGGTCCAGGGGCTGTCAGAAAATGTACGGACAACCGCTATTTAGCGTGGCGTTTTCAGCTTTGCGAGCAGGGGCGGTTGTCGGTAGCGTGAAGTCAGCTGTCTATGGCACCTATACAACGTCACACTAGATGGAAGGTTTTCAGCCCTCGAGCCTTTGTAAATCTATAGATGGCTGTGGCTGAACCTGTATAATTAATTGTTCGTCTTAGAGTGAATTGTGTACTTTCTTGTTTCCTGTTGTGTCCACGTGATGGCCCACGAGGCTGAGTCTTTGAATCGTCCATTCTGAACACGTGACCGATGTACTTCCAACGTCTTCTTCGTACACAGCTTCATACGTAATCTTGTTTGATTTACTCTTTCGACGCAGCGCTGATATCAAATCCAGAAGACAAAAGGCGCAGAATAAAGGAGATGAGACCAGGCACCACGAATACATTTTGTTCGATTGTGGCCAGATCTGGTTATCCAATATTGACCGATTCAGCCACGAGAGAATCTGTTCAGCAAAACAATATCTAGAACAAGACAATAATAGTTTACCAAACTACTGACTTATCATGATTTCTTGCTACCAACCGTCTGTCAAGAAGCCAGGGGCCATATATATATATATATATATATATATATATATATATATATATATATATATATATATATATATAGTTTTATTTGGTGTAAAGTCTCTCCAATTTCGAAATTCCGGTTGGTGCGGTGATCGATTAGGACGCTTACTTGAATCAGATTCATGACTAGTGGTATTTTTGTTGCAATGTGGTTTCAAGTGATTATTACTGGATACAGCGGTTGTCTGAACGCATTCACTTGATCACAAAATCAACCTGCTTTTGGCGCCCGTGCTCTGAGATAGTGCTACAAGCGATTGGTTTGTGGAGTTTTTGTGAAACAGTATCAGGTTTGGCTTTACTCTGTGACGGGATGTGTGATCTGTGTTCGACTGTAAAATTGCCATCAGCTGAACTGAGGTCAGATTGAGCGTTTCCCCAATGTGGAGACCTGACTTCATTTGTTGGGACAACAATTCTTGGGGCACGTTCACTGATCACGAACTCTACACCGGATTTGGCGCGAGGAACATGGAGATTATCCTGCCCGTGACAGCCGTTACGGCGAGCCGGAAGTTTCAGTTTTGAGCTGCGCGCCATTTATACAGTTAATGCGGCACGTTCAATAGCACAATATGAACATAAACACTGGCCGTTTTAACAGAACACAACCCGATTAATAGACGATTAGGATAAACACTTTGTTGGTTGCTGCAACGAGGGATGACTATATATTGAAATGTCACGGCCAAAGGAAGCCATTCTGTTAACAATGTCTAAAGTTTCTCCAATTTGTAATGTCTAAAGTTTCTCCAATTTGTAATGTCTAAAGTTTCTCCAATTTGTAATGTCTAAAGTTTCTCCAATTTGTAATGTCTAAAGTCTCTCCAATTTGTAATGTCTAAAGTCTCTCCAATTTGTAATGTCTAAAGTCTCTCCAATTTGTAATGTCTAAAGTTTCTCCAATTTGTATTGTCTAAAGTCTCTCCAATTTGTAATGTCTAAAGTCTCTCCAATTTGTGATGTCTAAAGTCTCTCCAATTTGTGATGTCTAAAGTTTCTCCAATTTCTAATGTCTAAAGTTTCTCCAATTTGTAATGTCTAAAGGCTCTCCAATTTGTAATGTCTAAAGTCTCTCCAATTTGTAATGTCTAAAGTCTCTCCAATTTGTAATGTCTAAAGGCTCTCCAATTTGTAATGTCTAAAGTCTGTCCAATTTGGAATGTCTAAAGTCTGTCCAATTTGTAATGTCTAAAGTCTGTCCAATTTGTAATGTCTAAAGTCTGTCCAATTTGTAATGTCTAATGTCTGTCCAATTTGTAATGTCTAAAGTCTGTCCAATTTAGTTATTTATTTTCAAAAGGCAAATATTTTCTTAACTAGACTTTTGGTGTATTTCAAGCTCGCGCATCCATTTTGTTAGCGTTTATAGCACAACCGGAAATAGAGAAAGTAAGATATATTGTAGACAGTGAACGACATAAATGGAGAAAGTAAGATATATTGTAGACAGTGAACGACATAAATGGAGAAAGTAAGATATATTGTAGAAAGTGAACGACATAAATGGAGAAAGTAAGATATATTGTAGACAGTGAACGACATAAATGGAGAAAGTAAGATATATTGTAGACAGTGAACGACATAAATGGAGAAAGTAAGATATATTGTAGACAGTGAACGACATAAATGGAGAAAGTAAGATATATTGTAGACAGTGAACGACATAAATGGAGAAAGTAAGATGTATTGTAGACAGTGAACGACATAAATGGAGAAAGTAAGATGTATTGTAGATAGTGAACGAAATAAATTTACTTTACTTTTTTTTTTATATGTATATGTAGATATGCATGTCTGTTTGTACGTGTGTATATGTATACACGCATCTGTGTGTATGTAAACATGTTTTTGTGGGCCCTTAGCTACTTGTAGACATTATAAGTGTCTTTGCAGCCGAGGTAACCTAGACAGCGTTCCCCCCAACTCGCGTATTTTTAGAACCCTTCACACGGTCTTGACCCTGCAGGGTATAATTACAGCTACACGCCTGTGACTATCTCTTTCCCATTCTGACCACGGTCCACGACACACGGAAGTCATTTGTTCTTTCTTAAACCAGTTTCGATTTTTTGTTTTGGATGTTTCACATACTAGTTAGCTAGGTATGATTAGTTTTATTTACTTACATATCTGTGTGTGCATGTTGTTTGTTTGGTCCTGCTGAAGGTCTATTGAGCCGAAGCGTCGTTCAAATCTGTGTCGTCTATCAATCACATAAAGCTTTTACCATACCAATTTTTCTATATTTTTTTTAATTCTCTCACCCCCCCCCCACACTATGTTATTCTGCTCCTGCTAATTATGAATCCTGTGTCACGGGGCTTCCTTAGATATCACGTCGGTGTCTAAATAACGCTGAAAGAGCGATATTTCCATCATGTCACTTCTCTATCACTAATTCTGTCACATTTCGCTGTCACTAATTCTGTCACATTTCGCTGTCACTAATTCTGTCACATTTCTCTGTCACTAATTCTGTCACATTTCTCTGTCACTAATTATGTCACATTTCTCTGTCACTAATTCTGTCACATTTCTCTGTCACTAATTATGTCACATTTCTCTGTCACTAATTATGTCACATTTCTCTGTCACTAATTATGTCACATTTCTCTGTCACTAATTCTGTCACATTTCTCTGTCACTAATTCTGTCACATGACAGCCGTTTAAGTCTCGAAGAAGGACAAAGAGTTCACGAGTTGTTTACCCTGATCACTTCTTCTAAAAAATACATTTTTACCAGAAACAAGAAACTCGAGCTTTGGTGAGAGTAAAAATAACACTTCAAGTAAATATCTTTCCGAGAAGGTAACACGTCTTCATCTAGAGCAGGAAAGGTAATAACACCCTTGAGATAATTTGACACTCTGTCTAGTATATGGATGAGCATACAAAAATGATATATGTTTAGTGTAGAAATATAGAACTCTCGTCTTGTAGGTTCATAGCAAGAAACGACAGACTAATTAGAGAGCTATTCTATACTCAGTTTTTGTGTGTTTAAGATGACAGGCATGAGAAGTTTGAAATCATCATTGTTATCTTCAGTGTTCGGGTAGACATCTCTTTACCGGCTACAATTTGTATGAGCCTTTATTTTTATTAATTGTTTTGTTGATTGAAATGTATGTAATAGGTACTTTTAGGTGAATTGGTTGTTGATTACAATTTTTGTAACACGAAGCATAGCTTAATTTTCTTGTTGATTACAATCTCTGTAAAACGCAGTATAGCTTAACTGCAATGTTGATTACAATCTCTGTAACATACAGTATGGCTTAACTTCTTTGTTGATTACAATCTCTGTAACATACAGTATAACTTAACTTCTTTGTTGATTACAATCTCTGTAACATACAGTATAGCTTAACTTCTTTGTTGATTACAATCTCTTAAACATACAGTATAGCTTAACTTCTTTGTTGATTACAATCTCTGTAACATACAGTATAGCTTAACTTCTTTGTTGATTACAATCTCTGTAACACACAGTATAGCTTAACTTCTTTGTTGATTACAATCTCTGTAGCATACAGTATAGCTTAACTTCTTTGTTGATTACAATCCCTGTAACACACTGTATAGCTTAAATTCTTTGTTGATTACAATCCCTGTAACACACTGTATAGCTTAACTTCTTTGTTGATTACAATCTCTGTAACACACAGTATAGCTTAACTTCTTTGTTGATTACAATCTCTGTAACACACAGTATAGCTTAACTTCTTTGTTGATTACAATCTCTGTAACACACAGTATAGCTTAACTTCTTTGTTGATTACAATCTCTGTAACATACAGTATAGCTTAACTTCTTTGTTGATTACAATCCATGTAACACACAGTATAGCTTAACTTCTTTGTTGATTACAATCTCTGTAATACACTGTATACCTGAATTTTATTATTTGTTTTGCAACTTTTAAAACCAAACTCTAAATATACATGTAACTGGCAATTGATCAGTTTTAAATAGACACTAGACCTTGTACTCACATGCAGAAGTCAGTTCCTGAATCTTTTATTTATCGTGGCATAGTTTATTTGATTGTTGATTTTGCTATCAGGGCTCCTCCACCCAAACAACCTACAGGGCCATTGTTTGAACACAGTGTTTTCAAACAGTCGCATTGTTCTGTCTAGCACAATTTATTAGTAATTCTCCTTTTGAGTAATTAATATACAAAATGAACAGAAAATTATATTAGGTAGCTAAACATATAGAGAGGAGACAAACTATGACGTTACGACAAACAAGCCGTCGTCAGGTGCAAGACTGCTCGCCTTCCTGCACGATATTATTCTACCATATACTAATATACAATATACTAATATATTGATTATTACTTATTACATTTTTGTTTGCGTTTATCTCCTCTTGAGTATACTTTCAATTATCCACCTGAGACTTCCTTATCGTTTTCTTTCCAAACGTTTGTATTTAAGCCTTCAATAAATCATGTGAGAAAACCAGACCCAAGGACCAACCACGAAAAAATATGGATTGACGGAATATTAGAAGCATCAGGACATAACAGCAACCGAGAGCAAAAGACTGCAAATAATATCCCCCCTCGTTGCTGAAAGACAAATGAGAAAGGAAAGAGGAGGAAGAAGATTACTTCTTGCTTGTGCATGACTTGCATTGTTTCATTGCGTCACTGGTAGACTCGGATGAAATAAAAAGGAAACTCAAGTACAGGTGGACTCAAAAGACAGGATTACACAGATTGTTTTAAATATCTGGTAACATCGTTAACATCAGGTGAAAGAAGTCTTACAGGGGTACACGGTAGAACTACACAGGCCAAGAATATTTGTAAGAGAATGGGAAACGTGTTATGCAACAAATCATTATTCTAGAATGTTAGAAAAAAGGTTTACAGTGCTACAAAGCAGCAGTACTGTTTTGTTGTTGCCAATCATAGACAGTCAACAGATACAACGACAGATTGAATCAATGGAGGTGTTCTATACTTTAGATGCTAAAGATGCAGTCCAAGGAGGAGGTACAGAAACAGGGTAAATGAGGAGAGGAAGATGATCAATTAGGAAGAGGTAGTCCAGATTTAAGGGTGTGTGTGGAGAAGAGACGGTTTGGGTTATCTGGCGGCAATAGGAAAATAGATGGCAGGAGAGACAGAGGTAGGCAAAAATAAAAGATACTGGATGGTTTGAAAGCGTGGTACGGGAAAAGATAAACGATGGCACTGTCGCACATCCAACACATTTGAGGATTTTGGAGGGACATGATGTCCAACGTCTCTCGACTTGGGCCACTAATGGCTGAATTAATAAACTGGAAAGAAACGTAAATCCTGGCCACCGTTTCTTATCTCCATTTTTCACATCAGTGTTTGGATTTCGTGTTTATATTTCTTTGTTTATTTTTTCAAAGTGTTTGCCTTATGTGTTGATCTTTGTATATTTTTTGTTTGCACCTGTTGAAGGCTTTTGCCGAAACATGGTTGTTTGTATGGCCTCTCTACTAATTTAGCTGATAGGTACCATTTTGTGTTTATGTTGCTTGTTCTCTACAGCGCTACTCGCGGCCCACATAATATTCAATATTTTATATATTCTATATTTTAAAATATATTAATAATTATTTAACATATTTATTTAATATAATTATTTTATAGTATATATATATATATATATATATATATATATATATATATATATATATATATAGTGAAATATACAGTGCAAAGAATATATACTGTACATATTCATATATTCTATATAATATATATAATCATCATCATCAAGTACCGGGACCTGCTGGCGTAGGTGATCATGTCTCTCCACAACTTTTTATCTCAACAGTTATTTATCATTTCTGTTGTTGACCTTCTGCCAATCCATTCTCTTAAGCTTTCTGGTATTTTTTTTCTTTTTGCTTCCCTCTATCTCTTCGTCCCTCAATTTTTTTCTCTTGTTACAATATATTCCAGCCGTTCCCTTCTCATTACTTGGCCATAAATGATGATTGTGTCTTCTTAATATTGGAAATTAGCTCTCTTTTTCCTTTGACCTCTTTCAGAACATTTTCATTACTCTTCTTAGCTGTCCATGGTATTCTCAACATTCTTCTGTAAAACCACATTTCTACAAACTACAGTGGTGATTTCCTTGTCTTTTGTCCTATTTTCCATGATTCACATCCATATGTTAAGACTGGCTAATATATATAATATAATGTAATATTATATATTTTCTATATTTATGCTTTTCTTCATGTAAGATGTAGCTAAAGCTAAACTATCTTGTTGAGGCTCAATAATAGCAACTTATTTTTTTCCGTCGTTCACCCGAATACCGTGAAAGGAATGGATAAACCTCTTCATTGCCCGTGCTTATAAGGACGTTAAGTTGTTATTTACACCGGAACTGTGACAATTGCGTCCTTTGGACCAACTCATCCGACTACAGCACTGCATTTATGAGTACCAGGTAGCCTTCCTTCGCTGATGCCTACTTACATGAACAAAATAGACTGTTTAGTTTGCTTTTAGAGGCACCACGAAGCGGTGGGGTAAGGTCTGGATGGTTCTGGTTCACTGATCCTGACACAAGCCATCAGCTATGAATCGCCGACAGCTTCCAGCTCGGTTGCTACAAGACGCCCAATAATAACATCAACTCGAGCTTCGTTGTCTGTATCACGGATATTTTTACTCTGTTTTCATTAAACTTGATACTGACTTCAATTATCCGAAACAAAATGTCCTCGATATACCTGAAAGGCTTGTTTTCATTATGTAGCATTTATTAACTGGAATTATTTGGAATTATTTCTGATTCGGTCATAGTTTCCGTGTCTATTCTAAGAAAGAAATTAAAAAAATAAAATAAGATAAAAAAAAAACGGTATCGTTAATGCCTTGCGTAATATGTGGACGACACAAATTAGAATACCGTTTCGGCTCAACAGGCCTTGAGTAGGAACAAACATACAACACAAACACACATATGTATTTAACATTTTTTAAAATATATAAATAAATTAAAATAATAATATTTTTGAATTAGAATTAGAAATAAAAGTAAAAAATAAAAGCTTCACCCTGTATACTGTGCTGTGGCCAGAAAGAAAATGAACGTTAGTGCGCACACGGTACGTGTTCGTGCATCAAAGTGAAAATGTGCGCACATAGCTCATCCACAGAAATTCCAACACACAGGGAATTGTCCATGTCTATTCACAGGTCACACGTAAACGGCGTATATAGTTTGAGTAGCTTCAACTCGGTTACGTAATAATAGCTATCATTATTGTTAGTTCTTCACGTTTTACACATACGATCATCATCATGTGCTATAATAATGGGCTGGCGTAGACGATCATGTCCTTCCACACTTCTACCTATCTGCCCTCAATGTAACATATCACGTTGACCGTACCGCGACACAAAGTAAAAAGTAAAGTACCCCCGTCACGCCAAGTGGCGTATAGGGAATATGGTGTTAGTGACCATAATTTGTATAGACCTTCAGCACATGATTTTTTGTGTAATGTGGTTGATATTACGCCCGTACCGCTTTACTTTCCCAGAAAAAATCCGATACCCATTTAAGGCTGGGTGAACCCGGAAGCCGTCGGTCAGGATCAAACTCCACCTCTTGTCCTTTGTAATCCAGTTCACTAACCACTGAGCTATCGCGGCTCCCACCACGATACAAAAGCTAACTAATATCTTCTGCCTTTTTGGTCTGCGATCTCACTTTCCCTGTAATTTGCCAGCTGTAACCAAATATTAATACTTTACTTTTCTTTTTATCTTTCTGGTGTTTTCTTTAGAGCTCTCTTTTTATCTTTCTGGAGTTTTCTTTAGAGCTCTCTTTTTATCTTTCTGGTGTTTTCTTTAGAGCTGTCTTTTTATCTTTCTGGTGTTTTCTTTTTTGTGCTCTCTTTTTATCTTTCTGGTGTTTTCTTTAGAGCTCTCTTTTTTCTGATGACCTCGTTGGAAATGTCCTCATTAGTCTTTTTGACTGTCCAAAAACTCTCAAAAACCTTATGAAATATTCCATTTGTGTTGGCCTCTAATCGTCTTTAATTTGCATTTAAATACCCAGTAATTTGCACGTCACAATATGATTGGGAATAACACAAACAAAACACCACAAATCAAGGAAGTCCTTGAGAAGAGGACCAAAGGAAAAGTTATATTGAAATCAAGAGAGTAGCGGTTTGAAAAAAAAATATATGCAAGATCTGAGCATAAATAATAACACATGAACATTCTTGTGGGAAACTTCCGAGGCGATAAATCAGCGAATTATTTCACGGGAAGATGTATGTTTACAACACTCAGAAGAAAATCTGTTTAATCCAGTTCTATATTGCGTGCGTTACAACATTACCTAACATGGTAACCATGGCGAGTAATGAAACAACATGCCGCTTTCACAAATATATAATTGCTTTCGCCATGTCATGTTGGGTCAACGAGCGCAGCCGGCACATAAAGGGGTGTTAAAAATGTAAATTAGATTAGAAAGCTGCAGATACTTTTGAGTGTTATGTTGGTGTCTTTATGTTCGTGCGTATGCGCATGTGGATGTGTGTCTGTGTAGACTACATAACAACATGCAAATGTGTGCTCTCTGAATTCATCAATTCATTTTCCTCTCGGGCCATAGGGACGACACATAGGGCGGAAATAGTTCTCCACGACTGATGATGTGCTGCTAGTTCTTGTATTTCTTAGTTCCATGGTTGAGCCTTCCCTATTAATTGTTCAACGTAGCGATTCTTTTTGTCTACCTTGTTTTCTTTTACCAGATGGTTCCCACATAAATACCTGACAGGGAAGGCTTTCTTCATCCATTCTCAGCACATGACCGATGTATTTCCAACGTCTTCATCTAATGCTCGACACGTGTTCCTGTTTTGATTCGTATCTTCTCTGTTAATTTGAAATGTAGTCTGCCCAGCTTATGTTTGAGGTCCTACAAAAAACATTTGTTTTCAAAGGCATTTTATTGCTTATCTTAAGTTCTTAGCACTGGTATCACATCCATATGTTAGCACTGGTAAAACATTCATGTGTTAGCACTGGTATCACATCCATATGTTAGCTCTGGTATCACATCCATATGTTAGCACTGGTAAAACATTCATGTGTTAGCACTGGTATCACATCCATATGTTAGCTCTGGTATCACATCCATATGTTAGCACTGGTAAAACATTCATGTGTTAGCACTGGTATCACATCCATATGTTAGCACTGGTAAAACATTCATGTGTTAGCACTGGTATCACATCCATATGTTAGCTCTGGTATCACATCCATATGTTAGCACTGGTAAAACATTCATGTGTTAGCACTGGTATCACATCCATGTGTTAGCACTGATATATCATAGAAGTTGAACAGATTAAGGTTCGTTCGTTTACCGACAACTTTGGATCTCCAGATGTTCATCAATTTGTTGAAAACATTAAGTTAAGCGTTATGTCTCCATCTCTGGACATTTTGCTGCCTAGGTAGGTCAAATGTGTAATTTTCGTAAAATGTCGTTGTTAGCTAAATATATCACAGACTTTGTTGGTAATTTCACAGACTTTGTTGGTAATATCACAGACTTTGTTGGTAATATCAAAGACTTTGTTGGTAATATCACAGACTTTGTTGGTAATATCACAGACTTTGTTGGTAATATCACAGACTTTGTTGGTAATATCACATATTTTGTTGGTAATATCAAAGACTTTGTTGGTAATATCACAGACCTTGTTGGTATGGTAATATCACAGACTTTGTTGGTATGGTAATATCACATACTTTGTTGGTATGGTAATATCACAGACCTTGTTGGTATGGTAATATCACAGACCTTGTTGGTATGGTAATATCACAGACTTTGTTGGTATGGTAATATCACATACTTTGTTGGTAATATCACATACTTTGTTGGTAATATCACAGACTTTGTTGGTAATATCACAGACTTTGTTGGTAATATCACATACCTTGTTGGTAATATCACAGGCTTTGTTGGTAATATCACAGACTTTGTTGGTAATATCACAGACTTTGTTGGTAATATCACATACTTTGTTGGTGATATCACAGACTTTGTTGGTAATATCACATACTTTGTTGGTAATATCACAGACTTTGTTGGTAATATCACAGACTTTGTTGGTAATATCACAGGCTTTGTTGGTTATATCACAGGATTTGTTGGTAATATCACAGACTTTGTTGGTAATATCACAGGCTTTGTTGGTTATATCACAGGCTTTGTTGGTAATATCACAGGCTTTGTTGGTAATATCACAGGCTTTGTTGGTTATATCACAGACTTTGTTGGTAATATCACAGACTTTGTTGGTAATATCACAGGCTTTGTTGGTAATATCACAGGCTTTATTGGTAATATCACAGACTTTGTTGGTAATATCACAGGCTTTGTTGGTTATATCACAGGCTTTGTTGGTTATATCACAGGCTTTTTTGGTAATATCACAGGCTTTGTTGGTAATATCACAGACTTTGTTGGTAATATCACAGGCTTTGTTGGTAATATCACAGGCTTTGTTGGTTATATCACAGGCTTTGTTGGTAATATCACAGGCTTTGTTGGTTATATCACAGACTTTGTTGGTAATATCACAGACTTTGTTGGTAATATCACAGACTTTGTTGGTTATATCACAGGCTTTTTTGGTAATATCACAGACTTTGTTGGTAATATCACAGACTTTGTTGGTAATATCACAGACTTTGTTGGTAATATCACAGACTTTGTTGGTAATATCACAGACTTTGTTGGTAATATCACAGACTTTGTTGGTAATATCACAGACTTTGTTGGTAATATCACATACTTTCATTTTGATCGTATTGATCTGGAGGCCTATTTAACCAGAATTATTGTGGAGTCCTTCTGTCTTTTCTTGAGCATCAGCGTTTGTAGAGCTCGGAAGTGTCAAGTCGTCTGCAATGTTGAGATCTTCTCATCATCATCATCATCTTCATCGAGTGCTGTCTCCGCAACGAAGGTTGGCTACCATGCATCGCCACTCCACTCTGTTTCTTGCCTTTATGGTGCAGGTTGTCATAGATTGACTTGTCCACCTTTTGATGTTACTCGTCCATGTTAGTTTTGGTCTGCCTCTGCCTCATTTTCCTTGTATTTTCCCTTCCAGCATTATTTTTAGTAGACTGTTGTGTCTTTTACCGTGCCCCAACAATTTCATTTGTCTTGTCTTAATTGTATTTAGTAGTTCTCTTTTTATTTTTAGTTGTTTTAAAACTTCATCGTTTGTTTTCCATCCAATTCTACCTATTCTTCTGTAAATCCACATTTCAAAGTCTTCAATTTTCTGTTCTGTTTTCTTGTCTTTTCCATGTTTCTGCACCATACAGGAATAATGAGAAGATGTAACATTTTGCTATTCTTAGTTTCAGGCCTAGTGTTATTTGTTTTGTTGTTAGTATATTTTTCATCGCAGATCTTCTATGAGTTCTAATTGTTTCTCTGAATGCGACGCAATATGTGGCGTGTGAGCACTTGACACATCTTCAAATTATTACACACGTGTCAATGAAACAAGCAGATATGACACATCTTCAAATTATTACACACTTGTCAATGAAACAAGCAGATATGACACATCTTCAAATTATTACACACTTGTCAATTAAACAAGCAGATATGACACATCTTCGAATTATTACACACTTGTCAATGAAACAAGCAGATATGACACATCTTCAAATTATTACACACTTGTCAATGAAACAAGCAGATATGACACATCTTCAAATTATTACACACGTGTCAATGAAACAAGCAGATATGACACATCTTCAAATTATTACACACTTGTCAATGAAACAAGCAGATATGACACATCTTCAAATTATTACACACTTGTCAATGAAACAAGCAGATATGACACATCTTCAAATTATTACACACGTGTCAATGAAACAAGCAGATATGACACATCTTCAAATTATTACACACTTGTCAATGAAACAAGCAGATATGACACATCTTCAAATTATTACACACTTGTCAATGAAACAAGCAGATATTACACATCTTCAAATTATTACACACTTGTCAATGAAACAAGCAGATATGACACATCTTCAAATTATTACACACTTGTCAATGAAACAAGCAGATATGACACATCTTCAAATTAATACACACTTGTCAATGAAACAAGCAGATATGACACATCTTCAAATTATTACACACTTGTCAATGAAACAAGCAGATATGACACATCTTCAAATTATTACACACTTGTCAATTAAACAAGCAGATATGACACATCTTCAAATTATTACACACTTGTCAATTAAACAAGCAGATATGACACATCTTCAAATTATTACACACGTGTCAATGAAACAAGCAGATATGACACATCTTCAAATTATTACACACTTGTCAATGAAACAAGCAGATATGACACATCTTCAAATTATTACACACTTGTCAATTAAACAAGCAGATATGACACATCTTCAAATTATTACACACTTGTCAATTAAACAAGCAGATATGACACATCTTCAAATTATTACACACGTGTCAATGAAACAAGCAGATATGACACATCTTCAAATTATTACACACTTGTCAATGAAACAAGCAGATATGACACATCTTCAAATTATTACACACTTGTCAATTAAACAAGCAGATATGACACATCTTCAAATTATTACACACTTGTCAATTAAACAAGCAGATATGACACATCTTCAAATTATTACACACGTGTCAATGAAACAAGCAGATATGACACATCTTCAAATTATTACACACTTGTCAATGAAACAAGCTGATATGACACATCTTCAAATTATTACACACTTGTCAATTAGACAAGCAGATATGACACATCTTCAAATTATTACACACTTGTCAATGAAACAAGCAGATATGACACATCTTCAAATTATTAAAAACTTGTCAATGAAACAAGCAGATATGACACATCTTCGAATTATTACACACTTGTCAATGAAACAAGCAGATATGACACATCTTCGAATTATTACACACTTGTCAATGAAACAAGCAGATATGACACATCTTCAAATTATTACACACTTGTCAATGAAACAAGCAGATATGACACATCTTCAAATTATTAAACACTTGTCAATGAAACAAGCAGATATGACACATCTTCAAATTATTACACACTTGTCAATGAAACAAGCAGATATGACACATCTTCAAATTATTACACACTTGTCAATGAAACAAGCAGATATTACACATCTTCAAATTATTACACACTTGTCAATGAAACAAGCAGATATGACACATCTTCAAATTATTACACACTTGTCAATGAAACAAGCAGATATGACACATCTTCAAATTATTACACACTTGTCAATGAAACAAGCAGATGTACGTAAGGAAATCAATAATGTAGACAAAGACTTCTGTTAATGTTAAAAGTTGTTGACAGAAAAATGTGTCGGAAATATTGATTGAAGTAAAGAGAAAAGAGAAGGTATAGATAAATTAATGGCGATGAAGTCAACCAGCATAAAAAACTAGCGTCATAAATAAATAAATAAATACATGGAGAAATAAGTAAATAAAAGTGTAGATGGACGGGAAAAGACACCGGCCAATAAGACATCTCCTCACTCTCATAGCGAACTCCTCGTTGACACACCACGATCATGACATCAAAGGTCGATGAAATGAATACAAAGTGTGACATCATCATGATGTCACTGGGTGAAGGAGATTTCCAACATGAACATATTAATTAGAAAAGTTTATATACAAGAGATTAATATATAAGTGATTGATATATAAGTGATTAATATATAAGTGATTGATATATAAGTGATTCATATATAAGAGATTAATATATAAGTGATTGATATATAAGTGATTGATATATAAGTGATTAATATCAAGAATCAAATTATTTGGACAAAGACTAAAGCTAAAAGCGGGACCTGGTGGTCCAGTGGTAAGATGTCGGCCCCTGAACAAGAAGATCATGGGTTCAAATCCTGCCAAAGGCAGTGGGAATGTTTCACTTCAAATGAGTTGTTTATTTTCGAAGCTTTACCGCCCCCCGATCACAGAAAAGTTATATTCGATGGTTGAACCTTCGAGATGAGGGAGAAAGGCAGGAGGTCATGTGTGCAGTCTGAGCAAGCTCAAGAGCTCTTGGCTGTTTGATATCGAAAAGTGTAGACAAACAATAAATGACAGTAGCATGTGAAAAATTTACAGAAAAGATGCACATAATAATAAACGTGAAAGCTCTCGACAATACAAATTAGAGTACCTCTGATGTCGAAGAATATCTGCCTGTATGGCGAGGGACACCTGAGCACACAGCTACTGATGTGAAATAGGGAAAAAAGTGATTTTCACTTAAAATTCAGTTCCTCGGGCTGATGAACGCAAATAACGTCAACGAAAGGGAATATATTAGAGGGAAATCCAATACAGTCTAAACTCAGACACAATAAGAGGACTTGAATAAGTGCTAATTTAATTTTCTACTCTCTGACACCGTGAATGGCCCAGTAAGCTAGCGGGGGGACATTATAGCTAAGAAAATAGAAACGATTGTATTTTAATGAGAAACAATCGACAATTTAGCGGGTTCAACAATATCAGAGGAAAGTTGGGAGTACTTGGTTACAACTGGCAAAATACAGGGAAAGAGAGATCGCGGACGATAGAGAGAGAAACTCAGGTTGGTGTAGTGGACGGTAAGCAGTCAACAACATAATTGAAAAGATGCACTGAGTTCATAGAGTTGTGGAAGGATATGTCTTCCTTTTATGATGCACAGAGTTCATTGAGTTGTGGTAGGATATGTTTTCCTTTTATGATGCACAGAGTTCATTGAGTTGTGGTAGGAAATGTTTTCCTTTTATGATGCACTGAGTTCATATAGTCGTGGAAGGAAATGGTTTCCTTTTATGATGCACTGAGTTCATATAGTCGTGGAAGGAAATGTTTTCCTTTTATGATGCACTGTGTTCATATAGTCGTGGAAGGAAATGTTTTCCTTTTATGATGCACTGAGTTCATATAGTCGTGGAAGGATATGTTTTCCTAAGCCAGTCGGTGTAGCATATGATGGTGATTAATATTCATATGAGAACAAAGCAGTATATCAAGTACACAACATCGTTATTATCATGTGCCATGCCGGTTGTCGTAGGCGATCATGTCCTTCCACAATCTTCTATCTACAGTGCATCGTATCATTTCTGTTGTTGACTGTTTTCCATGCAATGACAACAAGCTATCCGGCATTTTCTCTCTTTGCCGTCCGCTATATCTCTTTCCCTCTATTTTGCCAGTTGTAACTAAGTATTTCAACCTTCCTCTTCTCATGATGTGCCCGAAAAATGTTGATTGTTTCTTTCTGATGTTTTTAGGAGATCCCTTTTTGTGTTGGTCTCTTTGAGAATGTCCTCATTGGTCTTTTTAGCTGTCCTGGGAACTTTCAACAATCTACTGAGAAATCCCATCTCTATGGCCTCTAATCGTCTTTTCATTTGTTTGTCTACTGTCCATGATTCGCTTCCATAGATCAGAATTGGCTATATATAGCACAGATTAATTCTCTTCTTTACTTCTATTGACATATGCATGTTGCATAAGACGTTTTACTTTTGCTGAACTGCTACTTTGGCCTGATCTTTTCTGCTGTCTATTTCTGTAGTGCATCTTTCAGCTGATATTGTTATTTTGTTCAAGTATTTGACAAGTTGCACTTGTTTCAGATTTGTCCTGTTTATTTTTTTTTGCTGCATGATGATGATGATTATTTCTTCGATATGACCATTACTTCTGTTCTCTTACTATTCACACGAGACATTTCTTGCTACATACACCTATGTTCTCTTACTATTCACACGAGACATTTCTTGCTACATACACCTATGTTCTCTTACTATTCACACTGAGACATTTCTTGTGACATACACCTATGTTCCCTTACTATTCACACTGAGACATTTCTTGTGACATACACCTATGTTCCCTTACTATTCACACTGAGACATTTCTTGTGACATACACCTATGTTCCCTTACTATTCACACTCAGACAA
The DNA here is from genome assembly GCA_032433765.1 of Megaustenia siamemsis. Taxonomy (NCBI): domain Eukaryota; kingdom Metazoa; phylum Mollusca; class Gastropoda; order Stylommatophora; family Ariophantidae; genus Megaustenia; species Megaustenia siamemsis. The sequence goes on along the minus strand of JAVIAB010000139.1, from coordinate 91,282,349 downwards.
TTCTTGTGACATACAACTATGTTCTCTTACTATTCACACTGAGACATTTCTTGTGACATACACCTATGTTCTCTTACTATTCACACTGAGACATTTCTTGTGACATACAACTATGTTCTCTTACTATTCACACTGAGACATTTCTTGTGACATACAACTATACTATAAAATTAAAGCACCATAGACATCCCATATAAACTAAATTTGTCCAAAGTCAGTGATGTCATTAACAACCGCTTCCGAACCACTTTTTTCTCTGTGACATCCATGTTTTCATAGAATTTGGAAATGTTATATTTCCCACTTATTTTTATCATTTTCTAATTTTATGTTTCTTATAAATTGTAATCCAATCCATGTTTCCCGCTTAATTGTATAGTTTAATAATCACGTGTTTCTTACAGTTTGTAATGTAATTTAGTTTTCCTGCGCTGTACGGTATAGAGGCGGATCTCCAACTCCTTCAGAGGCGTGTCGTAAATGACGAGATAATCGAACTAATGATAGAAATATGAGCTACATGATTAAGGGATGCACGAGTCCATTCTGATCTTGAATATCGTAAGGTAGAGCTATAATCCAGTGATTATATTCTGCAGGGCAGTTAATATTAATGCATACAGATGCTGAAAGTTAAAAAGCTGAGATATCAAATTAAAAAAAAAACAAGTGCAAAGATGACTTTATCTTTATTAACTATCTTATCTTTATTTCTCATTTAATTATCTTGTCCTTGAAATATTTAAAATATATTATTTAACCAATATGATAACATAGCCTTATAATGTATGACATGGATTTTTTTACATATGGCAGGTCTGGTATGGCGTAACACAATTTAGCATGTTATGATATCTTTTCCTACGACATGTTATATTACAGTACGTTATTGATAGAATTATTACGTTATTGTAACAACAAGGGAAAATCACTAATTCAGACAATTCGAGCAGCACAAGAACGACAAATCATATAAACCGCGACACCTTTTTGGTATCAGTGAAAAGAGAAAAGAAGAGGAAGATTGATAGAATACCAAATGAAACCATAAGAAAAATGGTAGGAATTAAACCCTGCCAAGAATATATAGAACAACAACAACTTAAATGGTTTGGCCACCTGGGCAGAACGAATCCTCACCAATCACCATCAAGGGCGTTCTTCTTGAGAATGCATGGGAAAAGACCAAGAGGAAGACCTAGAAGAAGATGGATAGATGCAGTGCTAGAGACATGTAACAACAAAGGGAAATCACTAATTCAGACAGTTCGAGCAGCTCAAGAACGACAAATAATATAAACCACGACACCTTTACCGTATTAGTGAGAAAGAGAAAAGAAAAGAAAAGAAGATTGATTCCATGATATGATACAATATGTATTGTCATGCCTTGTTATACGGTGCAAATCAGTACAATGTAATGTGATATAGTTTCATGGGAAGTGATATTATCTTCTGTTGTAAAGTAATATTAAGCGGTATATTACGAAGCTAGTGAAGTGATACAGTATGATGTGAATTTATATGATATAAATCTTATATCTTTTTCTTCTTCCCTTTCTCATTTGCCTTTCAGCACTGATGAGCGTTATAATTTGAGGTATTTTGCACTACTTTTGACCTCTGCTACTATTATGTTTCCCAGTTTTTCAAATATTCTATAATGTTATAGTTTACTATATAATGTAATGTGAAGTATATGATGTGATCTGTTGTGGTGTGGGGGTAAATTAAAGTGTGATATGTTGTGATATGGAGCTACTGAGTTTAGTGCTCTGTGCACACCGTGAGCTGTGTTTTCATCCGAATCGTGTTTCGATATTCCGATTGCTTACGATGAGTGATGACATCGTATGACGAAGGACAGTTCAGCTGCGTTCACTTTCGGTGCCGCTTGGCCTCATATCTTTTGAGCTGTGATGTAGCTGCTATGATGGGGACTGCAGCTGCCTTTCTTTGTTTGAATCCTTCAATGAGATGAGTTTTAATTCAGATGATTCCACTGGCGCGGGTGGTTGAACAATTATGGATTTTAATTCATTTGCAGTGATACCAGGGCCCTTCGACTAACTAGAAACATAGCCATGGTGTAACATAATATAATGTGTAGAAGTGAAGGAAGAGTGAAGTAGCTTCATTAACCTCACAGCGCTAGGAATGGTATGTGAAGAGATAAAGTAAAATAAGCAAGTGTTTTAATGCTCAAGAATAAATAGAAATTCACCAAAGAAGATACCAAATTGCAGATTGCTCTGGTTAGTTGAACTCTCAGGTGTGAAGATCGACTAAGTCATGTTCCAATTTTTAATGAAAGGTCGATTGTTGTTATCAGCATGGAACGGTAATCTTTATCGCCTGCTCGTAAAGCCAACAAGCTACCCACTTCGTCACTTCTGCTTCACAGTAAACAACATCGACGTTTTAATCGATATGCCTTCATTGGTGATATTGGTGATATAGGACTGTAAAAAAATATGTGTTTTTTAAAAAAAAGGAAATAAAAAGTTAGTTAAAATTGAAAAAAAAACAACTAGTAATTTAGAAATCAGTAAAACGGGATAAGTAAGAACTAGCAAAAAGGGATCAGTAAGAGGTAGCAAAAAGGGATAAGTAAGAGTTAGCAAAAAGGGATACGTAAGAACTAGCAAAAAGGGATAAGTAAGAACTAGTAAAAAGGGATAAGTAAGAACTACAAAAAGGGATAAGTAAGAAATAGTAAAAAGGGCTAAGTAAGAACTAGTAAAAAGGGATAAGTAAGAACTAGTGAAAAGGGATAAGTAAGAACTACCAAAAAGGGATTAGTAAGAACTAGCAAAAAGGGATAAGTGAAAAGTAGCAAAAAGGGATAAGTAAGAACTAGCAAGAGGGGCTAAGTAAGAACTAGCAAAAACCGTTAAGTAAGAACTAGCAAAAAAGGCTATGTAAGAACTAGCAAGAAGGGCTAAGTAAGAACTAGCAAAAACCGTTAAGTAAGAACTAGCAAAAAAGGCTATGTAAGAACTAGCAAGAAGGGCTAAGTAAGAACTAGCAAGAGGGGCTAAGTAAGAACTAGCAAAAACCGTTAAGTAAGAACTAGCAAAAAAGGCTATGTAAGAAATAGCAAAAAAGGCTATGTAAGAACTAGCAAGAAGGGCTAAGTTTAAACTAGCAAGAGGGGCTAAGTAAGAACTAGCAAAAACCGTTAAGTAAGAACTAGCAAAAAAGGATATGTAAGAACTAGCAAGAAGGGCTAAGTAAGAACTAGCAAAAACCGTTAAGTAAGAACTAGCAAAAAAGGCTATGTAAGAACTAGCAAGAAGGGCTAAGTAAGAACTAGCAAGAGGGGCTAAGTAAGAACTAGCAAAAACCGTTAAGTAAGAACTAGCAAAAAAGGCTATGTAAGAAATAGCAAAAAAGGCTATGTAAGAACTAGCAAGAAGGGCTAAGTAAGAACTAGCAAAAAGGGCAAAGTTAGAACTAGCAAGAAGGGCTAAGTAAGAACTAGCAAAAAGGGCAAAGTTAGAACTAGCAAGAAGGCTAAGTAAGAACTAGCAAAAAGGGTTAAGTAAGAACTAGTAAAAAAGGCTATGTAAGAACTAGCAAGAAGGGCTAAGTAAGAACTAGCAAAAAGGGTTAAGTAAGAACTATCAAAAAAGGTTAAGTAAGAAGTAGCAAAAAAGGCTATGTAATAAATAGCAAGAAGGGCTAAGTAAGAACTAGCAAAAAGGGTTAAGTAAGAACTAGCAAGAAGGGCTAAGTAAGAACTAGCAAAAAGGGTTAAGTAAGAACTAGCAAAAAAGTCTAAGCAAGAACTAGCAAAAAAGGCTATGTAAGAAGTAGCAAGAAGGGCAAAGTAAGAACTAGCAAAAGGGCAAAGTTAAAACTAGCAAGAAGGGCTATGTAAGAACTAGCAGAAAGGGCAAAGTTAGAACTAGCAAGAAAGGGCTAAGTAAGAACTATAAAAAGGGCTAAGTAAGAACTAGCAAAAAGGGCTAAGTAAGAACTAGCAAAAAGGGATAAGTAAAAAGTAGCAAAAATGGATAAGTAAGAACTAGCAAGAAGGGCAAAGTTAGAACTAGCAAGAAGGGCTAAGTAAGAACTAGCAAAAAGAGCTAAGTAAGAACTAGCAAAAAGGGATAAGTAAAAAGTAGCAAAAATGGATAAGTAACAACTAGCAAGAAGGGCAAAGTTAGAACTAGCAAGAAGGGCTAAGTAAGAACTAGCAAAAAGGGATCAGTAAGAACTAGCAAAAAGGGATAAGTAAGAACTAGTAAAAAGGGATAAGTAAGAACTAGCAAAAAGGGATAAGTAAGAACTAGCAAAAAGGGATAAGTAAGAACTAGTAAAAAGGGATAAGTAAGAACTAGCAAAACGGGATAAGTAAGAACTAGCAAAACGGGATAAGTAAGAACTAGCAAAAAGGGATAAGTAAGAACTAGCAAAACGGGATAAGTAAGAACTAGCAAAAAGGGATAAATAAGAACTAGCAAAAAGGGCTAAGTAAGAACTAGCAAAAAGGGATAAGTAAGAACTAACAAAAAGGGCTAAGTAAGAACTAGCAAAAAGGGATAAGTAAAAAGTAGCAAAAATGGATAAGTAAGAACTAGCAAGAAGGGCAAAGTTAGAACTAGCAAGAAGGGCTAAGTAAGAACTAGCAAAAAGAGCTAAGTAAGAACTAGCAAAAAGGGATAAGTAAAAAGTAGCAAAAATGGATAAGTAACAACTAGCAAGAAGGGCAAAGTTAGAACTAGCAAGAAGGGCTAAGTAAGAACTAGCAAAAAGGGATCAGTAAGAACTAGCAAAAAGGGATAAGTAAGAACTAGTAAAAAGGGATAAGTAAGAACTAGCAAAAAGGGATAAGTAAGAACTAGCAAAAAGGGATAAGTAAGAACTAGTAAAAAGGGATAAGTAAGAACTAGCAAAACGGGATAAGTAAGAACTAGCAAAACGGGATAAGTAAGAACTAGCAAAAAGGGATAAGTAAGAACTAGCAAAACGGGATAAGTAAGAACTAGCAAAAAGGGATAAATAAGAACTAGCAAAAAGGGCTAAGTAAGAACTAGCAAAAAGGGATAAGTAAGAACTAACAAAAAGGGCTAAGTAAGAACTAGCAAAATGGGATAAGTAAGAACTAGCAAAACGGGATAAGTAAGAACTAGCAAAAAGGGATAAGTAAGAACTAGCAAAACGGGATAAGTAAGAACTAGCAAAACGGGATAAGTAAGAACTAGCAAAAAGGGATAAATAAGAACTAGCAAAAAGGGATAAATAAGAACTAGCAAAAAGGGCTAAGTAAGAACTAGCAAAAAGGGATAAATAAGAACTAGCAAAAAGGGCTAAGTAATAACTAGCAAAACGGGATAAGTAAGAACTAGCAAAAATGGATAAATAAGAACTAGCAAAAAGGGATAAATAAGAACTAGCAAAATGGGCTAAAGAAGAACTAGCAAAAAGGGATAAATAAGAACTAGCAAAAAGCGATAAATAAGAACTAGCAAAAATGGCTAAGTAAGAACTAGCAAAAAGGGATAAATAAGAACTAGCAAAAAGGGTTAAGTAAGAACTAGCAAAAAGGGATAAATAAGAACTAGCAAAAAGGGCTAAGTAAGAACTAGCAAAACGGGATAAGTAAGAACTAGCAAAACGGGATACGTAAAAACTAATAAAAATGGCTAGTTAGAACTTCTTTCCTTCCTCATTTACTTTTCGACGTTGAGGTGAGATATGGTTTGTGGTTTCCTGCTCTTCTATTGACCGCTTCTGCTGTTATATCTTCGTGTATTTGTTTATCCAGCTTTTTCTTTGTTGGCCTCTTGGTCTGGTGTTCTTGTAACTTTTATTGTGACTCGTGTTAGATTGTTAGATTTAGTTATTTGTGTCTTATTATGTGCCCGAACCACTAGATCTTTTGTCGCTTTATGTGTTTAATCACTGGATCTATTACTGGTCTTTTTCGTAACTCTTCACTTCTGATCTTATCTCTCAGACTGTGTCCTGTCATGCGTCTGACGCGCATCATTTCTGAGTTGGATATTTCATAATAGTCTTGAGTCTAAGGTCCATCCATGTCTGGCACTGGTAGCACAACGTTGGGATAAAGATAGTCTTATTAATAGCTCGCTTTGCTTCTAACGTTATTTTATTGTTGGACAGTAGTGGTGAGATTTGTCCCATAACTTGACAAGCTTTGTTACATCTTGAGTCTATTTCTGTTGCTTGCATGTTGTTATATGTCAAAATGCTGCCAAGTATTTGAATTCTCTTACATGTTTTAGGATATTGTTATCTATTGTTATATTGGTGTCTTGTGTTTCTTTTGATGTCGTCATTACTTCTGGTTTGTTTATGTGAATGTTGTTAAGTTAGAACTAAATATGTCAATTAGAAACAAATAAAAGATGAACAAGCAAAAAACGACTAAGGAAGAATTAAGTATGTAAATTAGAAACTAGTAAAAAAAAAAAGGAGATAGCAAAAAAGGCTATAAGTAAAATGTAAAGAGCCCCGTCACGCCACGTGATGTATAGGGCATATAGTGTTGGTGACCATAATTTTTACAGAATTTCGGCACATGATGTTTGGGGTAATGCGGTCGGTATTACGTAAGCCTGTGCCGCTTTCCTTTCTCAGAAAAAAAATCGGTACACATTTAAGGCTGGGTGAACCTGGAAGCCGTCGATCAGGATCAAACCCAACCTCTTGTCTTTTGTAGTCCAGTTCACTAACCACTGAGCTATCGAGGCTCCCAAAAGTGCTAAGTAAGAATTACATCTGTAAATTACATACAAATTAATTGTAAAGAGAAGACACAAAGGCTAATGCGCTTGTTAATGATCAAGAAGGTCCCGGTTCACTTCCCAGATTTTGTTTTCATATAATTAAAAAAAAGCTGCGAGGTTCACCCAGCCTCCAGAAACCAGAAATTGTTGGGAAGTGCTGCCTGGCGTCATACCGACCACATCGCTCAAAATTGTGCCACTGATCATGGACAAATATGGTCACTAACACCATATTCGCCATACACCTACAAGCCTTTACCTTTGTAACAGAAATACTTTGATAGGATCTAGAACTATAACAATTGATAACAAGTACGAGTATAGAAAATAAGTTAGAAATAATTATTAGTTTGTCATCTTCTTCTTCTGCGATCAACACTCATTCAAATTAGCACTCCGGACTCTGCTAATGAAGGCGGTTGTCTATTTCAGTGATTCGGTTGTCCCGTAGAGTTTCTCTTCCAGGGAGGTGATGTGTGGACCACATTGTCCTCCTTCGGTCTGTGTACTGGGGGCAATCCTGTAAAACTTGTTTTCTTGTCATGTTATCCAGGGTACAGTGACACTGGCTGGTAGTTCATATTTTGAGTTTGGTGAACATGTGGTTTCTCATTCTGTTGTTCACAGTATTTTGGCGAAGTACGATGCCCTGATCCCTCCTTGATAGTTGGAGGCATCAGTCCATCTCGCTATACTTTGGGTTTTCTTGTTTCAATTTTTTGTGGTACTGGCCTTTTTTGATGTAATCGGTTTCATCGTAGCTGACCAAATGGTTGTCTTGTGGTAATCTTCTTCCCTCCTTAGCTAGTTTGTCTGAGCATTTGTTTCCTTGTACATTACAATGTTATAGTTATCCACTGGACAACCATTCTCTAGAAGCTTTTGCACAATTGGTCTGGGTTGTTCTCAGGTCATCTAGCTCGCTATTCCTGGTTTTTTTTTCAGAACTTTTAGGATGGGCAGTCAATCGGTCAGTATCACCAATTTCTTGTGCACGCTATTTTTGTATTGAATATTCAGCTTTGCAGCATCTTTGAGGGCTTCAGTTTCTGTTTTATAGTTGTTTGAGAATTTCCCAGTAGCTATTGATTTGGTGATCTCTTCTTGGTTATTCAGCCTCAAGAACACACCTCCACCTCCATTTCTGGTGGTTTTTGTAGCAGAGCCATCCGTGTATATGTGAGACCAGGAGTCATGTGGGCGGTTGTCATCTACGTGTTTTTCTGCTATTTGCTTTCTCATTGTGCCAGTTTTAGTTCCTTTTTTCATGATTCGTATTATGTCTTCCTTGAGTTCTGATATTTCATATTTCTCGTGGAGAGTCATAAGTGATGGAA
>JAVIAB010000139.1:91001754-91269254 GCA_032433765.1 Megaustenia siamemsis | reverse complement strand
TGCCCTTACTAATGACAACAATATCAAACATGGACACTCACAATAAGTCAAAAGCAAAAATTAGTCTTTAAACATATACGATTGCATGAAATCACGATGTTTCAGGGACTGCTGCTAAAGTAACTAGAAGGGAATGAGATATCTATGTAGACAAGAGCCAGTTATAGAGAAACTGACTGCAGACTCTGATTGACAACTAAAACAAGTAGAGGAATTCAAATACCTAGGAAGTCTAATGACAAACGATAATTCCCAAACAGCAGAGATAGAATCAAGATGCAACAATTCTTGTCAAATCATCGGACAGTTATCACCACTATTGTCAACAAGGAAATAACTCTGGAGGTAAAACGAGCACTATACAATACAATCTTCATCCCAACATTGTGCTACCAATGCCAGACCTGGACCCTAAATACAAGAACAATAAGAAAATAACCTCTACAGAGATGAAATGTGTTAGACGAATGACAGGAAACAGTCTGAGAGATAAGATCAGAAATGAAGAACTGAGAAAAAAGCTAGGAACAGCCCCCGCCATAGAATATATAAGGAAACAACAGATAAAATGGTTTGGCCACGTGACAGGGCAGAAAGAACAAAACACAACACAACGAGCCTTCAACAAACATTGTGAGAACACCAGACCCAAGGGTCGACCACGTAAAAGATGGGTCGATGGAATATTAGAAGCACTAGGAAATATAACAGCAGCAGAGGCGAACAGAAGAGCAAAAGACCGTAAATTATATCTCCCCTCGACGCTGAAAGGCAAATGAAGAAGGAAAGAGGAAGAGGAAGAAGACAGCAGACTCGGTCTTGAACTATGTGCAGAGATAACAAATGCATTGTATTGCCCACCTTGTCTATGTTTCCATGTCTATGTTTCCATGTCTATGTTTCCATGTCTATATTCCCACGTGTATTTTTCAATGTTTATGTTTTCATACCACATATAACAAAAGTGGGGAATGGCCAAGAGCTGCGAGGCAGATCTAGAGAAAAATGTAGTTACAACATCAAATAAACTCTACAACATCAAATAAAGTCTGCAACATCAAATAAAGTCTACAACATCAAATAAAGTCTACAACATCAAATAAAGTCTGCAACATCAAATAAAGTCTGCAACATCAAATAAAGTCTACAACATCAAATAAAGTCTGCAACATCAAATAAAGTCTGCAACATCAAATAAAGTCTACAACATCAAATAAAGTCTACAACATCAAATAAAGTCTGCAACATCAAATAAAGTCTGCAACATCAAATAAAGTCTACAACATCAAATAAAGTCTACAACATCAAATAAAGTCTACAACATCAAATAAAGTCTACAACATCAAATAAAGTCTACAACATCAAATAAAGTCTACAACATCAAATAAAGTCTACAACATCAAATAAAGTCTACAACATCAAATAAAGTCTACAACATCAAATAAAGTCTACAAACATCAAATAAAGTCTACAACATCAAATAAAGTCTACAACATCAAATAAACTCTACAACATCAAATAAAGTCTGCAACATCAAATAAACTCTACAACATCAAATAAACTCTACAACATCAAATAAAGTCTACAACATCAAATAAACTCTACAACATCAAATAAACTCTACAACATCAAATAAAGTCTGCAACATCAAATAAACTCTACAACATCAAATAAAGTCTGCAACATCAAATAAACTCTACAACATCAAATAAACTCTACAACATCAAATAAAGTCTACAACATCAAATAAAGTCTACAACATCAAAGAAACTCTACAATATCAAAGAAACTCTACATCATCAAATAAACTCTACAAAAACAAATAAACTCTACAACACCAAATAAACTCTACAACATCAAAGAAACTCTACAACACCAAAGAAACTCTACAACACCAAATAAACTCTACAACATCAAATACACTCTACAACATTAAATAAACTCTACAACATCAAATAAACTCTACAACATCAAAGAAACTCTACAACACCAAATAAACTCTACAACACCAAAGAAACTTTACAACACCAAATAAACTCTACAACATCAAATAAACTCTACAACATCAAATAAACTCTACAACACCAAAGAAACTCTACAACATCAAAGAAACTCTACAACATCAAAGAAACTCTACAACACCAAATAAACTCTACAACACCAAATAAACTCTACAACACCAAAGAAACTCTACAACACCAAATAAACTCTACAACATCAAATAAACTCTACAACATCAAATAAACTCTACAACATCAAAGAAACTCTACAACATTAAATAAACTCTACAACATCAAAGAAACTCTACAACATTAAATAAACTCTACAACATTAAAGAAACTCTACAACAATATCACATGATGATGATCGAAGCTGCCGGAGGAGCGAGAATTGAAACCTTCTCTTTCTCTCTCTCTCTCTCTCTCTCTCTCTCTCTCTCTCCATCCGTAAAGGTATAAGATGGAAGGAACGAAGAAGAAGACGACTCCAGCTTTGATCGCGATGTTTCCTAATGATTAATGAATGAAAAGGAAAGAAAATCAAACAATTGTATAATTACAACTTTAGATAGGTAAGGGACACCAACAAAATCAAACAATTGTATAATTACAACTTTAGATAGGTAAGGGACACCAACAAAATCAAACAATTGTATAATTACAACTTTAGATAGGTAAGGGGCACCAACAAAATCAAACAATTGTATAATTACAACTTTAGATAGGTAAGGGACACCAACAAAATCAAACAATTGTATAATTACAACTTTAGATAGGTAAGGGACACCAACAAAATCAAACAATTGTATAATTACAACTTTAGATAGGTAAGGGACACCAACAAAATCAAACAATTGTATAATTACAACTTTACGTAGGTAAGGAACACCAACAAAATCAAACAATTGTACAATTACAACTTTACATAGGTAAGGGACACCAACAAAATCAAACAATTGTATAATTACAACTTTACATAGGTAAGGGACACCAACAAAATCAAACAATTGTATAATTACAACTTTACGTAGGTAAGGAACACCAACAAAATCAAACAATTGTACAATTACAGCTTTACATAGGTAAGGGACACCAACAAAATCAAACAATTGTATAATTACAACTTTACATAGGTAAAGGACACCAACAATATCAAAACGACGTTGCGGCCCAGTAAGTCTTCAGGTAGAACAATGGATAAAACACACACTCAAAATATGTCAGTGAATAATTTAAAACTGCATAGCAACACGAGTATGAAATATCTTAAAATGAAAAAAAAATGTCATTAAAATGAATGAAAAGAAATATATCAGCAGCGCTTGCTGTGACCCAGCCAGACAAAGTGGGTCTACTCCTTGTTTACTTGTGCAGCCTTATGTACCTCATTATCCCGAGGGCAGGAAAGGATCAACTTCTAAGAAACTCCGTTCATTTTCTGGAGTGCCTGTCTCGAGTGAATTATGTTCCTGATATGTGATTGCGCTTCCGTCTGATTTGATTTATTGGTCACGCCTATAAATCAGCGGACATGATTCACAAAAGTTTCCTCATAAATTCTGTCGGTGATAATTTATGGATAGTTTCTTCTCAGCCTCGACTGTGGAGTCAGTACATTACTTTATTGTAGCCAATATTGATGGGTATTCAGTTAATTGATGGTATCAAAGAGACGTAAAAATGGAAAATAGTGGTTATCAGCACAAAGAAATATTATATACAAAATAGTGGTTATCAGGACAAAGAAATATTATATACAAAATAGTGGTTATCAGGACAAAGAAATATTATATACAAAATAGTGGTTATCAGGACAAAGAAATATTACATACAAAATAGTGGTTATCAGGACAAAGAAATATTATATACAAAATAGTGGTTATCAGGACAAAGAAATATTATATACAAAACATTGGTTATCAGCACAAAGAAATATTATATACAAAATAGTGGCTATCAGGACAAAGAAATATTATATACAAAATAGTGGTTATCAGAACAAAGAAATATTACATACAAAATAGTGGTTATCAGGACAAAGAAATATTATATACAAAATAGTGGTTATCAGAACAAAGAAATATTACATACAAAATAGTGGTTATCAGGACAAAGAAATATTATATACAAAATAGTGGTTATCAGGACAAAGAAATATTATATACAAAATAGTGGTTCAGTACAAAGAAACATCCCATAAAAGTCATTTGTGCCCTTACTAATGACAACAATATCAAACATGGACACTCACAATAAGTCAAAAGCAAAAATTAGTCTTTACAAACATATACGATTACATGAAATCACGATGTTTCAGGGACTGCTGCTAAAGTAACTAGAAGGGAATGAGATCTATGTAGACAAGAACCAGTTATATAGAAACTGACTGCAGACTCTGACTGACAACTAAAACAAGTAGAGGAATTCAAATACCTAGGAAGTCTAATGACAAATGATAATTCCCAAACAGCAGAGATAGAATCAAGATGCAACAATTCTTGTCAAATCATCGGACAGTTATCACCACTATTGTCCAACAAGGAAATAACTCTGGAGGTAAAACGAGCACTATACAATACAATCTTCATCCCAGCATTGTGCTACCAATGCCAGACCTGGACCCTAAATACAAGAACAATAAGAAAAATAACCTCTACAGAGATGAAATGTGTTAGACGAATGACAGGAAACAGTCTGAGAGATAAGATCAGAAATGAAGAACTGAGAAAAAAACTAGGAACAGCAACCGCCATAGAATATATAAGGAAACAGCCGATAAAATGGTTTGGCCACGTGACAGGGCAGAAAGAACAAAACACAACACAACGAGCCTTCAACAAACATTGTGAGAACACCAGACCCAAGGGTCGACCACGTAAAAGATGGGTCGATGGAATATTAGAAGCACTAGGAAACATAACAGCAGCAGAGGCGACCAGAAGAGCAAACGACCGTAAATTATATCTCCCCTCGACGCTGAAAGGCAAATGAGGAAGGAAAGAGAAGAAGAAGAAGCAGAAGAAGAAGAAGAAGACAGAAGACTCGGTCTTGAACTATGTGCAGAGATAACAAATGCAATGTATTGCCCACTTTGTCTATGTTTCCATGTCTATGTTTTCATGTCTATATTCCCACGTGTATTTTTCAATGTATATGTTTTCATACCACATATAACAAAAGTGGGGAATGGCCAAGAGCTGCGAGGCAGATCTAGAGAAAAATGTAGTTACAACATCAAATAAACTCTACAACATCAAATAAACTCTACAACATCAAATAAACTCTACAACATCAAATAAACTCTACAACATCAAATAAAGTCTGCAACATCAAATAAACTCTACAACATCAAATAAACTCTACAACATCAAATAAACTCTACAACATCAAATAAACTCTACAACATCAAATAAACTCTACAACATCAAATAAACTCTACAACATCAAATAAACTCTACAACATCAAATAAAGTCTGCAACATCAAATAAACTCTACAACATCAAATAAACTCTACAACATCAAATAAACTCTACAACATCAAATAAACTCTACAACATCAAATAAAGTCTGCAACATCAAATAAAGTCTGCAACATCAAAGAAACTCTACAACATCAAATAAAGTCTGCAACATCAAAGAAACTCTACAACATCAAATAAAGTCTGCAACATCAAAGAAACTCTACAACATCAAATAAAGTCTGCAACATCAAATAAACTCTACAACATCAAATAAACTCTACAACATCAAATAAACTCTACAACATCAAATAAACTCTACAACATCAAATAAACTCTACAACATCAAAGAAATTCTACAACATTAAATAAACTCTACAACATCAAATAAACTCTACAACATCAAATAAACTCTACAACATCAAAGAAACTCTACAACACCAAATAAACTCTACAACATCAAATAAACTCTACAACATCAAATAAACTCTACAACATCAAATAAACTCTACAACATCAAAGAAATTCTACAACATTAAATAAACTCTACAACATCAAAGAAACTCTACAACAATATCACATGATGATGATCGAAACTGCCAGAGAAGCGAGAATTGAAACCTTCTCTCTCTCTCTCTCTCTCTCTCTCTCTCTCTCTCTCTCACACACACCATCCGTAAAGGTATAAGATGGAAGGAACGAAGAAGAAGACGACTTCAGCTTTGATCGCGATGTTTCCTAATGAATGAATGAAAAGGAAAGAAAATCAAACAATTGTATAATTACAACTTTACATAGGTAAGGGACACCAACAAAATCAAACAATTGTATAATTACAACTTTACATAGGTAAGGGACACCAACAAAATCAAACAATTGTATAATTACAACTTTACATAGGTAAGGAACACCAACAAAATCAAACAATTGTATAATTACAACTTTACGTAGGTAAGGGACACCAACACAAATCAAACAATTGTATAATTACAACTTTACGTAGGTAAGGAACACCAACAAAATCAAACAATTGTATAATTACAACTTTACATAGGTAAGGGACACCAACAAAATCAAACAATTGTATAATTACAACTTTACATAGGTAAGGGACACCAACAAAATCAAACAATTGTATAATTACAACTTTACATAGTTAAGGAACACCAACAAAATCAAACAATTGTACAATTACAACTTTACATAGGTAAGGGTCTCAACAAAATCAAACAATTGTATAATTATAACTTTACATAGGTAAGGGACACCAACAAAATCAAACAATTGTATAAATACAACTTTACATAGGTAAGGGGCACCAACAAAATCAAACAATTGTATAAATACAACTTTACATAGGTAAGGGACACCAACAAAATCAAACAATTGTATAATTACAACTTTACATAGGTGAGGGACACCAACAAAATCAAACAATTGTATAATTACAACTTTACATAGCTAAGGGACACCAACAAAATCAAACAATTGTATAATTACAACTTTACATAGGTAAAGAACACCAACAAAATCAAAACGACGTTGCGGCCCAGTAAGTCTTCAGGTAGAACAATGGATAAAACACACACTCAAAATATGTCAGTGAATAATTTAAAACTGCATAGCAACACGAGTATGAAATATCTTAAAATGAAAAAAAAATGTCATTAAAATGAATGAAAAGAAATATATCAGCAGCGCTTGCTGTGACCCAGCCAGACAAAGTGGGTCTACTCCTTGTTTACTTGTGCAGCCTTATGTACCTCATTATCCCGAGGGCAGGAAAGGATCAACTTCTAAGAAACTCCGTTCATTTTCTGGAGTGCCTGTCTCGAGTGAATTATGTTCCTGATATGTGATTGCGCTTCCGTCTGATTTGATTTATTGGTCACGCCTATAAATCAGCGGACATGATTCACAAAAGTTTCCTCATAAATTCTGTCGGTGATAATTTATGGATAGTTTCTTCTCAGCCTCGACTGTGGAGTCAGTACATTACTTTATTGTAGCCAATATTGATGGGTATTCAGTTAATTGATGGTATCAAAGAGACGTAAAAATGGCTTAGTCACATATTCTTCCTCTTTTTTTTCAGTTTCCTGTGGAGCATAGGTCTTCAATAAACACTTTCCAAACCCTTCTCTTTGTTGCCATTCTTTTAAGATCATTGCATGTTTTCCCTATCATTCATCTTTGCTTCCATCTGTCTTCTCCAAGAATTTTTGATCTTCATCTTTGTATTTTTTTTCCATTGGGGATTCCAATAAAGGCCTGTCGTATAATACTCTCAGTTGGCTTTGGCAGTGAGTAGACAACCCGGACTCCTTGCGGCTTTCTCCGGATTGCCTCATCCATCCCTTAGACGGAGAGCTGTATCAGGATGACGGATTTACTTTTCTACTTTCCTTTCACTTACAGCATATTATTACGTCTCATAATTAAAGGTAAGAGAGTAGTGCCTTCTCTCGTTGCTATTTCCGACGTGCCTCAAAGAAGCAAAGATAAGTGAAGTAACGTGAGGGATATTTATATACTAACGTTACGTCTAAATGAGTACTCGCTTACTCTTTATAGAACACATAAATAAAGCACTGGCCACCTCAATTCTAAAAAGACACTGTTTAGTAGAATCAACTCAAACATTATAAACTCCAACAATATGATTAAAACAGCATTAACTTGACTAAAACAAGCAGCTAATCTTACAGAAAGGCGTGTACGCTCGGAAACTGTAAAGTTCCTTCACGTGAAGTAATGACTTTTAGAGACGGGACAAGGAAAACACTCCAATAGACTTTGATAATGGCTGGCCACAGGGACGAGGGCAGGAAGGTTATTTCGGCGACCCAACTACTCTCATTAAATTAGGTTAAATACAAAAATAAAAAATTTGAACTCCAATGTTAAGTCAGTCCTATTATATGTATGTGAAACATGAACAACAACAAAATTGCCAATCATGAAGATACAGACTTTCATTAATGGATGCTTGCGCAGAATAAAAGGATGGAAATGACAGGACAAAATCACTAACATAGAATTATGGAAATGTACCAGTCAAATACCAGTGGATAAAGAGATACAGCGAAGACGATGGCGCTGGATAGAACACACTGCGGAAGCCAACTGAGAGTATTACACAACAGGCCCTTTTTGGAATCCCCAGGGGAAAAGACAAAGAGGAAGACAAATAAATTCTTGGAGTAGACAGACAGAAGCAGAGATGAAGATGATGGGGAAGACATGGAATGATCTTAAAAGAATGGCAAGAAACAGAACGTCTTGGAAAGTGTTTGTTGAAGACCTATGTTCCACAGGGAGCTGAAAGGTAGAAGAAGAAGAAGAAGAACTACTCCCATTGGATCTAAGGTGTCCGTCAGTAAAGCATTCATTGAATGTCGTAAAGACACACTAAAACATGCATTGAATGGCGTAAAGACACACTAAAACATGCATTGAGTGGCGTAAAGACACACTAAAACATGCATTGAATGGCGTAAAGACACACTAAAACATGCATTGAATGGCGTAAAGACACACTAAAACATGCATTGAATGGCGTAAAGACACACTAAAACATGCATTGAATGGCGTAAAGACACACTAAAACATGCATTGAATGGCGTAAAGACACACTAAAGCATGCATTGAGTGGCGTAAAGACACACTAAAACATGCATTGAATGGCGTAAAGACACACTAAAACATGCATTGAATGGCGTAAAGACACACTAAAACATGCATTGAATGGCGTAAAGACACACTAAAACATGCATTGAATGGCGTAAAGACACACTAAAACATGCATTGAATGGCGTAAAGACACACTAAAGCATGCATTGAGTGGCGTAAAGACACACTAAAACATGCATTGAATGGCGTAAAGACACACAAAACATGCATTGAATGGCGTAAAGACACACTAAAACATGCATTGAATGGCGTAAATACACACTAAAACATGCATTGAATGGCGTAAAGACACACTAAAGCATGCATTGAATGGCGTAAAGACACACTAAAGCATGCATTGAGTGGCGTAAAGACACACTAAAACATGCATTGAATGGCGTAAAGACACACTAAAACATGCATTGAATGGCGTAAAGACACACTAAAACATGCATTGAATGGCGTAAAGACACACTAAAACATGCATTGAATGGCGTAAAGACACACTAAAACATGCATTGAATGGCGTAAAGACACAGTTGTTGTTGCGTTCGCCAGCTTTCAACTCTGGCGAAGTCCCTAGAGACTAGGAACTGAATTTTGCGTGTTAATCCATTTTTCCCTGGCAGCCGTGTGCACAGGGGTCCCTCGCCACACATGCAGATAACTCCGACTTTGGAGGTACTCATGTTTTGTCCGTCGATGAGTAACTGACGTTTCAAGTCGGGTCTCGCTGCTGAGACCAGGGGTGGTTGCCGCAGAGAGAAATCATAATTATAAATTCCAACCGGTGTAGACGAGATTTGAACCTACAACCTCTCTGTCACGAAGCCGGCGTCTTGCCTCGAGACCAACAAGTCCCCCATAGACTGGGAATATGAGGAAACTGCAACAAGGAACACTTTTCATGCATTGCCTTCAATGGTTCCCGCCGCCTATCCACCATATACCCCGAAGCCCACGTCCTCACGAAAATGATGATCGTCATATTTCTTTAAAAATGTATAGCGCTTGATGATGTTAGGCCATCGGTGTTGATTCCAATTCCGAACATACAAACACTCAGTTAGTCGTCAGATCATCCCCATCGCACATCAAACAACAGACCGTAAGATTAGCGTAAGACTGGTCTGGGGATTTATGATGGGCCATTACGATGACGTAGCACACATAGCAATGTCGCAAGCACAGCAATGACGCGCACTATAGATTCTTGATTACTCTAGTGAATGCAGCCTGCGAAGAACAAAACACAGTGCAAATTCCCTAAAAGGATAAAACTGCGGCTGACGAAGCATTGCACATTATTAAGTAACATGTAAATAACTTGCGTAAAGAAATTCCAACAACGGTTATGAACAGCACCAATGTGACGTAAAGTGCAGATCAAGTCTAGACGGTGGAAGGTCGCATTCACAACACTTTATTTGTCAAAAACGGACTGTTGTCGGCCAACGACCTCACTTTAGCGACGCAGATGTAATAAGTATATCATCATTTTGACTTTAACGCAGAAAAGTGCAACGGAGAACCGAAATTAATCGGACCCCGGATGCACTTTCTGCAGCGATCGAGAGGGCGTGGACTAGATCACACAGTTAAGCATTGCATTGAATGACGTAAAGACACAGTTAAACGTGCATTGAATGACTTCTTCTTTTACCTTTTAGCTCCTGGTGGAGCATAGGTCTTCAACAAACACTTTCCAAGTCGTTCTGTTTTTTGCCATTCTTTTAAGATCATTCCATGTCTTCCCCATCATCTTCATCTCTGCTTCTATCTGTCTTCTCCAAGAATTCCTTGGTCTTCCTCTTTGTCTTTTCCCCTGGGGATTCCAAAAAAGGGCCTGTTGTGTAATACTCTCAGTTGGCTTCCGTAGTGTGTGTCCTATCCATCGCCATCGTCTTCGCTGTATCTCTTTATCCACTGGTATTTGACCGGTACATTTCCATAATTCCACGTTAGTGACTTTGTCCTGCCATTTCCATCCCTTTATTCTGCGCAAGCATCCATTAATGAAAGTCTGTACTTTCGTGATTGTCAATTTTGTCATTCTCCATGTTTCACAGCCATATAATAGGACCGACTTAACATTTGAGTTGAAAATTTTTATTTTTGTATTTAGCCTAATTTCTTTGGATTTCCATATGTTTCCCAGTGCAATGAAAGCTCCTCTTGCTTTTGATATCCTTATTTTGGTATCATTTTCTGTTCCTCCCTCTTTATCTATATTACTGCCCAGATATATATAAGATTGTACGTCTAGTAGAGGTATTTCTCCTAGTTTTATATGGTTATTGCCAACTGCATTAATTCTCATAATATTGGTCTTATCTCTATTAATCTTTAGTCCTAGCTGTTGTGATCTCTCATCTAATATACTCATTTTATCCTGCATCTGTTGATGGCTGTGTGATAGGAGAGCTATGTCATCAGCAAAGTCTAAATCATCAAGTTGTTTGGTCAGTGACCACTGGATCCCATTTCTGTTGTTTTGAGTTATTTTCATAATCCAATCTATGGCCAGTAGAAAGAGAAATGGAGACAGGAGGCATCCTTGCCTTACTCCTGTTCTTATTTCAAATGCTTCTGTAAGCTGTCCTTCATGCACCACACTACATTTTGTTCCTTCATACATTGTTTTTATCAGGTTAATAAACTTTATGGGGATTCCGTAATGACTCAGCAACTTCCAAAGCATTCTTCTGTCTAAACTATCAAATGCCTTTTCGTAATCTATGAATCCAATATATAGTGGGGATTTTAGTTCTAAACTTTGTTCAACTATTATACGTAGGGTAGTTATTTGATCAGCACATGATCTGTTCTTCCTAAAACCTGCTTGTCGGCCAACGACCTCACTTTAGCGACGCAGATGTAATAAGTATATCATCATTTTGACTTTAACGCAGAAAAGTGCAACGGAGAACCGAAATTAATCGGACCCCGGATGCACTTTCTGCAGCGATCGAGAGGGCGTGGACTAGATCACACAGTTAAGCATTGCATTGAATGACGTAAAGACACAGTTAAACGTGCATTGAATGACTTAAATACATAATAAAACATGCTTTGAATGATATAAAGACACAACAAAGAATGCATTGAATGACTTAAATATACAGTAAAGGAAGCATTGAATCACGTAAATACACAGTAAAACATGCTTTGATGATATAACGACACAAAAAAGCAAGCAATGAATGACATAAATACACAGTTTAGCAAGCATTGAATGGTGTAAATGCACAGTAAAACATGCATTGAATGATGTAAATACACAACAACGAATGCATTGAATGACGTAAAGACACAATAAAATAAGTTATAATGACGTTAAGGCAGTGCCCAACTACTAGATTTACACTAAGGCTCTTAATTTAAAAAAAAACAAAAAAAAAACATGTGCCCCACAATACACTAGAACATTGTGGATAAAGACGGACACAACTCTCCGTACAATTTGAAGACATATTTTAAGCGGAGATATTCCTACAGCCATAATCAAATGTTTCTTCGTCTTCTTCTACTTCTTCTTCTTTCCTTCCTCCTTTGCCTTTCAGCGTCGAGGGGAGATATAATTTGCGGTCTTTTGCTCTTCTGTTCGCTTCTGCTGATGTTATGTTTCCTAGTGCTTCTAATATTCCATCGACCCATCTTTTACGTGGTCGACCCTTGGGTCTGGTGTTCTCACAATGTTTGTTGAAGGCTCGTTGTGTTGTGTTTTGTTCTTTCTGCCCTGTCACGTGGCCAAACCATTTTATCTGTTGTTTCTTTATATATTCTATGTGTTCTATTATCTATATATTCAGTGCTATTCCTAGCTTTTTTCTCAGTTCTTCAATTCTGATCTTATCTCTCAGACAGTTTGCAGAGGTTTTAACACCGACTAACCCTTGTATTGTCTGCCGTTCACACGTGTGTTATTAATAAGTTTCATGACAAAATTCTATTATCTATAGTGCTCATTCTCTTATCATGTTGACACAATTTCACAGACTGTTGTTATTAGTCCATATTTTGATGTTAATCCAAACTACTTATATGTCCTTCTGTTGTGTTGTTGAAGACCTCTGCTCAACAGGGAGCTGAAAAGTAGAAGAAGAAGAATTACTTCTTTATATACTAATTATTTATGTCATTCAATTTTAGGAAGAAACAATCATCATTTTTTGGCCATGTAATGACAAGAGAACAACTGGAATATATTGTAACAACTGGGAAAATTAAGGGACGAAGAGATAGAGGGAAGCAAAGAGAAAAGATACCAGACAGCTTAAGAGAATGGCTTGGCAGAAGGTCAACAACAGAAATGATAAATAACTGTCGAGATCGAAAGTTGTGGAGAGACATGATCACCTACGCCAGCAGGCGCGGTACTTGATGCTGATGATGTTGTCGTGTTAGTACATTCTGACAGGATGGTATTATTTTATCTCTTGATGGTAGTCTCCCATATATTTTTTCTATCATTTACTTTTTTTATTTGTAAACCATAAATGCTGCCTCTAATTAATCTATTTCCCAGTGCAACGAAAGCACTGCACTGGGAAACGTATGGAAGTCCAAAGAAATTAGGTTAAATACAAAAATAAAAATTTTCAACTCCAATGTTAAGTCGGTCCTATTATATGGCTGTGAAACATGGAGAACAACACAATTGACAATCATGAAGATACATACTTTCATTAATGGATGCTTACGCAGAATAAAAGGATAGAAATTGCAGGACAACATCACTAATATAGAATTACGGAAATGTACCAGTCAAATACCAGTGGATAAAGAGAAACAGCAAAGACGATGGCGCTTTATAGGGCACACACTACAGAAGCCAACTGAGAGTATTACACAACAGGCCCTTTTTTTTAATCCCCAGGGGAAAAGACAAAGAGGAAGACCAAGGAATTCTTGGAGAAGACAGGTGGAAGCAGAGATGAAGATGATATGGAAGACATGGAATATTCTTAAAAGAATGGTAAAAAACAGAACGACTTGGAAAGTGTTTGTTGAAGACCTATGATCCACAGGGAGCTAAAAAGGTACTAGAAAGAAGGAGAATTCATCTATTTTTATTCTCCCACCAACAGCGGAAAACATCCTATTTTGTTATTGGTATGCTCAAACAGTCAATGTCTTTATTTTATTCTTATATCCATGTTGATGTTCTGTTGTTTTGCTGTTACATTCTGAAACCGCGTTATTAGTACATCTCGTAATGTTAATCGTTATATTCTTTCACCATCTCTCATTTTTGATACACTCTAACAAGCTGCTTCTAATCCATTTTTTTGTGTGATTTCTTCCATAACAGCTTCCACTTTTGTTACAATCTTAACAAGCATCTTCTAATACCTCTGTAAATATTGCGTATTTACTGTAAGCCGGAGGTCGATAGGAGATTAATATTGCTGAAAGAAATTGCAAAGCCACGGAGATCGATAACAAATACGGAGTAGCCAGCTCACGAAATATAAAAGAACTAAGAAAAAGGTTGTAGTTGTAACCATTGAATACATAAATAAATAATAGAGAAATGGTTTAGCGACGTGATAAAACAGAAAGATCGGACCACATCACAACGGGACTTCGATAAACACTACATGAGCACTAGACCTATGAGTTGACCACGAAAAAGATGATGGAATAGTGAAATACAAAAAACTTAACAGGAGAACCAGCAAAAGAGCAAACATACCGTAAACTATATCTTCTCTCGACGCTGAAAGGAAAATGGGGAAAGAAAGAAGAAAAGGAAGAAGAAGGTATCAGCTACTGCAAAACAAAGAACAACCGCCCTTCACAAAGTGAAAGCTGAGGCTGAAGTGAATGTCAAAGACGAACATTAATGAATCTCTTCATCTTATTTCTTTTACTCTCTTGATAACCTTGTGTCGTTGTGCCCATCACATGTTTGTACCTACCGACAAATATATATGTTGTCTAATATTGCATCTGTCAGCATTTCCTCCCTTCAATTGCATCTGTCAGCATTTCCTCCTTCCATTACATTTGTCAGCATTTCCTCTCTTCCATTGCATCTGTCAGCATTTCCTCCCCTCCATTGCATATGTCAGCATTTCCTCTCTTCAATTGCATCTGTCAGCATTTCCCTCTTTTATTGAATCTGTCAGCATTTCCTCCCTTCCATTGCATCAGTCAGCATTTCCTCCCTTCCATTGCATCTGTCAGCATTTACTCCTTCCATTGCATCTGTCAGAATTTCCTCCCTTCCATCGCATCTATCAGCATTTCCTCCCTTCCATTGCATATGTTAGCATTTTCTCCCTTCCATTGCATCTGTCAGCATTTCCTCCCTTCCATTGCACCTGTCAGCATTTCCTCCTTCCATTGCATCTGTCAGCATTTCCTCCCTTACGTTGCATCTGTCAGCATTTCCTCCCTTCCATTGCATCTGTCAGCATTTCCTCCCTTCCATTGCATCTGTCAGCATTTCCTCCCTTCCATTGCATCTGTCAGCATTTCCTCCCTTCCATTGCTTCTGTCAGCATTTCCTCCCTTCCATTGCATCTGTCAGCATTTCCTCCTTCCATTGCATCTGTCAGCATTTCCTCCCTTCCATTGCATCTGTCAGCATTTACTCCTTTCATTGCATCTGTCAGCATTTCCTCCCTTCCATTGCATCTGTCAGCATTTCCTCCCTTCCATTGCATCTGTAAGCATTTCCTCCCTTCCATTGCATCTGTCAGCATTTCCTCCCTTCCATTGCATCTGTAAGCATTTCCTCCTTCCATTGCATCTGTCAGCATTTCCTCCCTTCCATTGCATCTGTCAGCATTTCCTCCCTTCCATTGCATCTGTCAGCATTTCCTCCCTTCCATTGCATCTGTCAGCATTTCCTCCCTTCCATTGCATCTGTAAGCATTTCCTCCCTTCCATTGCATCTGTAAGCATTTCCTCCCTTCCATTGCATCTGTCAAGGAGCCGCGATAGCTCAGTGGTTAGTGAACTGGACTACAAAGGACAAGAGGTCGGATTCGATCCTGATCGACGGCTTCCGGGTACACCCAGCCTTAAATGTGTACCGAGTTTTTTCTGAGAAAGTAAAGCGGCACGGGCGTAATACCGACCACATCACCCGAAAAATCATGTGCTGAAGGTCTATAAAAATGATGGTCATTAACACCATATTCTCTATATGCCACTTGGCGTGACGGGGCACTTTACTACTTTTACTGCATCTGGCAGCATTTCCTGCCTTCCATTGCGTCTGTCAAAATTTCCTCCTTCCGTTTCTTATTTTCTTTGTATATCTTTGCTTCTCTTTATACCAGGAGTTACATCGTGTCAAAAGGTCAACCAACCTGAAAGAAAGCTATAAATCAAGGCTTACTTTGGTCAGAGAAGGGAAGAAACGAGTGGAGGGGACACTTGGACAGAGATCTGGTGAGAGACAAGAAATGGAGGTCTACATGCCGCTCTCACTATTTTATTGTTCACATTTCTATGGCTTTTATAATGTTTAATCCGTTTTGTTTGTTTAGCTCCCGATGATGAGCTTTTGGGTGGAAACCTTTGTTTGTTCAATCTTGTTTTATCAGCAAAGAAGGAACACTCCACTTTTATCTATCTTTTCTTACACTTAGCTCCACTTTTATCTATCTTTTCTTACACTTAACTCCACTTTTATCTATCTTTTCTTACACTTAACTCCACTTTTATCTATCTTTTCTTACACTTAACTCCACTTTTATCTATCTTTTCTTACACTTAACTCCACTCTTCAACGAGAGAATCAATGGAATAGGAAAGCCATTCCCTCAAGATCTCTACACGAGTTTTATCCTATTGGTCCGATCATTTCATTACTTTTAGATCCACGCTTTCTTCTTTCATATTCTCGCCCAGTGGCTAAATCTCTGCAATATAGAAAAATGCTGAATTTAGGACAAAAAACCCAGATATTATTAAACATTAATTACTAAAACTTGAATAAAGAAAGTCATCTTTAAAATAAATCATTTATCGCAAATAAGAGATCATTACAACTTAAGTGGACTAAAAATTATTAACTTGCAGCGAATAAACAAAGAAATAAATAAATAAAGGGAAGAGTCCATTAAAAATTGAATTTTCAACGGAAAGGAACAAACAGAAAACTGCGGCATCTTAGAAATGACTCAGATTAGCCACGCTTATTTATCCGTTAAAATAATCAATAGTCTTTGATCTCTATTCACTTTGGAACTTGAACCATCTCCACACTTTCTGCAGCTCCATTATTTCCACCAATCAGGGCTCGTCATCTTTTTATGATCACGGTGATGACCATACTTTAACCTTAGTGTCAATACGTAGTCACCGTAAGACAGTATTTAGAATGACGAACATAATTGAAATATCTAACACGTCAGTACATGGACAAAATAATAATGCTACGTTTTATTTAATAATATTCTACAGCCTAATGCTGAGCAAAAATTGGATTTCTTTTTGCATAGCTAAAGCTAAATATGTCATTGTATGTACATTAAAACAGTGTATTTACAATAAAACAAATATCAGCAGGGCTGAAACTAAGAATGGCAAAATGTTACATCTTCTCAATATTCCTGTTTGGTGCAGAAACATGGAACTACTAAATACAATTAAGACAAGACAAATGAAATTTTTGGGGCATGTTAAAAGACACAACAGCCTATTAAAAGTAATATTGGAAGGAAAAATACAAGGTAAAAGAGGCAGAGGCAGATCAAGACTAACATGGACGAGTAAAATTAAAAGATGGACAAGTCAATCTATGACAGCCTGCACCATCAAAGCAAGAAACAGAGTAGAATGGCGATCCATGGTAGCCAACCTTCGTTGCGGAGAAGGCACTCGATGATGATGATGATGATTTACAATAAACATATATATATATACATTTGCGTTCGCAGGTTTTCACTGGTAGCAAAGTCCTTAGAAACTAGCAACTGAATCACGCGTGTTAATCCGTTTTTCCCTGGCAGTCGTGTGGACATGGGTCCCTCGTCGCACAGGCAGATAACTCCGTCTTCGGAGGTACTCTTATTTTTTTTTCCATCTGTGAGTAATTGACGTTTCAAGCCGGGCCTAGTTGCTGAAAGTAGTTGCCGTAGAGAGAAATCATAAATAACAATCCCAACTAGATTCGTCTTGCCTCGAAACCAACCAGTCCCACAGTAAATAGTTACATGTATAATTTATCGTAACGACTACTTCAATGAATATTTAAAAAAGTAAAGTACCCCCGTCACGCCAAGTGGCGTATCGGGAAATATGGTGTTAGCGGCCCTATATTTTACAGACCTTCAGCACAGGATTTTTGGGGTAATGTGGTCGGTATTACGCCCGTGCTGGTTTAAGTTCCCAGAAAAAAATCCGGTACCCATGAAAGGCCGGGTGAGACCGGAAGCTGTCGGTTGGGATCGAACCATACCTCATGTCCTTTTTAGTCCAGTTCACTAACCACTGAGCTATCAATTCAATGAATATTAAACATTAATTTGTGTAGATTGTATATACAGATATTCGAAATAAAAATATTGAAATCTGTCTATAACACTACTGTAATATTAGCAGTTAAAAATAAATGCCGCTTGAAAGTTTGACAAATAATTCAAATGTTTATTTTTTTTCCCAAGATATTGTTCCTATTCACTAACATTTTATCACATATTTGGGATTCTACATTTTTTTATAACTAATAAAAGACATCATATAATTCGTGTGCCGCTCATGTGAAAGTTTTAACTAATGAAGACATCATATAATTCGCGTGCCGCTCATGTGAAAGTGAAGACATCATATAATTCGTGTGCCGCTCATGTGAAAGTTTTAACTAATTGAAGACATCATATAATTCGCGTGCCGCTCATGTGAAAGTTTTAACTAATTGAAGACATCATATAATTCGTGTGCCGCTCATGTGAAAGTTTTAACTAATTGAAGACATCATATAATTCGTGTGCCGCTCATGTGAAAGTTTTAACTAATTGAAGACATCATATAATTCGTGTGCCGCTCATGTGAAAGTTTTAACTAATTGAAGACATCATATAATTCGTGTGCCGCTCATGTGAAAGTTTTAACTAATTGAAGACATCATATAATTCGTGTGCCGCTCATGTGAAAGTTTTAACTAATTGAAGACATCATATAATTCGCGTGCCGCTCATGTGAAAGTTTTAACTAATTGAAGACATCATATAATTCGTGTGCCGCTCAAGTGAAAGTTTTTAATTACCTACAAGTGGGATGTAGCACATAAGCTGAAGAGCCCTGACCCGGATACAGCAACAATAACAAAAAAAAAACAATTAAAAAGATGGATTCATCATCATCATTCAGTGTAGTCACCACATCGAAGGTTCCTTTCTATAGAACGCCATTCCACTCTATCTCTTGCTCTGATAGTGCTGCCTTTCAAAGGCTGACGTGTCCATTTTTTTTATATTACTCGTCCCTGTTAGTCTTGGTCTGTCACTATCGCTTTTACCTTGTATTTTCCCTTCCAAGATCACTTTTAGTAGACTGCTGTGTCTTTTAAGATGTCTCAAAAATCTCATTTGTCTTGTTTGAATTGTCTTTAGCAGTTCTCTTTTCCTTTTTAGCTTTTATTTCAGATTTCATCATTTCAGACAAATGAATTAACCAACTATCAAACGGCGCTAAAATTATATTACACTCATTTATTTTTGCAAATGCAATAACCCAACGGGAACAGATAACATAAAAGTAAGAGTTTATTTTATAACCCGAACTTGCACAAAAATCTGGCTAATCTAACTCTATAAAGTGTCTTGTTTCTTTGCCCATCTTAAAATAGCATGTGCAAGAGCCGTCACCGTTCACAGCAAATCTCTTACATCAGCACCTTTCGGCTTCGTCCATTTGATTTCGGCATGTTGTTTATTTGCCACAATTAACATGCTGACTTTGACACAAGTTTTGTAGTGCAGTGGACGTTTTCTAACATGTGGCAATAGGCAGACCACACAATGCATGATCTCCTGCTTTCTGACTAAAAAAATCCTTCTTTCCGCTATCTATCTATCTATCTATCTATCTATCTATCTATCTATCTATCTATCTATCTATCTATCTATCTATCTATCTATCTATCTATCTATCTATCTATCTATCTATCTATCTATCTATCTATCTATCTATCTATCTATCTATCTATCTATCTATCTATCTATCTATCTATCTATCTATCTATCTATCTATCTATCTATCTATCTATCTATCTATCTATCTATCTATCTATCTATCTATCTATCTATCTATCTATCTATCTATCTGTCTATCTGTCTATCTGTCTATCTGCCTGCCTGACGTCTGCCTATCTGTCTGTATATTCGTCCGTCTTTCAGTTTTTGTCTGTCTATCTATTAAAGAAACCAGTTCCGTTATATTTGGAGCATCCCAATATCTTCTCCACTTTCTGTGCTTTAAGTGGTAGACCACCGATGAGTCACACCCAAACACAAAGTAGTGCGTATATGTTCATATTCCATAACAAGGTGTTTAATGTACATTTCTTTATTTTATTATATTGATGGTATATGTTCTAATCGTAATTATATAGCGCCTTTCAATCAACAAAATTAAAGATGTCTTCTATATCTTATTCTGTTGTACGAGTAGTAGTTCAACAAATTGAAGTTTTCGTTCACATTTCAAAATAAAGGAAGTCAGCACTCTTTACTCGTTGTTGTTACCTTAAATACCAACGCGAAGACCTTCAACAGCGTTATGCTCACATACAACATCGCTATGCTCACATACAACAGAGTTATGCTCACATTCAAAAGCGTTATGCTCACATACAACATTGTTATGCTCACATACAACAGCGTTATGCTCACATACAACATTGTTATGCTCACATACAACAGCGTAATATTCACAATCAACATCGTTATGCTCACATGCAACAGCGTTATGTCCACATACAACATCGGTATGCTCACATGCAACAGCGTTATGTTCACATACAACATCGGCATGCTCACATACAACATCGGTATGCTCACATACCACAGCGTCATGTTCACATACAACAGCGTCATGTTCACATACAACAGCGTTATGTTCACATACAACATCGTTATGCTCACATACCACATTGTTATGCTCACATACAACAGCTTTATGTTCACATACAACATTGTTATGCTCACATACTACATTGTTATGCTCACATACAACATTGTTATGCTCACATACAACAGCGTTATGTTCACATACAACATCGCTATGCTCACATTCAACAGCGTTATGCTCACATACAGCATTGTTATGCTCACACACAACAGCGTTATGCTCACATACAACATCGCTATGCTCACATACAACAGCATTATGCTCACATACAAGATTGTTAAACTCACATACAAAAGCATTATGTTCACATACAACATCGTTATGTTCACATACAACATCGTTATGCTTACATACAACGCCGCTATGCTCACATACAACATAGTTATGCTCACTTACAACACCGCTATGCTCACATACAACATTGTTATGCTCACTTACAACACCGCTATGCTCACATACAACATCGTTATGTTCACATACAACACCGCTATGCTCACATACAACATTGTTATGCTCACTTACAACACCGCTATGCTCACATACAACACCGCTATGCTAACATACAACACCGTTATGCTCACATACAACAGCGCTATGCTCACACTAACACTGCTATATTCACATACAACAGCGCTATGCGCACACTAACACCGCTATACTCACATACAACAGCGCTATGCTCACACTAACACTGCTATACTCACATACAACACCGCTA
Organism: Megaustenia siamemsis; assembly: GCA_032433765.1. Lineage (NCBI taxonomy): Eukaryota > Metazoa > Mollusca > Gastropoda > Stylommatophora > Ariophantidae > Megaustenia > Megaustenia siamemsis. The sequence continues at coordinate 91,247,312 of JAVIAB010000139.1, read as the reverse complement.
TGCTCACATACAACAACGCTATGCTCACACTAACACTGCTATACTCACATACAACAGCGCTATACTAACACTAACACCGCTATGCTCACATGCAACACCGCTATACTCACATACAACACCGCTATACTCACATACAACAGCGTTATGCCAACATACAACACCGCTATACTCACATACAACACCGTTATGCTAACATACAAGACCGCTATGCTCACATACAACAGCCTATGCTCACACTAACACTGCTATACTCACATACAACAGCGCTATGCTTACACTAACACCGCTATGCTTACATACAACATTGTAACGCTCACATACAACAGCGTTATGTTCACATACAACAGCGTTATGCTCATATACAACATCGTTATGCTAACATACACCACCGCTATGCTCACATACAACAGCGCTATGCTCACACTAACACTGCTATACTCACATATAACACCGCTATACTCACATACAACAGCGTTATGCCAACATACAACACCGCTATACTCACATACAACAGCGTTATGCTAACATACAACACCGCTACACTCACATACAACACCGCTATGCTAACATACAACACCGCTATGCTAACATACAACACCGGTATGCTCACATACAACAGCGCTATGCTCACACTATCACTGCTATACTCACATACAACACCGCTATGCTAACATACAACACCGCTATGCTCACATACAACAGCGCTATGCTCACACTAACACTGCTATACTCACATACAACACCGCTATGCTAACATACAACACCGCTATGCTCACATACAACAGCGCTATGCTCACACTAACACTGCTATACTCACATACAACACCGCTATGCTAACATACAACACCGCTATGCTCACATACAACAGCGCTATGGTCACACTAACACTGCTATACTCACATACAACAGCGTTATGCTCACACTAACACCGCTATACTCACATACAACAGCGTTATGCTAACATACAACACCGCTATACTCACATACAACAGCGCTATGCTCACACTAACACTGCTATACTCACATACAACAGCGCTATGCTCACACTAACACTGCTATACTCACATACAACAGCGCTATGCTCACACTAACAACGCCATGCTCACATACAACAGCGCTATGCTCACACTAACACTGCTATACTCACATAAAACAGCGCTATGCTTACACTAACACCGCTATGCTTACATACATCATTGTTATGCTCATATACAACAGCTTTATGTTCACATACAACAGTGTTATGCTCATATACAACAGCGTTATGCTAACATACAACACCGCTATGCTCACATACAACAGCGCTATGCTCACACTAACACCACTATACCCACATACAACACTACTATACTCACATACAACACCGCTATGCTCACATACAACAGCGCTATGCTTACACTAACACCGCTTTACTCACATACAACACTGCTATACTCACATACAACAGCGCTATACTCACATACAACAGCGCTATACTCACATACAACATGGTTTTGCTAATACCAAACCTTACACTTGGGAAGAAGTCATAAAACCCTAACAGTTACTGCCACATAAATAACGTTGGACAATGCCTTAGGTTTATCTACACCTTTGCGAAACATGGACATTCACATCAGAGCTACAGAAGGAAATGAAAGATATGGAGATGAAATGTTACCGTAAGTTCGTGGCATCTCTTAATTAGATCGTATCACAAATGAAAACGTTTGCCAAAGAATATACAAAACAATCGGGGTAGATAATGATAGTTTTACTACTGCAAAGAAAAAAAAAAAGAAAAAAAAAAAGAAAACAATGAAATGGCCTGGACACGTATCTAGATCGGTTGTTCTAACAAAGACGATTCTGTAGAAGTTGTGAAAGTGTGATAAGGAGGAGTAGTCAGAAAAAGAGATGGAGAAATAACATTTTTTTTATAAACCTGACAGACCTCAATTTTCTATATTTTTCATACCGCCCTCGATTATGCATATAGAAATAAATGGAGAAGAGTAAAGAAGTCTGTCAGTGGTGCCCCAACGACCCCCCGGCGATAAATGGAGAAGAGTAAAGAAGTCTGTCAGTGGTGCCCCAACGACCCCCCCGGCGATAAATGGAGAAGAGTAAAGAAGTCTGTCAGTGGTGCCCCAACGACCCCCCGGCGATAAATGGAGAAGAGTAAAGAAGTCTGTCAGTGGTGCCCCAACGACCCCCCGGCGATAAATGGAGAAGAGTAAAGAAGTCTGTCAGTGGTGCCCCAACGACCCCCCGGCGATAAATGGAGAAGAGTAAAGAAGTCTGTCAGTGGTGCCCCAACGACCCCCCCGGCGATAAATGGAGAAGAGTAAAGAAGTCTGTCAGTGGTGCCCCAACGACCCCCCGGCGATAAATGGAGAAGAGTAAAGAAGTCTGTCAGTGGTGCCCCAACGACCCCCCGGCGATAAATGGAGAAGAGTAAAGAAGTCTGTCAGTGGTGCCCCAACGACCCCCCGGCGATAAATGGAGAAGAGTAAAGAAGTCTGTCAGTGGTGCCCCAACGACCCCCCGGCGATAAATGGAGAAGAGTAAAGAAGTCTGTCAGTGGTGCCCCAACGACCCCCCGGCGATAAATGGAGAAGAGTAAAGAAGTCTGTCAGTGGTGCCCCAACGACCCCCCCCCCCCCCCCCCGGCGATACGAGATGAAGAAGAAACTTTTCTTGTGGTGTCCTATTAACAACATAACGCTGCAAGCATGGCATTTATTTTTAACATTTTTATTTCCGTGTTATTCTCAAATCACCAGCTTTACTGCAGCCCGTTATGCTATTTCATCCTTAATTTGTACAACTGCCTCGAAAAAAAGACCTTATAAAGAATTCAAATGAAGATCTTTGGGCAACTTAACTAATTGACTAGCAACACGCTCCCATCGTTTGTGTTTAATATTTCTTTATTGAAATTCGATTTTTCTTTCAAATCCGATAATTCGGAACAAATTCCATTTTAATTTCTCTAAAATCGTCAAAAATTCCTTCAGAAATAAAATAATAATTTGTTCAATGTACTCCATTTTTCTGTCCATCATCATTTGCATTTCATCAGTGTCTTCTGCAGCCGACACAGTTTTACTTGGTCAATGGTGGATGGTAACTATGCTCGTTTCAAATCATCTGCCCAACTTCAAAACGCTATTACTCTCTAACCGTTTGTTAAAAACTGTTGAAATTTTGCAAATGTTATTAGAATGCAAAAGACCCTTTAAATGTATATTTAACAAATATCTTGCAGCTGCAGTTTTCTTAAAGCGGCGATATTTCTTTGATGTTTGTCAAAATTGTAAATTGTGAAGCCCTAAAGAATAGAAATTACCGTTGTTGGTGGTCTATGGTTAATTTTCACTAGGTAAAGGCGTGGCCGTAATGGGGAAATAACTGGATAAAACAAAACACCAGGAGAATTATTGTCTGCTCAGTTCGAGGACGGACGATAATATCAAGGTATACCTGTATGTCCAATTTTCATAGTTGTGTGGTCCTGAAAAGAACCGTTTGTTGAACTAATTTAAGGTAATATAGGGGCCAACATTGTGGGGGCTATATACTTTCATTCTGAATCAGACGAGTCTAAAAGATTAATAACTGTTTGGGGTTGAACATTCCACAAACCATCATTTTTCCAATATTCCTCTTCCTGTTTTAAGACGTGGTCTTCACATTTAGCCCAATAATCTTTGTCTATATTTAATAAAGCGAGATTAGCAAGAGTCTTTACATCGCATATTTTGAATGTTGTATTTTCATCTGCCACTTGTCCTTTTAATTTTGCCCAGATTAGTTCTATTTGATTTAAATGAGCATGGTAAGGTGGCAGCCTCAAACTTATATGACCGTGCTCTTGGATAATCTTATCTATTTAAAAAATCTGTGTCCTCTGTTTTTGCTTTACTAGAGATAGTAATTCAGGTTTTAAGTACATGTTATTAAATTGTATGTGCTCCTTTGTGAGCCATATCTTAATAGCATCTTTTGTACTGGATAACGTCGGGACTTTATCTTCAAGTGCAACAATGTTGTGGTACGCTGCATTGTCCATTATTAGGCAAGATGGTCGATCTAGTGATGGGAGAACAGAATTTTCAATCCAATGTCTAAATATGTGACCATTCATCTCAGAGTGATAACCCCGATTGTCTATGGATTTTGAAAGAAAAATGAGCTCTGCATTCTGTATTAGTCCATGTTGTCGACTACCTGCATGAGCAATTATCAAGCGCTGTCCTTTGCTGCTAGGTATTAATCTCTTAATCTTTCCATCTGATGACTGCCATTCCCTTTGGTTAGTGTGGTGAGCATTGATCCATGTTTCATCCAAGTACAGAATATCATAACCTTGCTTGCGCACCTCTTTTACTTCACGTAAGTACTTGCTTCTCATGACTACTATATGTGGCTTCTCACAGATGATGTTTCGTCCATTGGAATACTTTCTGAATGTAAAGCCTGCAGCTCTCACATTCCTCCATAATGTAGACTTTGATATTTCAATACTGTTGTTCTTTTTCAGCGATACTTTTAATTTTCTTATTGTTACAGTTTCATTCATACCTAACATTTTGCGAATTTCACTTCTAATAAGTTCACTGTCGAAATTATCCAACATTTTTGCTCTTCCTTGTGATTTTGTATATTTTGAACATTGATAAATCCAAAATTTGTCTTGTCCTATTCTCAGGGTTTTCTAAAGAATGAAATAATCTTCCTCGTTTAGCCTCTTTGCAAAAATAGTCATACATTTTTATTGCGATGTTTTGTAAACTGCAGAATTTCATTTTAAGACTCATGATAAATGTTATTGTTCCACGTCTCCACCTATGAATGAACGGAAATGGAACACACAATGCCTCGTGTTTTCTACAAGTGTCTAATTGTGTCAGAAAGCCCACGTGGAAAGTGTGCAAAAACGTCAATTGTACCGTGTATGGATTTTTAATCGCTGTTTTTAACTTAAAATACTGTAAGCATTAAGTTTTGACTACATCAATGGGTCGTTATAAATTTATATAAATCAAATAAGCAACAATAATAACCAAATGTTTTTTTTAATGAAATAAATTCCCTGTTGGGTTCTAATCATTATAACTTTACATGCAAATTTTGAAAAAATTACAAAAAGAGATTAAAAAGATATCAATTTTAAAAGTTGGGCACATCATTTGAAACGAGCTATAGCAGCTAAACCAGTAGAAAGACGAGACAAACTACGACGTACGGTAAAACCATTCATCAGGTACAAAACAATAAATATTATAGGCAAGATTTCTATAAAACAACAAATATTATAGGCAAGATTTCTATAAAACAACAAATATTATAGGCACGATTTCTATAAAACAACAAATATTATAGGCAAGATTTCTATAAAACAACAAATATTATAGGCAAGTTTTCTATAAAACAACAAATATAGGCAAGATTTCTATAAAACAACAAATATTATAGGCAAGATTTCTATAAAACAATAAATATAGGCAAGATTTCTATAAAACAACAAATATAGGCAAGATTTCTATAAAACAACAAATATTATAGGCAAGATTTCTATAAAACAACAAATATTATAGGCAAGATTTCTATAAAACAACAAATATAGGCAAGATTTCTATAAAACAACAAATTTTATAGGCAAGATTTCTATAAAACAACAAATATAGGCAAGATTTCTATAAAACAACAAATAATATAGACAAGATTTCTATAAAACAACAAATTTTATAGGCAAGATTTCTATAAAACAACAAATTTTATAGGCAAGATTTCTATAAAACAACAAATTTTATAGGCAAGATTTCTATAAAACAACAAATAATATAGACAAGATTTCTATAAAACAACAAATAATATAGGCAAGATTTCTATAAAACAACAAATTTTATAGGCAAGATTTCTATAAAACAACAAATATAGACAAGATTTCTATAAAACAACAAATAATATAGGCAAGATTTCTATAAAACAACAAATATAGGCAAGATTTCTATAAAACAACAAATAATATAGACAAGATTTCTATAAAACAACAAATTATATAGGCAAGATTTCTATAAAACAAGAAACATTATAGGCAAGACTACTATGAGACAACAAATAGACAGACTGGCAGAATGCATAGTGGAAGTAAGACGAGTGATGGAGAGTGATATTAATGGATGAACAATAAGTAGTACAAGAGTGAAGTGCCCCGTCACGCCAAGTGGTGCATAGGGGATATAGTGTTAGCGACCATCATTTTTATAGACCTTCGGCGCATTTTCGAGATAATGTGGTCGGTATTACGCCCGTGCCGTTTTACTTTCCCAGAAAAAAATCCGGTACCCACTAAAGAATGGGTGAACCCGGAAGCCGTCGATCAGAATCGAACCCGACCTCTAGTCCTTTGTAGTCCAGTTCACTAACCACTGAGATAGCTCAGGCTCCCAAACCATCAGTAGTGGCAGTGTATTAATCTAAATAAGGACACGTATCAAATATATAAACTATTCAATACAATGAGTGGCAGCGAGTATAGCTGCAGAGAACAGGAAAAAATAAACACAAAATAATCTTAAGCAGCTACACTAGTGGAGAGAGGAGGCAAACTCCGACGTTTCGGCAAACACTTTCATCAGGTACAAAATAACAAATACTATGGGCAAGTATTTCTCTAAAACAAAAAATACCCGATGAAGGCTTTTGTTGAAACGTTGGATTTAAAAAAAAAATATATTCAGCTATTTTTGTGTGTGAGACAGATTATCTACATATTGTACAAGTGACGAATGTAACGGAGCATCCGATCTTCTCTCAAAAGCTCGAAAGATAATGGGATTCATAAAATACAATAAATGTAAAAAAAAAAAAAAAAAAACCCACTCTGATTGATGGCATTGCCATTCTGGTAGCATCCAAGACCGACTTGGCGGAAACAGGAAGGTACACGTGTAGGCGTGGTCTAGGTCGCAGTAGTGCAGGGGCATCGAACTGATGTCAACCAGAATCACAGACACGATCGTGTCCTACAATAAACACTTCACCTTGTGTGTATATATATACATGCATACCTTTTCGCATATATGTATTGTTTTAAATAAGGAACAGAATTAATCATACAAATTACACAAAGATAGTCATCATCATTATGTGGTATGTCGTTTGCAGAACGTTGCAACTACCACACCCAGTCTGAAATAATCCTTGTCTCTAATCATATCTCCGACTTTCTTTATTTCTTTCTCTCCTTCTTTCCTGCTTTCTTACTTTCTTGTGCTTCTCTCTTGCTTGTCCTGAATGATGTAGCAGTCTTTGGAGTGAACACATTGTGGAATAAAGGGAACGAGTTGAGCAAAGCGTATAGTTGCAGCTCTGCAAATGAGAACAATACAAAAACATAACGTTGCGGCCAACACACGGCATTCCTCAATAAATAACAACAAAAACAAACAGTCTCACACGAGAAATGTAATAAAATGTAAACACATTATAAACTAGTGAAAAAAGTAGTGTCCCGTCACGCCAAGTGGCGTTTAGGGAATATGGTGTTAGTGACCTAACATTTTACAGACCTTCGGGACATGATTTTTTTGGGGTGATGTGGTCGGTATTACGCCCGTGCCGTTTTACTTTCGCAGAAGAAAATCCGGTATCCATTTAAGGCGGGATGAACCCGGAAGCCATCTCTTGTCCTTTATAAAATATTGTAAGGACAAGAAATGAAGAGACGCTAGAGTTCGCTGGACTAACATAAAGTTGCAATGGTGGAAAATAAACCAGGGAATAGGCAAATAATTGTGGTGCTGCGGTAAAGCTGGCGACAGGGAACGAGTTAAGCACAGCGTATAGTGTTCGCTTTACAACTGAGAGCAATAGAAAACGTTTGGAATAAAGCGTGGAACATGTAGTAATGACAAATCTATAAAGGTAGACCAGAGAGCTGCTGGAACCGAAAATGCGTACGCATTTCGCCTTCTACTGACATCTACTGATCAGCCATGGATTTGCAGAAAATGTTGTTATGGGAGATCGAGCAATTAACGAGCAGTATTTTCTTTCTTCTTCCTCATTCTCCTTCACATCTTTCTAATTCCTTCTTCATTCCCTCCTGCTTTCTATCTTTATTCTTCAATATTTGTATTAATCTCATGATGTCTTTCTTCTTTTATTCTTATTCCGTCTCGCCTCCTTCAATCTTTTAGCACCTTCCTTATTATCACTCTTCACCTCTTCTTATTTATGCTATCTCTGTGTCTCTTCCGTTATCGTTTTTCCTCTTCCACTTTCTTTCGCTCATCCCCGCACATTTTTTTTCAGTGACGTTCTTCTCTCTTTTCTTTCTCCCTCGAATGTTTCTTCTCCCTGCAGAATTCTCACTTCCCAATAATTGATTCTAATCTTCAACAGCATCTTCTAATCCTGCGCAATCTGTCTTGACCACGCTCATCAAATCATCTTGTTAGCCTTATTGACTGTCACATCTTGATTTTTTTTTTCAAAATCCTGTCCATCTTACTCCTTCTCTCCTATCTTTTTTTTTTCAATCTCTTCGTTCAATCTCTCATTATCTAATACGTTGTTATTCTCTTTTTTTCCTCTTTATATTTTTTAATCTTTCTGTCTCTTTTTTCCACTCTGTCAAACTGTATTCTCTGTTTCTTCCTCTTTCTCTGAATCTTTCTCTCTCTATCTTTATCTTTCTCTCTCTCTCCATGTTTATCGTTCTCTCCCTCTATCTTTATCTTTCTCTCTCTCTATGTTTATCTTTTTCTCTATATATTTATCGTTCTCTCTCTCTATCTTTATCTTTCTCTCTCTCTATCTTTATCTTTCTCTCTCTTTATTTTTATCTTTCTCTCTCTATCCTTATCTTTCTGTCTCTCTCTCTATCTTTCTCTCTCTCTATCTTTATCTTTCTCTATCTTTATCTCTCTCTGTCTTTATCTTTATCTTTCTCTCTTTATCTTAACCGTTCTCTCTCTCTATCTTTATCGTTCTCTCTCTCTCTATCTTTATCTCTCTCTATCTTTATCGTTTTTTCTCTCTCTATCTTTATCGTTATCTATATTTCTATCTATCTTTCTAAATCTTACCATCCACATTTTCTCTTTCTTTCATTCATTGCAATTCCTTCTTTCCTTTTATCATTATTTTCTGTCTTCTATGTCTCGATGTTTTTCTTCTCTTTTTCTCTTTTCCTCTTCATTCAAGGTATACACACTTGTACACTAGCACACACACTCTCACACACACACATACAGATGATGTACAAGGACATATATATGTGAGTCTCGCTCTGTATTTCTTAACTTAAATATCATAACAAAGAGAAACAACCACAAATGCTAAAGGGTGTCTTTAAAATAAGCTATAACAAACTGAAATCTAAAGCAAAAAACAAAAGCTCTAATCATATGCGACCTTGCCAACACCGTGAGAAACGTGCTCCAATTAAATATTTCCGCAATAAAAAAGACACAGTTTTCACACAATTTGTCCTCAATAATTAACATATTCAAAAAATTTTTTCTGTTTATGATTAGGGTCTTTAACTGGTTGGAGAAGATAACTCTAATAGAATTATGATGATTACACTACCAAAGAAAGGCAATTTATAAGAAAGCACAAATTACAGAGGAATTATGCTGCTATTAGTGCCAGGAAAAATACTGAGCAGAATCATCATGGAGAGATTAAAATAGACCAAAGGAAACTATTGAGAGATGATCAAGCGTGTTTGCAAGAAAAACAGATCATGTACTGAGCAAATAACTACATAACGCGTATTAGTTGAACAAATCTTGGAACTACAGTCCCCATTTTATATCGGATTCATAGAGTACGAAAAAGGTATTTGATAGTTTAGACAGAGGAATGCTTTGGAAGTTGCTGAGTCATTACGGAATCCCTATAAAGTTTATTAACCTGATAAAAACAATATATGAAGTATTGAAATGTAGTGTTGTACACGAGGGAAAGATTACATAAGTATTTGAAATAAGAACAGGAGTAAGGCAGGGATGACTTCTATCTCCATTTCCCTTTCTGATGCCATAGATTAAATTATGAGAATAGCTCAGAACAACAGAAATGGGATCCAGTGGTCACTGACCAAGCAACTTTATCATTTAGACTTTGCTGATGACATAGCTCTCCTATCACACAGCCATCAACAGATGCAATATAAAATAAGCATACATGATGAGAGATTACAACAGCTGGGACTGAAAATAAATAGAGATAAGACTAAAATTATGAGAATTAGTGCAGCTAGTAATAGCCAAATAATCATAATAGAAATACGTCTACTAGACACTTATTCTCTTTAATATATATACATATACATCTTACTTTTTTTAGTTCTTTCTTTCCTCACACTGTCTTTCAGTGTGGAGTGGAGCTATATATTTCACTCTTTTGCTCTTCAGTTGGTGTCACGTGCTGGTATTTCTTTCTGTTTCTAACTTTCCATCAATCCAACTCCCACTTCGTAACACATTTTCATAAAGGATATTCCCAGTCCATGGGGGGAACTTGTTGGTCTCGAGGCAAGACGCCGGCCTCGTACAGAGAGGTTGTAGGTTCAAATCTCGGCTACACCTGTTGGGATTTTTATTTATGATTTCTCTCTGCGGCAACCACCCCTGGTCTCAGCAGCGAGACCCGGCTTGAAACGTCAGTTACTCATCAACGGAAAAAAAAAACATGAGTACCTCCGAAGTCGGAGTTATCTGCCAGTGCGGCGAGGGATTCATGTGCACACGGCTGCCAGGGAATAATGGATTAACACGCAAAACTCAGTTCCTAGTCTCTAGGGACTTCGCCAGAGATGAAATCTGGAGAACTCAACAGCAACAACAACAACAACATCAATAAAAAGCAGTGTGTTGTAAACTCCGCGCATCTTCACCCAAAGATTCTGACAAGATCCTAAGATCTGAACTAAAATGTCATTTTGATAGGAAAACAAGCCACCGTGATTGTGGAAGATAGTTTTCAATGGGAGATAATCTGATGGCATTGTAACTAGTAAGTTCATAGGGCGACATAAAACTATGAAGAAGTCTCACTGGAAGTTAGTTATGCGTCAAATACAATCAGTCATGAATGAATGGATCTTAGGTTATCGTTCTTGAATTCAGTCACACGTTATGAAAGTCTGTTTAAGTTGTTGTCGCCAGGGGAGAGAATTTGCTGAGAAAAAGTTCACAGCTAAAGTAAGTGACGCTTCGTTAGTTCCAATTCATAGAACTTCCCAATACCGGAAGTGACGTGACCAGACAAAATCAGAAAACATAATATGGGATAGTTAGAAGTTAACGGTGAGAGTGAAAATGAAAGGTGAAAATATCACGACAGATTTGAAATACTGAACAAAACAGAGAATTAAAAAAAAAATTGTAAAGCACTTATTGGTCCTTGTTTTGTTTTATTTTATTTTTTTTTTCTTTAATGGAAATCGTCTTTAATGAAACTGGGACAAAAACGCAGGGCATTCCTTACACAGCTGGTGATTTGACGTTAATTATAGCCGCGTTTGTTCCGTTGCCAATGGTTGAGAAATCATCAAGTTGACAGAATGTGACGAGCCATACAAAAGAGCGATTACTTCTAGTCCTGATTCATTCAATCAATATTTTTAGCTCCCTTAGATTCCGTACAATTCCGGATTCCACAGTGACAGCAATGTCTTCAAGCATGCGCCTGATACTTTCAGTCTTTTCTGTCTCAATATATCCACAGCTAACCAGATATTTCTTGATGTTTTCTTTAAAAACAACTCTTTCTTCAATTTTCATAAAAATCATCGTATCTCACTTCCGGTTTCTATGGCAACCAAATCATTTTTTTTCTCTCAACGTTATACATACTGATAACAACCATATCCGCAGTGTTATCATAATTTGATCCAGCCTGTAAAATCAATTTTCAGATAATTAACACTATTATAACTTTGCAAGACTATAAGATGGTTATAACAAGAAATTAGATTGATATTTATTTAGAACATGACATTCCACATCCCTCCAGGCAAATCACACAACACAAACGGCATGATGATGCTATAAAAGTAAAGTAAAGTACCCCCCGTCACGCCAAGTGGCGTATAGGGAAATATGGTGTTAGTGACCCTATATTTTACAGACCTTCAGCACATGATTTTTGGGGTAATGTGGTCGGTATTACGCCCGTGCTGCTTTACTTTCCCAGAAAAAATCCGGTACCCATTTAAGGCTGGGTGAACCCGGAGCCGTCGGTTGGGATCGAACCCTACCCCTTGTCCGTAGTAGTCCATGATGATGCTATGCTTTACAATATTTCAACAGATCTATCTTCTTTATTTTACCTTCATATCTCGCTGAACGACTTAGAAAGTGTTTGTTGAAGACCTATGCTCCACTGGGAGCAGAAAGTGTTTGTTGAAGACCTATGCTCCACTGGGAGCTGAAAGTGTTTGTTGAAGACCTATGCTCCACTGGGAGCTGAAAGTGTTTGTTGAAGACCTATGCTCCACTGGGAGCTGAAAGTGTTTGTTGAAGACCTATGCTCCACTGGGAGCTGAAAGTGTTTGTTGAAGACCTATGCTCCACTGGGAGCTGAAAGTGTTTGTTGAAGACCTATGCTCCACTGGGAGCTGAAAGTGTTTGTTGAAGACCTATGCTCCACTGGGAGCTGAAAGTGTTTGTTGAAGACCTATGCTCCACTGGGAGCTGAAAGTGTTTGTTGAAGACCTATGCTCCACTGGGAGCTGAAAGTGTTTGTTGAAGACCTATGCTCCACTGGGAGCTGAAAGTGTTTGTTGAAGACCTATGCTCCACTGGGAGCTGAAAGTGTTTGTTGAAGACCTATGCTCCACTGGGAGCTGAAAGTGTTTGTTGAAGACCTATGCTCCACTGGGAGCTGAAAGTGTTTGTTGAAGACCTATGCTCCACTGGGAGCTGAAAGTGTTTGTTGAAGAACTATGCTCCACTGGGAGCTAAAAAGGTAGAATTATCTCGCTGTTCCCTTTTAGCGAGAGGAAAATTATATACTCTGAGATCAAATCAAAACCGGGGTAAATGCAAATTTGCAAGTTATAAGTTATCAATCCATCAATTCTCAAGTCTGTTTTTAAGTTTGGAAGATACATACATTGTTTCTGCTCTTTTAACCCGTGTTAGTATGTTGAGGAGGTGTAACAAAATAATTTCATTGATTTGTTTACTTTTAAATAATTATATGTTTGGTTTATTAATTAATTTTTTTTTTTGTTCTGAATTTTTGTTATTATACATACACTAGTACTTTGGTTAGTAAACATGTATTTTTTTTTAAAATTGATTTGATGCTTTTTGTAATTTAGTGCCAGGATTAGTAGTTTTGTAATGTGCTTAGATAACTATAAGATTGTGTGGTGTGCACGTGAAATTTGCCTTTTTAATTGGTGAGTTGATTACAACAAATGTGGGTATTGTAAAATCCTCAAATTTAGGACAAGCAAGAAACTCATATTTTTATATACCTCAAATAAGCAAAAATATTTCCTAAATGCATGACACTAGGGGAAAAAAATCAGACTGAAGGTCAGTGAAAATAAATAAGATTTCACGAAAAAAGAATTACAGAAATTCATCAAACAGTTTCCGAGATAATTAATAAACTCTGTGGGCATGCATCTCTGAACGAACTATAGTTACTTGATTAGTAATGTAGTATTGTGCTTAGTTATTTGGTGATTTGATTAGTTATTTAGTTTGTGGTTAGTCATGTGGTGTGGTTATTAGTTTTGTGCGGTAGTTAGTTATTTGGTGATGTGATTATTTATTTAGTTTGTGGTTAGTCATGTGGTGTGGTTATTAGTTTTGTGCGGTAGTTAGTTATTTGGTGATGTGATTAGTTATTTAGTTTGTGGCTAGTTATTTGGTGATGTGATTATTTAGTTAGTTTGTGGCTAGTTATTTGGTGATGTGATTAGTTATTTAGTTTGTGATTAGTTATTTGGTGATGTGAATATTTATTTAGTTTGTGATTAGTTATTTGGTGATGTGATTATTTATTTAGTTTGTGGTTAGCTATTCGGTGATGTGATTAGTTATTTAGTTTGTGATTAGTTATTTGGTGATGTGATTATTTATTTAGTTTGTGGCTAGTTATTTGGTGATGTGATTAGTTATTTAGTTTGTGATTAGTTATTTGGTGATGTGATTAGTTATTTGGTGATGTGATTAGTTATTTGGTGATGTGATTAGTTATTGAGTTTATGGTTAGTTATTTGGTGATGTGATTATTTATTTAGATTGTGATTAGTTATATAGTTTGTGGCTAGTTATTTGGCGATGTGATTAGTTATTTAGTTTGTGGTTAGTTATTTGGTGATGTGATTATTTATTTAGTTTGTGGCTAGTTATTTGGTGATGTGATTATTTATTTAGTTTGTGGCTAGTTATTTGGTGATGTGATTAGTTATTTAGTTTGTGGTTAGTTATTTGGTGATGTGATTATTTACATGTATTTAGTTTGTGGCTAGTTATTTGGTGATGTGATTAGTTATTTAGTTTGTGGTTAGTTATTTGGTGATGTGATTATTTATTTAGTTTGTGGCTAGTTATTTAGTGATGTGATTATTTATTTAGTTTGTGGCTAGTTATTTGGTGATGTGATTAATTATTTTTTTAGTTTGTGGCTAGTAATTTGGTGATGTGATTATTTGTTTTTAGTTTGTGGCTAGTTATTTGGTGATGTGATTAGCTATTTAGTTTGTGGCTAGTTATTTGGTGATGTGATTAGCTATTTAGTTTGTGGCTAGTTATTTGGTGATGTGATTATTTATTTAATTTGTGCAGTGTTATTTGGTGATGTGATTAGTTATTTAGTTTGTGGTTAGTCATGTGAAATGGTTATTAGTTTTGTGCCGTGGTTAGTTGTTTGGTGATGTGATTATTCATTTAGTTTTGTAGCAAGCAATTTGGTGGTGTGATTAGTTCTGTGTTGTCGTTAGTTAGTGGCTGTTGTGATTAGGTTATTATTAAAAGTTTATAATTGAGTATTGCTGCTTATTAATATAATCGCTTTATACATGCATTATCATAATCACCTGTTGCGACAGCCTCTGTGTATTAAACGCAACTCTACCTGTCGCTAAAATATTGCTTCATAACATGAAGACAAGTCAAATCCTTCAGTTGTTACATTAGTCACCACCTGACAAACAAAGTAGAGGCAGCCTAAGGGGACATAGCGATGAGCTATACATAATGAAATGAAAGAGGCTAGCATGTTCTGGCGAGAGTTGTCCATGCTTGCTCCAGACCGGAATGGGTGCAAGGGGATCTCTTGTAAGTGTTCTATACTTAGACTAGAGTTCACATGATTATGAAGAAGAAGAAGGAGAGTTACAAGAGTCTATGTTGTGTATGTGAATAAGACTGCTAAGTCCAATTCAGGACGGGATAATCAAGTCCAATTTTGGACAATCAATAGCTGTTGCTACTGTAGGATCTATTTCACAAATATTTGAACCTGTTTCTGTAACTGCCTGCTACACTTCTGGCTGTCACACAATCTTAACTTTCTCGGGGTGTGCGACATATAATTCCATTATATGTTACATCATTATGTGTGTTTAGTTAAGATTAATATAGGTCTGAAATATGCTACAATTTTTGCATGTTTTAAGTTAAGATTTAATATAGTTCTGAAATAAGCCACATCTTTTCATGTGTTACATTAAGATTAATATATATATAGTTCAGTCATATGGCACATCTTGCTTGTGTTAAGTTAAGATTAATATAGTTCAGTCATATGGCACATCTTTGCGTGTGTTAAGTTAAGATTAATATTCTTCTTCTTCTTCTACCTTTTAAGCTCCCAGTGGAGCATAGGGCTTCAACAAACACTTTCTAAGTGGTTCTGATTTTTTGCCATTCTTTTAAGATCATTCATTGTCTTCCCCATCATCTTCATTTCTGCTTCTATCTGTCTTCTCCAAGAATTCCTTGGTCTTCTTCTTTGTCTTTTCCCCTGGGGATTCCAAAAAGGGCCTTTTGTGCAATACTCTCAGTTGGCTTCCGCAGTGTGTGTCATATCCATCGCCATCGTCTTCGCTGTATCTCTTTATCCACTGGTATTTAACTGGTACATTTCCATAATTCTATGTTAGTGATTTTGTCCTGCCATTTCCATCCTTTTACTCTGCGTAAGCATCCATTAATGAAAGTCTGTATCTTCATGATTGTCACTTTTGTTGTTCTCCATGTTTCACAGCCATATAATAGGACCGACTTAACATTTGAGTTGAAAATTTTTATTTTTGTATTTAACCTAATTTCTTTGGATTTCCATATGTTTCCCAGTGTAATGAAAGCTCCTCTTGTTTTTGATATCTTTATTTTGATATCATTTTCTGTTCCTCCCTCTTTATCTATATTACTGCCCAGATATATCAAAGATTGTACGTCTAGTAGAGGTATTTCTCCTAATTTTATTTGGTTATTGTCAACTGCATTAATTCTCATAATGTTGGTCTTATCTCTATTAATCTTCAGTCCTAGCTGTTGTGATCTCTCATCAAGTATGCTCATTTTATCCTGCATCTGTTGATGGCTGTGTGATAGGAGAGCTATGTCATCAGCAAAGTCTAAATGATCAAGTTGCTTGGTCAGTGACCACTGGATCCCATTTATGTTGTTTTGAGTTATTTTCATAATCCAATCTATGGCCAGTAGAAAGAGAAATGGAGACTGAAGGCATCCCTGCCTTACTCCTATTCTTATTTCAAATGCTTCTGTAAGCTGTCCTTCATGCACCACACTACATTTCGTTCCTTCATACATTGTTTTTATCAGGTTAATAAACTTTATGGGGATTCCGTAATGACTCAGCAACTTCCAAAGCATTCGTCTGTCTAAACTATCAAATGTCTTTTCGTAATCTATTAATCCAATATAAAGTGGGGATTTTAGTTCTAAACTTTGTTCAGTTATTATACATAGAGTAGTTATTTGATCAGCACATGATCTGTTCTTCCTAAAACCTGCTTGTTCATCTCTCAAATGTTTCTCTATGGCCTCTTTTAGTCTCTCCAGAATGATTCTGCTTAATATTTTTCCTGGCACTGATAGTAGCACAATTCCCCTATAATTTGTGCACTCTTATAAACTTCCTTTCTTTTTCTTGTTTAATCATATATCCTTCTTTCCAGTCTTTAGGTATTTCTTCCCTCTCCCAAATGTTATCTAATAGATTATGTAATATCTTGGTAGAGGTGTTAATTTCTGCTTTGATGGCTTCCGGAGGAATTTCATCTGGTCCTGTGGCTTTACCATTTTTTAATAGTTTGATGGCTTTCATTATTTCTTCTTTGCTTGGTTTTCCACAGTTAAAGTGTAACTCGTCTTCTGCTGGTAGTATATCTGGAGGATTATATGAGCCGGGTCTGTTCAAAAGTTCTTCAAAGTGCTCTTTCCATCTCTCCATTTGTTCCCTTATATTACTAAGCAGATTTCCTTCCTTATCTTTAATAGAGGCATTGATCTGTTTGTATTTTCCACTTAATTTATTTGTGCTGTTGTACAATTTTTTTTCATATTCCCTTTATTTGCTGCTTCATCTGCCTCTTTAGCTAGTTCATTTATATATTTCCTCTTATCCCTTTTAATGCATCTTCTTACGTCGTTGTTCACCTCTGTGTAAGCTTCCTGTGTCTTGGCTTTATTACTTCTCGTTTTGCTTTTATTTATGTCTGCTTTCTTGTTCTTTCTTTCTTTAATTTTATCCAGGATCTCTGCTGTCATCCATGCCTTATTCTCGCGTTCTCTTTTCCCCGGTGTTTCTTCGCATGTCTCTTTCCATATATCTTTTACCTGTTTCCAAATGATCTTCTATATTTATTGTATTTTCTAGTTGTTGGAGGACTTGGTATTTGTTTGATATTGTGACTGCGAATTTATCTTTAATGCCTTGTTCTTTAAGAAACCCTAAGATTAATATAGTTCAGTCATATGGCAAATCTTTGCGTGTGTTAAGTTAAGATTAATATAGTTCAGTCATATGGCACATCTTTGCGTGTGTTAAGTTAAGATTAATATAGTTCAGTCATATGGCACATCTTTGCCTGTGTTAAGTTAAGATTAATATAGTTCAGTCATATGGCGCATCTTTGCGTGTGTTAAGTTAAGATTAATAAAGTTCAGTCATATGGCACACATTTGCCTGTGTTAAGTTAAGATTAATATAGTTCAGTCATATAGCACATCTTTCCAAGTTTTAATAATAATATTGAAAGTTTTGAATGAGATCAATGTGTACCTTTAAAGCGCTTCTAGTGTCCATTTCATTGACCTCTATTGTCTACCATACAATAATATTTTGGTAGTCAGTTGTTTGGCATGCGGACTATATGATCCGTCCAGCAGGTTTGTGCGTGCAATGAATACTTTTAATACTGGGGATATCAGCTCTGTCCAAAATTACGAATCTTAAATTTTGTCTTGCCACTTGATGTTCGTCAGCTTCCTAACATAGGTCTTGTGGAAGTGATGAAGGAATTTAGCTTTTTGTGTATGGTCTCCTACACATACTAATGTTTTACATACCTAACAGCAACATTGAAAGCACAGCAGCTATATAAACTGTCAGCTTTGTCACTCATCATCATCATCATGTGCCGTACCGGTTGGCGTTGGCGATCATGTCCTTCCACAATCTTCTATCCACAGTGCATCGTATGAGTTCTGTTGTTGACTGTTTTCCATGCCATGACACCAAGCTATCCAGTATTTTCTCTCTTTGTCGTCCGCGATCTCGCTTTCCTTTTATTTTGCCAGTTGTAACCAAGTATTCCAACTTTCCTCTTCTCATGATGTGCCCAACAAATGTTGAGCATCTACACCCTCAGCTTTGTCACTACTACTCAGAAAACTACAAGCACTTTTGATTCTTGATATTTTCGTTTGTATGCATTTGTAGAATTGGATGGAAAGAAAAGAATACAAACGATGAAATTTTACAACCTAATAAAAGCAATATTGGAATGGAAAATACAAAGTAAAAGAGGCAGAGGCAGACCAAGACTAACATGGACGAGTAACATCAAAAGATGAAAAAGTCAACCTATGATAATCTGCACCATCAAAGCAAGAGACAGAGTGGAATGGCGCTCCATGTCGAGACGGCACTCGATGATGATGATGATGCATCTGTGGGACAATGTAAAATGTATGTGCATAAAATGTATGTGCGTAAAATGTATGTGCGTAAAATGTATGTGCATAAAATGTATGTGCGTAAAATATATGCAATCATCAACTTTGTGTGCCGTCTCCGCATCGAAAGTTGGCTACCATGGAGCGCCATTCCGTTCTGTTTCTTGTTTTGATGGTGACGTTTGTCATAGGTTGACTTGTCCATCTTTTGATGCTACTCGTCTATGGTAATCTCGGTCTGCCTCTGCCTCTATCTCTTTTACATTAGGGTCCAGACAAAGAAATGCTCATAAAAGCATAAAAATGCGAAGCTGCACTGAAGCTAATTGTGAGGACAAATAAAAAAATTATAGAAAAAAAAAAGCGGACAAAACATCGTTCTGGTTTTTGTTGTCCACTTACTAGGCGAAGCATACAACTTCTCACCTTCAAGAAGGCACACAAAGTTGGTGATTGCAGTTGTGTGCTACGTCATCGTAATGGCTCATCGTACATCCCTAGACCGGCCTTACGCTAATCTTACGGTCTGTTGTTTGATGTGCGACCGGGATAATCTGACGACTAACTGTGTGTCTATATATGTTCGGAATTTTAGTCGACAACGATGGCCTAACATCATCAAGCGCTATACATTTTTAAAATTACGACGATCATCATTTTCAAGAGGACGTGAACTTCCGGTATATGGTGGATAGGCGGTGGGAACATGATAAATGATCCTTATTGCAGTTTCCTCATATTCCAAGTCCGGCTTGTTGCAAGAGCTACTGAGTTAAGTGCTATGTGCACACCGTGAGCTGTGCATCTCATCCGTTTTGATCATGTTTCGATATTCCAATTGTTTACGATGAATGATGATATCGTATGATAGGGAACAGTTGGCTGTGTTCACTTTCTGTGCAGTTTTGCCTTAAGCCTTATGTCTTTTGGCGTGTGCTGAGACTGCAACGATGGGGATTATAGTTACCTTTCTTTGTTTGGGAGATGAGATATTAATTCGGATGATTACGCGGGCGGTTGAGCAATTATGGATTTTAATTCGTTCGCAGTGATACCGGGGCCTACCATAACCAAATACGCGAAGCTTTAGCCACACCGTTTTTTTTCTAATTTTTTATATATTTTTTAAATTACTCACTTTTGCCGTGTATTTTCCCTTCCAATATTACTTTTAGTTGGCTGCTGTGTAACAAGGGCCGAAAAAAACGCATTTGTCTTGTTTGAATTGCGTTTAGTAGTTCTCTTTTCATTTTTAGTTGCTTTAAGATTTCACCGTTTGTTTTCTTTCCATTCAATTCTTTCTATTCTTCTATAAATCCACATTTCAAAGGCTTCAAGTTTCTGTTATGTTTTCTTGTCTAAAGTCCATGTTTCTGCTCCATGCAGGAATGTTGAGAATACAATATGGAATGCAGTGTCTAATTATTGTGGAAACTATATGTGTATAGTTTTATCGTAGCACTGCAATTATTTGCCTGTTCCCTGAATCTATACGTACTGCCGCTAAAAAATATTCACTGTCACATAAATATTCACACATATTTATGTGTTGTTGAATCTATATATTGATCTAGATCATTCCAGCGCCGTTACACGTCATATAGGGCACTCAGTGTTTATCGCCATCTATTTTCCGTACAAGATTTTCTATTTGATACATATATCATTGCTAAAATATATGTATTATCGAATGTGTATACTGTTTATAAAATGTACGTATGCCTTCATCTGTGTATTATACCATATATACATTACCTCTATATACAGACTGCCATTAATGGATGCTTATGTAGAATAAAAAGATGGAAATGGCAGGACAAAATCACTAACATAGAATTATGGAAATGTACCAGTCAAATACCAGTGGATAAATAGATACAGCAAAGACGATGGCGCTGGATAGGACACGCATTGCGGAAGCCAACTGAGAGCATTACACAACAGGTCCCTTTAGGAATTACCAGGGAAAAAGAAAAGAGGAAGGCCAAGGAATTCTTCGAGAAGACAGATATAAGTAGAGATGAAAATAATGGGGAAGACATGGAACGATCTTAAAAGAATGACAAGAAACAGAACGGTGTGGAAAATGTTTGTTGAAGACCTATGCTCCACATGGAGCTGAAAGGTAGAAGAAGAAGAAGACATTACCTCTATTATCTCTGCAATGTCGCTAGTATGCGGGTATGAGCATCTGCACCCTCAGCTTTGTCACTACTACTCAGAAAACTACAAGCACTTTTGATTCTTAGTATTTTCATTTCTACGAATCTGTGTGACAATGTACTGTGCGTAAAATATTTGCAATCAGCAACTTTGTGTGCCTTTTCGAAGGTTGGCTACCATGGAGGGCCTTAAAGCATGGACACAAATCTGCTGGGTATTGATACAAGCATTAAGAAATTTGTTTACCCATTGTGATGTTTAAAGAAGAAAAAAAAGAAGAAACTGCCTGTGAGGACTTAATTTTTTTTTGGTAGTATTAGTATTTGCACTAAAATCACATATAATAAGATCAAACTTACTAAGATCACACTTACTATGATCATACTTACTAAGATCACACTTTTTAAGTTCATATTTACTAAGATCACACTTACTAAGTTCATATTTACTAAGATCACACTTACTAAGTTCATATTTACTAAAATCACACTTACTAAGATCACACTTACTATGATCACACTTACTAAGATCACACTTACTAAGATCACACTTACTAAGATCACACTTATTAAGTTCATATTTACTAAGATCACACTTACTAAGATCACACTTACTATGATCACACTTACTAAGATCACACTTACTAAGATCACACTTACTAAGATCACACTTACTAAGATCACACTTACTAAGATCACACTTACTAAGATCACACTTACTAAGATAACACTTACTAAGATCACACTTACTAAGATCACACTTACTAAGATCACACTTATTAAGTTCATATTTACTAAGATCACACTTACTAAGATCACACTTACTAAGTTCACATTTACTAAGATCATACTTACTAAGATCACATTTAATAAGATCACACTTACTAAGATCACATTTAATAATATCACACTTACTAAGATTACATTTAATAAGATCACACTTAATAAGATCACACTTACTAAGATCACACTTACAAAGATCACACTTAGTAAGATCACATTTATTAAGATCACATTTACTAAGATCACACTTACTAAGATCACACGTATTAAGATCATATTTACTAAGAACACATTTACTAAGATCACACTTACTAAGATCACACTTACTAAGATCACACTTACTATGATCACATTTTCTAAGATCACATTTACTAAGATCACATTTATTAAGATCACGCTTACTAAGATCACATTTACTAAGATCACGCTTACTAAGATCACTTTTACTAAGATCACACTTACTAATATCACACTTACTAAGATCACATTTACAAAGATCACACTTACTAAGATCACATTTACTAAGATCACACTTACTAAGATCACACTTA
This sequence comes from Megaustenia siamemsis, assembly GCA_032433765.1. Taxonomy (NCBI): domain Eukaryota; kingdom Metazoa; phylum Mollusca; class Gastropoda; order Stylommatophora; family Ariophantidae; genus Megaustenia; species Megaustenia siamemsis. The sequence goes on along the minus strand of JAVIAB010000139.1, from coordinate 91,224,644 downwards.
CCAAGATCACATTTACTAAGATCACATTTACTAAGATCACACTTACTAAGATTACACTTCCAAGATCACATTTACCAAGATCACATTTACTAAGATCACACTTACTAAGATCACACTTACCAAGATCACACTTACTAAGATCACATTTACTAAGATCACACTTACCAAGATCACACTTACTAAGATCACACTTACTAAGATCACACTTACCAAGATCACACTTACTAAGATCACACTTGAAAAATAAATTCAAATGTTTCTTTACTGGATAAGTGCCAGCTGAGCAGAACATCGATAGGTGTAGGGTCTTGTGCTCATGTACAAATCGTGGTAGAGCAATGATTAATGATCAGGACCGCTGTTATAGAAGATCTGCTATCCCAAACATTATTCAATATATATTTGTTTGGAAGAATAATGACAGTTTGTTTGATTACGTTGATTATTTGGTCATTGATGTTTTATTTGTTAGAAACAATGGCTGCGATCTCCGACTAGTACAGTCACTGCCAATAAGGAAATAAATGTTAAACTACCTTCGTATATTGCCTACAAGAAAGGTGTCAGTCTGAATAGTAAGAAAATTGAAGTAATGGTCATATAGAAGAAACAATCATCACCAGCATGCAGCAAACAAATAAATAGGACAAATTTGAAACAAGTGCAACATCTGAAATACTTGGGCACAATAATAACACCAGATGGAAGATGCATCACATAAATAAAAAGCAGAATAGCTCAGGCCAAAATAGCATTTCAGAAAATGAAAAATATCTTATGCGATAAATTTATGTCAATATAAATGAGAAAGATAGTTCATCGGTGCAACCAATTCTGACCTATGGAAGCGAATCATGGACAGTAGACAAACAAATGAAAAGACGATTAGAGGCCATATGCAAATTAAAAGGAAAGAGATCGCGGACGACAAAGAGAGAAAATACTAGATGGTTTGGTGTTATGGCATGGAAAACAGTCAACAACAGAACTGATACGATGTACTGTAGAAAGAAGATTGTGGAAGGACATGATCGCCTACGCCAACTTGTATGGCACATGATGATGATGATGATGATATTGCCTAGAAAAATCTTTGCAAACCACAACTTAATATCTTCAGCTAACGACGTTAATGGGGACTCCACAGCCACCTCGTCCGGTAGGTAGCGTCATGTGCTACAGGTGACACCCGATCGTCATCAAGCTACTGTATGCAAGATAAACAGTCAACAACAGCACTGATACGATGCACTGTAGATAGAAGATTGTTGAAAGACATGATCACCTACGCCAAGCGATATGGCACATCATGGTGAAGATGATGTTTTATTTGTTCATGGCTAGCAGCAATGCTTAATGCTAAACTTTGTCAAATGTTTTGTTGAGTCAATTTACAAGTTGAGCAGGTCCAGTTGATGTACACGAGTACACGATAACTGAAGATTTGCTCCACTGTAACCCTCCCTCTTCCTCATCTATGATATCTCCTCAGCTATGATATATCATCAGCTATGATATCTCCTCAGCTATGATATCTCCTCAATTATGACATCCCAACTATGATATCTCCTCAGCTATGATATCACAGGTGTATGATATTGGATGAATCTCGTTTTTCATGTTGGACAGAAGACACTATTCTTATTGACCTGGGCATCAATCGATCCGGTATGAAAGTTCAATGAATGTTATCGTCATAAGCGTTTACTAGAGCTTATTAACTTGACGGCGCCAGTATTCTCTCCAATTAAACATTTGACCGTTAAATACATCAAGGTGTTTCTCCGCCCGTGCCACAGATTCCAAACTGAAATCTCCCGACTATAGACTATCTTAGTGACAACCCATAAGTGGAGTCTTCCAAGCTGACTCTCCCAGGTGGTGGCTGTGCCAAATTATCTGGCACATCCGTTCGGTCCGTCACCGATGTTGATTCAGTTAATATTTTTATTTAGCTCACTTTGAACCCGATTAGCTCCTGCTTCCACAGTGACAGAGATGTCTCCAAACACGCGATTTATTTTTTCTTACTTTTCTGTTAGGCAACTAGTGTGTCTTAAATATTTCTGGAACACTATATTATTTCCATGAAAGAGCAAGCACATATGAGCCGCGATAGCTCAGTGGTTAATGAATTGGACTACAAAGGACAAGAGGTAGAGTTCGATTCCAACCGACAGCTTCCGGGTTTACCCAACCTTAAATGGGTACCGAATTTGTTTCTCGGAAATTAATTAATTAATTGTTGTTAATGAAACGTAGGCACAGGCTTAATACCGACCACATTATCCAAAAAATGATGTGCTCAAGGTCTGTAAAATGTATCGTCACTAACACCATATTCCCTATACGCCACTTGGCGTGACGGGGCTCTTTACTTTGCTTACTTTTACTACAAGCCCATATATCAAAAGATGAAGTACATGAATATGTTATAAGATCCATGTACTTCATAATAGTAAAAGTTAAGAGCCCCGTTACTCCAAGTGACGTATCGGGAATATTGTGTTAGTGATCATAATTTTCATAGTCCTTCGGCACACGAATTTTTGGGTAATGTGGTCAGTATTACGCCCGTGCCCTTTTGCTTTCCCAGAAAAATTCCGGTACACATTTAAGGCTGGGTAAACCCGGAAGCAGTCGATCAGGATCGAACCTCATAATAGTGTTATGTGTTTAAAAAAAAAAAAAAAAAAACATTAGTATGGCATTTATCCCATTTCCGGTGTCTGCCTGGAAGGACATACGGGACTGGGGTAAAAAAAAAAGGCCACTTGTGCAATACGATAGCCGAGGTGTTGGAATCATACATTGTATTAGTGAAAAAAACTAGCATTCCCTCAAGATTCTGAGTTTTGTCGCTCGTTTCTTCCGTGGCCCCTCGACCTCCCCTCGGTTAATTAGTATAGTTGCGATTGTTATTTTGAGGCCAAAAATAACCAAATGGTACTATTAATTTCCTAACTGGCGTCTCCTTCCGTGATTTACGGACACTGGCGATTTGATTTTCTGAACCCGAGTGCGAAATCGTAGAAAGAAATATTGGTTATCTGCGGAGACAGCCGTCGAGGGCCGGAAAATCGATTGTGAAAACTGGTCGGTTGGGAAAGATTTATAGGAGAACCGGGTTACCTTCTCCCTAAGCACAGTAAACCGGAATAGTATTTCCTCCCTGGAGATTACCGCTTAAGTTAGATAGTTATCTACATTTCCTGCATGGACGTTAATTCTTATTTTGGACTATCGAAATCTCCGCTTGGGGAATCTCCGCTACGTGACTTTGAAGACGCTAATTGTTGTTTAGGACCAATTGAGCACTTGGTTTTGTTTTGTTGGGATTCAACAAAGGGGATGTAAGAAGATGTACAAAATAAGAGTTAAGTCGCTTCAATAGTTTTCAAATCTGAGATCCAGGTATTGAGTACAGGGTTGTTCCATTAATTGTACACGGTGCGAGCTGTGGCAGTGTACAGGGTTGTTCCATTAATTGTACACGGTGCGAGCTGTGGCAGTGTACAGGGTTGTTCCATTAATTGTACACTGTGCGAGCTGTAGCAGTGTAAAAAGTAAGGTAATGTTCTCATTCTTTCTTCATTTCTTCAAATACCGATCAAATGCAGTCTCCACAACGAAGGTTCGTTACCATGTGACGGAATTCTCCTTTTTTGTCTTTCCATTACCGTATAAAGATGAACTTGACACCAATACCGCACTTTAAAGCAAAGTAAGGAAACATCAGATATTTTAAATTCAATTTGGCATCAGTAACATTAGTTTCGAGTTTTCGTGTGATTCGTAAGGTAGATAATATCTGTGTGTATTATATATCAATCACATTAAGGCTCTTGAATAGTCTATAAGTCTTCGGTAACACTAACTGATGGTAGCTATTTTACCATTTGAAGCTACATTTGATGAGTAGACGTTTATTCCCACCACTCGCTTTTTTCATAAATCAGATGTGATTTTGCTTGCAGGATCATTTGGAAAACCCTGCTAGTTAGTTAGTTAGTTAGTCGAAAGATCATCCTCCTTGCACAAGGGGCATATCCATAAGTGCTCCGATTTCCTTTCGAGTAAATTCACAAGTGTGTGACGGCTGATCGTGCCGGTTCGCAGTTGGTTAACCATACACCTCTGGCGTCCTGAAAAATGTTCGCTCTTAGCTGTGCCAAGCCTTACGCGACTATGCGTTAGTCTCGCCATTGCGTTTGAATCCTTGTCGTCTCGAAAGTCTGCTACTCTTCCCGCCTCGCGGATTGCGTGTAAAATGTCCGCGTTGTCCATGGCCTTGCCATCTGAAATTTTAGCCTTTTCAGCAAGCTTGTCAGCTCGTTCGTTCCCTTGCACTCCAGAGTGGCCAGGTACGTAGATGAAGACGATTTCTTTTAAAGTTGACAGCTGCAGGGACTTCAACCACTCTCTTCGCCTCCACCCAGCCTCAACCTTCTTAAGCATACTCATGGAGTCACTGAGAAAACATACTCCTGCGAAAGACTGTGTTTCGAGCCATGTCATTGCCTTAGTGACTGCTAAAACCTCCACTGTCATGCTGCTCGTTGTTTGCGAAAAAGCACCACTATCCTCATGCACCATTTGCCCTTTCACCTGCGCTGTATATGCCCATGAACATCGTTTATTTCGTACAACCGAACCATCTGTGTAGATAATAATATTGCCGGGCGTTACGTTTTCTTTGATTAAGGCCTGAATCTTATCCTCTACGACCTTGGGATTCATCGTTCTACATTCTTTATTCAGTGTTATGCAGACTTTGATAGTAATTGTAGAAATGTCATTTGGCCATTGCCGCCATTCTTCTCCACGCTGCAAGTCATTTAGCATGCACACCTTTTGAATGGATTTCTCTGCCCTGCCCATCCACGACTGGCCTCGCTCGAGTCTATCACCTTTTGGTGCTAGCGCTACAGAATTTAAAGGATGTCTTTCATCAGCAAGAATGTTCAGAAAAGCGCGTGCTCTACACAACTCGATTCTACTTTCTATGGTTGGAATGTCAAGTAGGTATCTTAACGCTCTGCATGACGTGTCTCTAGTGCAGCCAAGAATAATGCGCATAGCCTAGTTCTGAATTTTTTCGAGCCTCTTTAACTGAAGTTTGCTGAGAGTTTGAATCGCCAAAGCGTATTCTAGAACAGAAACAACCAGTCCCTGGTATAATGTATGCAGGTGCCGCTGTTCACTGCCTGCAGCGGCCATTACTTTCATAGCAGCAAGACCCTTTTTTGCTTTCTCTATCACGTTATCAATGTGCTTTACGAAAGCAAGGCTTCGATCTAAATGAATACCTAAATATTTCATTGTCATAGATCTTGGCAAAGTGTCTGAAAACATTTCTACAGATGGAGTATCAGTATTAACGATGTTATATAGTGAGAACCAAGTTACTTCAGCTTTTGATGGGTTCACGTTGGCACCTGCCTCGTCACACCACTTTTGTATGCGCCTGAGTTCTGATTGTAGGTCCGCAGTTATTTTGTTTCGATCTTTTCCCTGTCGATAAACCAAAATGTCATCGGCATAAGAAAGAATGCGACCTGGCCCTTCCAACCGATCTCTTGTGATTTTCACAGTGTATGCATTGAAAAGTACGGGAGATAAAGGTGAGCCTTGCGGTAACCCGGGATACATCGTAATTATATCAGAAGTCCAACTACCAGATCGAAAAACCACTTTGCGCTGAAAAAGTGCCGCTGTTAGCCAATTTAGGATGCGGGGACTGACGCCTAAATTTATGAGCTGGTTGAATAAGAAGTTAAAGGGTACTTTGTTGTAAGCGTCCTCCAGATCTATTGCAGCAGCACATGTCTCTAAACCGCGTTGAAACCCTTCATAAACATCCTGAGCAAACACGGCAGCATTTGACCAAGTCTCTCTACACGGACGATACCCTCCAAGCGTTGATGGAAACAAGTTTGCGTTTTCAAAAAAAACAAGAAAGTTTCTTTGCAATTACCTTTTCTAAAAGCTTGCCTATGGTATTCTGCATGGTTATGATGCGGTAGCCCTGAATTTTTCTGTGGTCTTTGCTTGGTTTTGGCAGCGGTATCAAGTAGCTGTGTAGCCATTCTTCATTGATTATTGCAGTCCTGATACTGTCATTGTACATGCTTACCAGTTCACCCAAGTCAACATCGGATAAGTTGTTGATATCCGCGTATCTTAACCCATCTGGGCCTGGGGCGCTGTTCTTAGATCGTTTTAAAGCGAGTCTTACTTCCTCTACCGAGACATAATCACTGTTATCTGTTAAGTCAGCACCAACTAGCATAGAAATATGTTCTCTCACAACTCTTCTTCCTCTACATTTTTGTGGTCGCACTGCTGTAGGTAGTGAGCCAACAGTGCCTTGCCCTTGCTTTCATCAGTTTTATGCCAGATAGAATCAGCATCTTGGAAATCTGGGATTGCTTTACTCTGCACTTTACCGTTCATACTTTTATGCAGCCTCCAGAACAGTTTTAACGATTTATCACGACCTATCCTGTCACAGAACTCAGCCCATTTATCACTTTTTGCTTTCATGGCTACTTCTTGAAAGGAAGTAATCTTTTCCTGTACTATCCCTTTTAAGAACAAAATATGATCAGGAGACGCAAACAAACTTCCTTTGGCTATTTGCCACTCTCTGACAGACTGTCTCTTCTCCAGCCAAACTTTTTGCACTTCGTTGCTCCACCATGGAGGTTGTTGATATGTAGCTATTTTGTTGTGATGTTTTCTCTTAGCGCGCCGAACTTTACTGATGACATCATCTTCTGCACAGCTGTAACGAAAAGTTTTTACTTTTCTCCTGCATTGCTTCGATCTACCCATTGCTATTAAAATGCTACAAGGGAGATGATCACTGCCATGATGACCAAGGACCCCCCACTTACACGATGTCGAGAAATAGGAGGAAACCAGTGCTAAATCGATGGCGCTGTCCTCATCACCTGGTCTAGTCGCTGTTCTGGTGTTGCTGCCATTATTAATGCATAGGAGATCGAGTGTAGTGATGGCTTCTTCGAGCTCCTTACCCTGTTTATTTGCTGAGGTATTGCCCCAGGATGCACCTTTTGCGTTAAAGTCGCCACAGAAAATGGTATTTTTTTCTAGACTTGCAATATCTTTCAGAAACTGCCATTCCTCAAAACCCACTACAGCATTGCAGGCGTAAACATTGACAAACAAGAAAGGCTGCGTGGACTGTACCTTTACTGCTAACAGTTGAATTTTGGAACTGTTCCACTGAGAAACATTTACTTCTGTTGCTGACAAACCCTGCCGCACGAAAATTGCTAGCCCCATGTGGTCGTTGTTGAAGAAAGCTTGGAAACCTGCATATCTAGGTTTTTTATCACCAAGTCTTGTTTCTTGAATAGCAAAGATATCACAGCTAAACATTAGCTTTTCAAAAATGCCTCCACGCTTGCGGACACTGGCGCAATTCCAGTACAAAATTCGGGTGTTGGTGAGGCCTAATCTTTCTGACTTGCAACGATTCTTCCGAAGCCCTGCTCTTTTTCCCTGCCTTTTTCGACGCCCACGCTTAGCTCTAAATTTAGGCCGCTTTGTTTGTAAACAACCGCACTGTGACAGATTATATGAGGACAGCGAGCCGACGAAACTGGAGCGACAAAGTGACGATGAGCGACTACACACCCAGCGCCCTGTGGCCATCTTAGAGTAGAGTGAAAAATTGACCGACGTAAACACTGATCACAAACACACACTAGACGAAAATACTCCAAAGAATTTCAAGCTCAGATGCACGAAACTCCGTAGCACCGGCGAAGATCTTGGTTAATAGACCTCCTGGTCAGTGAAAGTCACAAACAAACTACATGATTCTGGTGTAAAATACTCCAATTGATGTAGAAAGTTGAAGCGGAATCAGAGAACACAACCCTGAGTCCGCCATTACACCGACCGGATCGGGATAAAACCCTGCTATAGTTATGTGATTGATAAGTTAAACACGTAGCGATAACACGCAAGTGTTTGAGTTGGATAGGTCACGCACTTTTGATTCGGGAACTAGTCAAGACGTAATATAAGCAAAATGGTATTAAGCAGCTAAACCTGTAGAGAGAGACAAGACCAACTACAATGTTTCAGCTTAAGGTTAATGAGGTACAAAGCAACAAATTATGAATATTAAAAACGAAAGGAAAGTACTATTATCAAAATAACAAGAACAACAATGCAGTTGGCAATACAGGGAAGGAAACAAGGTACTACAAGGTAGGAAACTAAGGTAAGAGCTCCCTCCGCGCTATAAGGCATTAAGGCACATGAAGAGTAAGAGCGCTTCTCACGATCAAAGGGACTAAAGACATAGAGAGTAGAAGCGCTCTCTACGCCATGAGGCACGTAAAGGTAAGAGCTCCCTCCGCGCTTTAAGGTACTAAAGGTCATGGAGGCTAACCGATTCCTTCACGCTTTAAGGTACTAAAGGTCATGGAAGCTAAGCAATTCCTCCACGCTTTAAGGTACTAAAGGTCATGGAAGCTAAGCAATTCCTCCACGCTTTAAGGTACTAAAAGTCATGGAGGCTAAGCGATTCCTTCACGCTTTAAGGTACTAAAGGTCATGGAGGCTAACCGATTCCTTCACGCTTTAAGGTACTAAAGGTCATGGAAGCTAAGCAATTCCTCCACGCTTTAAGGTACTAAAAGTCATGGAGGCTAAGCGATTCCTTCACGCTTTAAGGTACTAAAGGTCATGGAAGCTAAGCAATTCCTCCACGCTTTAAGGTACTAAAGGTCATGGAGGCTAAGAGCTCCCTCCACGCTTGAAAGGTACTAAAGGTCATGGAGGCTAAGAGCTCCCTCCACGCTTGAAGGTACTAAAGGTCATGGAGGCTAAGAGCTCCCTCCACGCTTTAAGGTACTAAAGGTCATGGAGGCTAAGAGCTCCCTCCACGCTTGAAGGTACTAAAGGTCATGGAGGCTAAGAGCTTCCTCCACGCTTTAAGGTACTAAAGGTCATGGAGGCTAAGAGCTTCCTCCACGCTTTAAGGTACTAAAGGTCATGGAGGCTAAGAGCTTCCTCCACGCTTGAAGGTACTAAAGGTCATGGAGGCTAAGAGCTTCCTCCACGCTTGAAGGTACTAAAGGTCATAGAGGCTAAGAGCTCCCTCCACGCTTTAAGGTACTAAAGGTCATGGAGGCTAAGAGCTTCCTCCACGCTTGAAGGTACTAAAGGTCATAGAGGTTAAGAGCTCCCTCCACGCTTGAAGGTACTAAAGGTCATGGAGGCTAAGAGCTCCCTCCACGCTTGAAGGTACTAAAGGTCATGGAGGCTAAGAGCTCCCTCCACGCTTTAAGGTACTAAAGGTCATGGAGGCTAAGAGCTCCCTCCACGCTTGAAGGTACTAAAGGTCATGGAGGCTAAGAGCTTCCTCCACGCTTGAAGGTACTAAAGGTCATGGAGGCTAAGAGCTTCCTCCACGCTTTAAGGTACTAAAGGTCATGGAGGCTAAGAGCTTCCTCCACGCTTGAAGGTACTAAAGGTCATGGAGGCTAAGAGCTTCCTCCACGCTTGAAGGTACTAAAGGTCATAGAGGCTAAGAGCTCCCTCCACGCTTTAAGGTACTAAAGGTCATGGAGGCTAAGAGCTTCCTCCACGCTTGAAGGTACTAAAGGTCATAGAGGTTAAGAGCTCCCTCCACGCTTGAAGGTACTAAAGGTCATGGAGGCTAAGAGCTTCCTCCACGCTTGAAGACACTAAAGGTCATGGAGGATAAGAGCTTCCTCCAAGCTTTAAGGTACTAAAGGTCATAGAGGCTAAGAGCTTCCTCCACGCTTTAAGGTACTAAAGGTCATGGAGGCTACGAGCTCCATCCACGCTTTAAGACACTAAAGGTCATGGAAGCTAAGAGTTTCCTCCACGCCTTAAGGTACTAAAGGTCATGGAGGCTAAGAGCTCCCTCCACGCTTTAAGGTACTAAAGGTCATTTAGGCTAAGAGCTTCCTCCACGCTTGAAGATACTAAAGGTCATGGAGGCTAAGAGTTCCCTCCACGCTTTAAGGTACTAAAGGTCATGGAGGCTAAGAGCTTCCTCCACGTTTGAAGGTACTAAGGGTCATGGAGGCTAAGAGCTCCCTCCACGCTTTAAGGTACTAAAGGTCATGGAGGCTAAGAGTTCCCTCCACGCTTTAAGGTACTAAAGGTCATGGAGGCTAAGAGTTCCCTCCACGCTTTAAGGTACTAAAGGTCATGGAGGCTAAGAGCTCCCTCCACGCTTTAAGGTACTAAAGGTCATGGAGGCTAAGAGTTCCCTCCACGCTTTAAGGTACTAAAGGTCATGGAGGCTAAGAGTTCCCTCCACGCTTTAAGGTACTAAAGGTCATGGGGGTTAAGAGCTCTGTTATAGTGTGACTCAGTCATGGGCGATAATGGAAGAATAGAAATATATGACGATAGACAGAAGAATAAAAGAATGAGGCGATGACGATGTGAAGTAGGATAGTTTTAGGCGGCGTAGAAAAGACACTCTTCAGAGGATTAGGAAGGAGACGTTAAGTCTACCCAACTCAGTCGCTGAGTCGTAATCAACTTGAAGATTACCAGTGAAATGCGTACAGGTGGTCAGCCTAAAGCCAGACAGATGTTTGCTCTGGTCGACAAAGTTGCGTAACGCAACGACACGGCCGCTGGTTCTAGGAAACTCTTATATCGGCAGACGCCTTGAAGTCCAGTGAAGACCTGAGATGAAAGCGGACAACTAAACTGCCCCGCGTAATCAAAAGACTAGGTTATCTTTACGTTCAGCAGTGATTACTCTTTGAGTCTCTGAATTGGAAATCGCCTCGAGTTTTAGTTGTTAGGGGACGGACTTAGGAAGATGGACAGGTTCGACAGGACTCCTAAAGTAATAAGACTTTAGAGATAATTAAAAAAAGGCGGAGCTAGAGAGATAGTGACGGTCAACAGACGTAGGTTAGGCTTTATCAGTGGTCGGGGGGTGTGGTCACCTGGGACTTAAACCCCGAGACCCTGGGAACTAGGGAGATCAGGAGAGGAGAGGCGCAGAATGCTTTTGGGGCGAGGAGCAGTAGCTAGAGAGACATTTAGCTACACTCGGGCAGACTCAGCTACACTCAGCCAGACTCGAGACAATTCGGCCACACTCGGCCAGACTGAGCACATTCAGATACTAGTTCCTCAGCACTATCAGAAAGAGACAGGCAGATGTACTTAAGAATACTATACGGAGTAAACGGTCAACAAGATAGATAGATAACCACAGGTAGAACTTTATGAATACGAAACGGCCACACACAAACGTTATTTGACAATTCATCATCGCCGATAGGCTATGTCAAGTAACACCAATAAAGACCTTGTTTATACTTGTACTAAAAAAACTGATGAGTTACATATGTGTGTCAAATGAAAGTACAAGTAGTAAGGTCAGAAAGAAGTTTGAAAGAAACCCTGCAACAGCTCCTTGCACGCTCAAAAACATAAAGACAAATGGAGGATAAGAGTTCCCTGCACTCTCAAAAACATAAAGACAAATGGAGGCTAATAGCTCCCTGCACTCTCAAAAACATAAAGACAAATGGAGGATAAGAGTTCCCTGCACTCTCAAAAACATAAAGACAAATGGAGGCTAATAGCTCCCTGCACTCTCAAAAACATAAAGACAAATGGAGGATAAGAGTTCCCTGCACTCTCAAAAACATAAAGACAAATGGAGGCTAATAGCTCCCTGCACTCTCAAAAACATAAAGACAAATGGAGGATAAGAGCTCCCTGCACTCTCAAAAACATAAAGACAAATGGAGGATAAGAGCTCCCTGCACTCTCAAAGCCACATAGACAAATTGATGCTAAAACTAATTGATGTAGATTTGATTCTTTTCCTATAATTTTCAACCAGTCAGTGGCCATTTTAGGAAGGCGCGATAGCTCAGTGACTAGTGAACTGGACTACAAAGGACAAGAGTTTACTTCTAATCGACGGCTTCCGGGTTCACCCAGCCTTAAACGGGTACCAGACATTTTTTTGTTGGGAAAGTAAAGCGGCATGGGCGTAATACCCTCACAACTGTATGTTGTTATCGGGAAGATAGGTGTTCTTAGTCATTTAAAATTTATTGTCTTGTTGATATTGGGTCACATGTTCTGCATGGCATTTGATAATGGTGTTGCTATTGCTAATCCTCTTTTGATATCTTTCAGGCAGTCTCCATTGTTAGTTACTACAGATCCCAGATATTCATAGTTTGTTACAATTTCAAGTTCTCCGCTGTAGATGATGATTTTGATTTTGGATTTTGGTTTTGTATTTTGGTTTTGGATTTTGGTTTTGTATTTTGATTTTGGATTTTGGTTTTGGAATTTGAATTTGGATTTTGATTTTGGATTTTGATTTTGGATTTTGGTTTTGGATTTGGATTTTGGTTTTGGATTTGGATTTTGGATTTGGATTTTGGTTTTGGATTTTGATTTTGGATTTTGGTTTTGGATTTTGGTTTTGGATTTTGGCTTTGAATTTTGGTTTTGGATTTTGTTTTTCAAGTTTTTCAATTGACATTATTAAAGCTTTCTGCTTGTTATGCGTCTCTCTGTCTCTCACTCTCTCATTTTTGTCTCTCCGTTTGTCTCTGACTGCCACTCTCTCTGTTTATCTTTGAATGTGCATCTCTGTCTATGTATGTGTCTATGCCAATCTCTTTGTCGTTCTCTGTCTCCGTCTAACTGTTTCTTTCTGTCCCCCGGCGCTGACTGCCACAGAACCACCATCAGTATACTCTGACAAAGTCCATTTAACACCAACATTTATTTCCTTATAACAGAAAAATCTAATTTCTAAATCCGTATCACCAACGAAGATCTCCCTTCACGAATCCCTCATTTTGCTCGAGAAATCGAAGTAAAGGTTGTATACATTTAATATCACCTTCGCCTTATAAAAGTGTACATCTTCTTCTCCTTATACAATTGTTCATCTTCTCCTTATAAATATGTAAATCTGATTCTCCTTATCCAACTGTACGTCTCTTCTCCTTATAAAATGGTGCATCTCCTTCTCCTTATAAAATTGTACATATCCTTCTCCTTATAAAATTGTACATCTCCTTCTCCTTATAAAATTATACATCTCCTTCTCCTTATAAAATTGTACATTTCTTCTCCTTATAAAATTGTACATTTCCTTCTCCTTATAAAATTGTTCATCTCCTTCGCATTATACAATTGTACATCTCTTCTCCTTATAAAACTGTACATTTCCTTCTCCTTATACAATTGTACATCTCCTTCTCCTTATAAAATTGTACATTTCCTTCTCCTTATACAACTGTACATCTCTTCTCCTTATAAAATTGTACATCTCTTCTCCTTATACAATTGTACATCTCCTTCTCCTTATACAATTGTACATCTCTCCTCCTTATAAAATTGTACATCTTCTTCTCCTTATACAATTATACATCTCCTTCTCTTTATACAATTGTACATCTCCTTCTCCTTATAAAATTGTACCTCTTCTTCTCCTTATAAAATTGGACATCTTCTTCTCCTTATACAATTATACATCTCCTTCTTATAAAATTGTACATCTGCTTCTCCTTATAAAATTGTACTTCTCCTTCTTATAAAATTGGCTCAGGTAAAGTCAAACGATCTGCTCTTCTCAGTTCTCCAACTCTAAAATTGTTTGTTTCTTGTTCAACACAAGATTTGACTTTTGTCGTCTCTCCTCGATAGGACTAGGTATTCAATTTCAGCTACCCTGAGGTCACAGAGATCAAAGGTCACTGAGCTGCGGTGATGGAGGGAGGGGTCGGACTGCAGTCTTTCAAGAAGTTCTACGATCCTACAATGTTCCGATTTTGAGGAAACAGAATAATTCTACGCTACATAACTTAAACTTTAAAAAATAATGAAACTTATTTGTAATAAAAATGTATTCCTTGAAACTCATTCATTTGTGAATTTTTCATTAAATTTATTATTAAAATTTGAACTTCTTGAGTGAGATGAATAATGCTTTTATGAACATCTTAAATTACATTTCTGTGTCCATTTCTTCTATTATTTCTAATTTAATATCTTTTCAATCACATAATTTACTTTAGCAAAAAATATTAACAATTCATATTTTGTATTTCTCAACAGGTAATAATTTGATTGATTCATATTTCCTGGCGGAATCTCCAAATTTTGAAAGGAATCAAGCATGGAAAGAGTAAATTTGATTTTGATGTTTCTCGTCTGGTAAAATCAACTTGGAGAAGGGAAGCTACGATGTCAGCGGGTTTAGTTAGCCATGGCGGGACGAATGGGACGAATGTAAAGCGGCAACTGATGGAGAAAATACTTTCATCCCTATCTGCTGCAGATGTACAGAACGGAGACGCCACCCGGCTGTTGTTGGAAGGCTTACATGCTTACAACCACACACTTTCACCCAAAGAGGTTTCAATTTTGTTACATTATAATCTTTTAATAAGAAAGTGCGCGTGGCAGTGCGACTAAAATCACTATCTCGCTGGCTGAAAAGCTGACGTACGGTGTTCAAAACCCGCGATAGACGGATTGATTTTTTCTATCGGGGGTGAAATAAAAATCCTGAGTCTGACACGTAGTGGCGACTGCTTGACCAAGCGGCATTTATCCCTCTGGTTCTATCGACAGCCCCCCGATATACACTAGCAATAGTACTATGTCGTAGTGTCATAGTAATGTGTCGTAAAGACCAATTTTTTTTGTCTTCTTTTAATCTTCTTCTTTCTTCTTTTCTCCTTCTCACTATTACCGTAAAGGTGTCGTGGTTATACCATTTGTCGTTCTTGTGCTACTCGAACTGTCTGAATTAATGATTTTCCTTTATTGTTACATGTCTCTATCACTGCATCTATTCATCTTCTTCTGGGTTTTGGGTCTTCCTCTTGGTTTTTTTTTCCCATGCATTCTCGAGAAGAATTCACTTGATTTTGATTGGTAAGGATTCATTCTGACCAGGTGGCCAAACTATTTAAGTTGTTGTTCTATATATTCTTGGCAGGGTTTTGTTCCTACCATTTTTTCTTAAAACTTCTTTTAATAATGATGTCAATTATATTACTTTGCAACTTCTTATTGCTTGGGGGAAAGGGGCGGGGCGGGGGGGAGGTCTCGGTAGCCTATTTAGGAAAACCACCCGACTGGGCTACCGACGTTTGGACAACCTGTGTTCCATTCCCGCTGGAAGCAGGGTGAGTTTTACTCGTTGTTGGAAGAAGAAAATACTCCCGCAGTCGACCCAGCCGCTGGCAGAAATTGGTACCAGGATATTACTTTGGGAAGGTGAGGAATTCTGTCTCGCATCGTGAGTTTCGATGCTTGAAGCGACACTATCCAGAAGTTTCCTAACACTTTCCGCACATGTGAAAACTCGCGTGCTAAGACGCCGATTCAAATCTCGTGCTTTACCTTTACCTTTACCTTTACCTTTACCTTTACCTTTACCTTTACCTTTACCTTTACCTTTACCTTTCTTATTGCTTTCCACCTATTATTATATTTCTTCCTTTTTACTATTTTTTGTAAGTTTGATTCCCTTTAGACTTTAGCTTCCGTGTTAAATGCTTCAGCGGCTGAGTGGTTAGTGAACGCTTCCTGATCAGAAGGATCCGAATTCGATTTCCATAAATGTTCATGTATCCGTGTAAATGATTTCATATTTGTTGAAAGATACTTGCCATGTTATTTATTTGTTTACCGTGTTAAATTTCTTTTTGTTTAATGAAAAGTTTGATATACCTGATGAAGGCTTTTGCCGAAACGTTGTAGCTTGCCTTGCCTTTCTGTTAGTCTAGCTACTTAGTTCCATTTTATGTTTTCTGCAGCTATACTCTCGGCCTGGCATAGATTTGTTTAATATTTATAGTGAGATTATTTAAAGATCCATAAGGGACATGCATGAAATAACAATTGGAGGTCATAATATAAATAATCGAAGGTATGCTGATGATAAAGTCTTAATCGCTAAGTGTGAAAATGAGTTACAAGAAATGTTGGACATTATAGTGAAAGAAAGCAAAAATAAAGGACTCAGCCTTAATAGCAAAAAGACAGACGTAATGGCAGCAACAAAGAAAAAGACATCACCTCAGTACAAAATAAAGACAAGTGGAACAATATTAAAACAGGTAAATGAATTTAAATATTTGGGAACTTTGTTAACCTCAGACGGAAGATGTACAAAAGAGGTGAGATGCAGAATGGCTCAGGTAAAAGCAGCTTTTAAAAAAATGAGGAAAATACTATGCAATCCATTTTTGACAATAGAAACAAGGAAAAGAGTTCTTATTAAAATGTTATGTAGAGCCAGTCTTAACATATGGATGCGAATCATGGACAATAGGACAACAGACAAGGAAATCACTGGAGTCTGTAGAAATGTGGTTTTACAGAAGAATGTTGAGACTACCATGGACAGCTAAGAAGAGTAATGAAGATGTTATGAGAGAGGTCAAAGCAAAAAGAGAGCTAATTTCCAATGTTAGGAAGAGACAATCATCATTTTTTGGCCATGTAATGAGAAGAGAACAACTGGAATATATTGTAACAACTGGAAAAATTGAGGGACGAAGAGATAGAGGGAAGCAAAGAGAAAAAATAACAGACAGCTTAAGAGAATGGCTTGGCAGAAGGTCAACAACAGAAATGATAAATAGCTGCCGAGATCGAAAGTTGTGGAGAGTCATGGTCACCTACGCCAGTAGGCCCGGTACTTGATGATGATGATGATGATGATATATATATATATATATTTATATATATGTATACTTTATTACTTCTTAAGGACATGTGATGAGAGGAGATAATAACCGAATAGCAAAGCAAGCCCTCATGTGGGAAACAACAGGTAATAGGAAAAGAGGAAGACCCAGAAAGACACTGAGAAGAACATTGCTGAGAGAGGCAAGAGCAGCAGGAATCGGCTCCCTCAATGAGATAGAGCTGCTTGCACAGAACAGAGACATATTGCGAGATTTGATAAAATATCTTTAAAAGAATTGAAAACTGCTAGAAAAAAAAAATGTAGATAAGAGAAGGAGTATCTTGGTCTACGTCCTACGGGCCGGCTACGGCTCGAAAGGTCAATAGATAGATAGACTTCTTAAGCAAATAAGACATTTTCATAGTTAATTGCTTCTTGATTTCTTTTATCTCTCAATTTATTACTTATCGTTTAGTTGTATGTTTGCTACATCTGTTTAATTTCTATATGCCTGTTTGTTACATAATTTACCATATTTTGTTGGTATAACGGTATCACACATCGCATTTTTATAACACAATCTTATCAATTTGTTACGTTTTACATGTTCACAGAGATTACTCCCCCTATTTTATTATTCATCCAAGGCGTATTAACATTACATAACATCTTCATTACTTTCTGCTTGTCTATTACTTCTTCATCTCTTCCTTCTTTTTTGTTTAACTTCTCTATTTATAACGTTTTCTTACATTTTGTTTCATTTTTTTTTGCCTGCATATATTCACACATGTTTTATATTTCCTGTTTTAGTTTTACTGTTTTCCTTTTTACATTTTCACTACAGTCTTGTCCATGCATTATAATTTTATTCGTTTCCTAAATTTCAGTTTATTTACTAAGGGATTTCTGTGCTGCTATTCAGCACTCGATACGTTTTTTTTTATTTTCTAAGAGTTTAGTTGTCCTTCAAAGAAAAAACTCAATTCGTGTTGATTGAGCTGTCTATCATTTATCAAACAACCTAGTTTATCATTCATAGGTGGCGCCACGAAGACCTTTATCGATCGTTTATTTTGTTGGTTGTCAAAAATTGAATAGCAATTTGGAAAAATAATCTCCAAAACAGTCCACACTTCACATTTCTTTCAATAATGTTCATTCATTATCAGCGGCAGATATTCAAAGTATATGCGCTTGTTGCATCTGTCTCAAACTGCTTCAGATGAGTGGGATGCTGGCGCTTAAGAATATCCTGGAAATGTTCAGCCCTTCAGGCTTTTTTTTTATTAGCGCTAGAAGATATTAAGATGCCATCTTTATTCAGAACAGGTCTGCCATTTCATATAAAGGAGCCTGTTATGTGTTTCTGTATATTGTATAACACCTTGTTATATGGAAGCTAATTCCGTTTCAACTGCCAGATTTTATATATATATATATATATATATATATATATATATATGTATATGTATATATATATATTTGTCACGTCTTATGTCACGTTTTTCAACTTATTATCAATGTCTTTATATATTGCTTGGATAGGATTTTACGAAGCTCAGATTTGACATTTAACAACACTAGTTTGGCTCCACGCCTATTTTAGACGCTTCCATGTGATGTAGATCCATGCTTTTTCTTCCATTTCCCTAAATCCAACATTTAATTCAGCTGATGACAGTATTGCTGTGTTGTGAATATCCCATAATTCATCAATATTCAATTCTTTTATAGTACCCAAAAGCTTCAAGACGATTGCTGAGATCTAGATTAAATTGTCCTTTCAAATCTTCATGTTTTAATTTACTAATCTCTATATTCTTCAAGACATACTTCTTGTGCTGACTTCTCAGTTTAAGTTTAATCTCCCAAATACATAGATTATGGTCACTACTGACGTCAGCTCCTCTATAAGCCCTTACATCCGTCGATAGAGTTTTTGAATCGTCTTCTGATACATAGGCGGTCAGTTAGCTTTCTAGTTTATGCATGTGGAGATATCAATGTTGTCACATTTATCTCATTGTGTGGAAATCATGTACCACCTATAGCTAGATCTTCTCTTAACATAGTTCTATTGACATAGTTCTATTGACATAGTTCTATTAACATAGTTCTGTTGACATAGTTCTATTGACATAGTTCTATTGACATAGTTCTGTTGACATAGTTCTATTAACATAGTTCTGTTGACATAGTTCTATTGACATAGTTCTATTGACATAGTTCTGTTGACATAGTTCTATTGACATAGTTCTGTTGACATAGTTCTATTGACATAGTTCTATTGACATAGTCCTATTAACATAGTTCTATTAACATTGTTCTATTGACATAGTTCTATTCACATAGTTCTATTGACATAGTTCTATTAACATAGTTCTATTAACATTGTTCTATTGACATAGTTCTATTAACATAGTTCTATTCACATAGTTCTATTGACATAGTTCTATTGACATAGTTCTATTAACATAGTTCTATTAACATTGTTCTATTGACATAGTTCTATTGACATAGTTCTATTAACATAGTTCTATTGACATAGTTCTATTAACATAGTTCTATTGACATAGTTCTATTGACATAGTTCAATTGACATAGTTCTAATGACATAGTTCTATTAACATAGTTTTATTGACATAGTTCTATTAACATAGTTCTATTCACATAGTTCTATTAACATAGTTCTATTGACATAGTTCTATTAACACAGTTCTATTGACATAGTTCTATTGAAAAAGTTATATTGACATAGTTCTATTAACATAGTTCTATTGACATAGTTCTATTAACATAGTTCTATTGACATAGTTCCATTGACATAGTTCTATTAACATAGTTCTATTGACATAGTTCTATTGACATAGTTCTATTAACATAGTTCTATTGACATAGTTCTATTAACACAGTTCTATTGACATAGTTCTATTGAAAAAGTTATATTGACATAGTTCTATTAACATAGTTCTATTGACATAGTTCTATTGACATAGTTCTATTAACATAGTTCTATTGACAGTTCTATTGACATAGTTCTATTAACATAGTTCTATTGACATAGTTCTATTGACATAGTTTTATTGACATAGTTCTATTGACAGTTCTCTATTTTGATTAACGTGTCTACTCCTTCTTTCAACAAATAAGAAAATCACTGGAGTCTGTAGAAATGTGATTTTACAGAAGAATGTTGAGAATACCATAGACAGCTAAGAAGAGTAATGAAAAAGTTCTGAAAGAAGCCAAAGCTAAAAGAGAGTTCATTTCCAATATTAGGAAGAAACAATCATCATTTTTTTGGTCATGTAATGAGGAGAGAACAGCTAGAATATATTATAACAACTGGAGAAATTGAGGGACGAAGAGATAGAGGAAAGCAAAGAGAAAAGACACCAGACAGCTTAAGAGAATAGCTTGGCAGAAAGTCAACAACAGAAATGATAAATAACTGTCGAGATCGAAAATTTTGGAGAGACATGATCACCTACGCCAGCAGGCCCGGTACTTGATGATGATGATGATAACTCCTTCTTTCCCTATTGCCACCATAATTCCATTGTTGCGCCCCCCCCCCCTATCATTTTGGCATTAAAGTGTCCCATCACTATTAATATATCGTTGCTTAGGTACTTTATTAGATGTTGTGGATGATAGTAAAAATCATCCTTAATTTCGTCTTCAGTTTCACTAGCGGACATCATCATCATTGGGTGCCTTCTCCGCATCGAAGGTTGGCTACCATGGAGCGCCATTCCACTCTGTCTCTTGCTTTGATGGTGCAGATTGTCATAGGCTGACTTGTCCATCTTTTGATGCTATTTGTCCATGTTAGTCTTGGTCTGCCTCTGCCTCTTTTACATTGTATTTTCCCCTCTAATATTACTTTTATTAGACTGTAGTGTCTTTGAACATGCCGCAAAATTTCATTTGTCTTGCTCTAATTGTGTTTAATAGTTCTTTTTTCACCCTTAGTAATCCTAAAACTTCCTCGTTTGTTTTCTTTTCTTTCCATCCAATTCTACCTATTCTTCTGTAAATCGACATTTCAAAGGCCTAAATTTTCTGTTCTGTTTTCTGGTCTAATGTCCATGTTTCTGCACCATACAGGAATATTGAGAATATGTAACATTTTGCTATTCTTAGTTTTAGCCCTGGTGTTACTTGTTTTGATGTTAGTATATTTTAGAGGGCACATAGCAGTAAATGTTCATCTGCCATACTTGGTTGTATAACGTGCTATTAGTAATCTATGGTTCATCGACTTCCATTCAGCAAGATTGTTAGCAACACTCCCATAAGGTCTATTATTTAAATGATTGCCCATAAGGTCTATTATATAAATGATTGCCCATAAGGTCTATTATATAAAGTATTGTAATTAACAGAAAAACTATCTTCTTTTTCTAACTTATAATGCCAATAACTAAGATGTTATAATTATAATTACGATAACTTACAGCAGTAATTAAGGTAACTATTATACATGACGTAAATTGCCGTAACATTTATATGCAAATTATCAGGTTAAAGATCAACGTAAATGTTTTAATGCAAAACAATTGAAAGATGAATCCAGATGATAAAATTGGTATTTCATTATTGGATATGCCTTTTTCAAAAAGAAATGACGTTGAGAGAATTATCCTGCAGCAAGATATACCTACTCCAAAATTGTCACTACTTCCTCTTCCTCTTTACTTCCTCATTTGCAGTTCAGGGGGGGGAGAGAGGGGGGGGGAAGATATATAATTTTCGGTCTTTTGTCTCCGCTGCTATGTTTCCTAGTGTTTCTAATATTTTGTCGACCATCTTTTTCGTGCTCGGCCCTCGGGTAATGTTGTTCTCGCAAGGTTTTTTGAGGGTTCGTTGTGTTGTGTTGTGTTGGGTTGTGCTGTGTTGTGTCACTACTTCAAACGGAAAATTGTAAGTGCAGAATATTTGATCAAATTTAGGTGTTATGATAAAAAAAAATTAAAATAAAATTGTTGTCTAGCAGTACAACTAAGTAGCCGAGAATTACAATCTTAGGACATTTATTGTGTTTGCAGGATTTGCTTTTAAGCACAAATAAAGATGTTTGGTAACCTGAAAGCTGTAGCGACATGAAAAACAACATGTATAGAGCAGTAGTTAGACCCGCTTCAAGTAGAGACTTTCATCAAAGAAGATCATCATCATCATGTGCCATACCGGTTGGCGTAGGTCATCATGTCCCTCCACAATCTTCTATCTACAGTGCATCGTATCAGTTCTGTTGTTGACTGTTTTTAATGCCAGGACACCAAGCTATCCAGTATTTTCTCTCTTTGTCGTCCGCGATCTCTCTTTCCTTTTACTTTGCCAGTTGTAACCAAGTATTCCAACTTTCCTCTTCTCATGATGTGCCCGAAAAATGTTGATTGCTTCTTTCTGATGTTTTTTAAGAGCTCCCTTTTTGTGTTGGCCTCTTTGAGAACATCCTCACTGGTCTTTTTAGCTGTCCAGGGAACTTTCAACATTCTTCTGAGAAATCCCATCTCTGTGGCCTCTAATCGTCTTTTCATTTGTTCAAAGAAGATCAACGAGTGAATTTGCTGTACGTGCATCAGTCCAGTATATCCTAATGTAGGTAGGCCAATAGTCTATGTATCTTGTTATACATGTAATGAGACCACTCATCACGCCTTAACCTCCTCATGTTTCGAACTCACCGTGCACCGCTGTTCATTATCCTTAAGTTTCAGGCTTCTATTCCATTGCCATCTCAGATAACGTTAATGAACAAAATGTCCTGGGTGCATTCACGCACTTTAAAGATCACGTGGTATTTAAGATCGAAAAGAGCAGGCCATGAATGTGGCCGCTGCCCGCGCTAAATTGTCAGCGACAACCTATCCACACAGTGCATCCCACACAGTGGATCCCAGGCCGTGGAGCCCAGGCCTTGCTATCGAGCTCGTACACGTGGGCCAGGATTTTCCGCAGATTTCCTCCAGGGGAATATCGGAGCACCTATGTAAAGAACAAGAGGTAGGGTTCGATCACAACCGACGGCTTCCGGGTTCACCCAGCCTTAAATTGGTACCGGATTTTTTCTAAGAAAGTAAAGCGGCACGGGCGTAATACCGACCACATTACCCCAAAAATCATGTGCTGGAGGTCTGTAAAATTTAAGGTCACTAACACCATATTCCTGTGTGTTACCGGGGCCTCATTATGAGGAAAGTATAGAATAGTAACACTGTGACCTTCCAGGCATGTCGTAAGAGGCGACTAAGGAGATTGATCGATGGCTTGACATGCTGTCATTGTAAAAAGCATTGTTATGGAAACAGCCATAGATTTTAGAAGCAGTGATCTCTGCAATATGTGCCATTTTGGCACGCAAGGTTTCTGTTTTTGAGATTGTGATTCTGCCCTATGTGCCGTCTTCGGCTCGAAAGGACAATAGATAGATAGAACACCATATTCCCTATACGCCACTTGGCGTAACGGGGCTCTTTATTTTTTTAAAAATACTATGCATTCGTCAGATATGCAACGATGATATTCTTAACAACAACGACATTGCATATATTGTACCATTGATATCAAATGTTCCTTTCGTATTTACTATGTGTGTAATAAAAATCATGCTTTATCTTCTACTAACAGGTTTTGTTTGTAAAGCCAAATTATATTTTGCTTCTGTCACATAAAATAGTTTGATGAAGTAGAGTCACTTCAACGTTCCATATAATTGTTGACAAATCTTTACTCTAAGTCTGCTTTCCTTTAATTTGCTAATGTCTGTTTAAAAAAAAATGAAGGCACTCTTCAACAAAAGAACTCATGTCAAATACTGATACAGATAACAACAAAAAGTCGATAAGGGTGTTGTAACATTTGACTGCTAAATCAAGATTTTCCTGTAATAAATAATTATGTGCCAGGAAAGATTTTCTTTTGTTTAAAATGGTCTGTTATTTCAAGGCGAGATATGACGTCACAAATATGTTGAAGACCTTTTCTTTATTTAAAAAAACGTGAAGAATTCGTGAATGAAAGAAAATGAAAGTAATTAACTTAGTTTAAACGTAAAGAAAATAGAGGTAATGATTGCCTCAAAGAAAATTTATCCAACAAAATGCAAGATCAAATTACATGAAACAATATTGAACCAGGATAACAACTTTAAAAAAAATATTGGCTTAATAATAACTTCAGATGGAAGATGGCATTCTAAAAGAAAACTCAGAAAATTCCATGCAGAGGTCAGCATCATCTTCACCATTAGCCCGATAACCTTCACCTTCGTTGGTGTACTCTAAACGACGTTCTCACAATTTGACATGATACGAAGGCGGACGGTGGGTTAGAAACTTGAAGTGGCCAGGACGTGATGAGTGCTTGCATTACATGTATAATTTAAAAAAAAGGAGGGTGAGTTGAGAGGATAACATCGGAGAATGGACAAAATTAGCCTTCAATTTACTTTGTTTTTGGTCAATAGTGAAAAAGAACCTTTAACCTTACACCAACGTTATATGTAAAGTATAGAGCCCCTGTCACGCTCCACGGCCAGCGGATAGCGAACAAGGAACTGTTGAGGAACTGTCTGAAAAGTGTTACTTGTTGCAGTTTTCTCATATTCCAAGTCCGGCTTCCTGCCGGTGCTACAGAGTAGTGATCTGTGCACACAGTGAGCTGTGTGATTCATCCGGATTGTGTTGCTATATTCAGATTGCTTACAATGAATGATGTATTGTATGACGAATGGCAGTTCAGATGCGTTCACTGTCGGTGCTATAATACGTCTGATGTCTTTTGACGAATACTATGTTTGCTACGACGGGGATCGCAACTGCCTTTCTTTGTGTGAATATTTGTTGATATGTTAATTTGAATGATTCCACTGGTACGGGCAGTTCAGCAATTCTGGATTTCCATTCGTTTGAAGTAAAACCTGGGCCTTCGAATAACCATAACCATCTGTCTGAGCGCATTGAAGCGCAATAAAGCATAGAAGTCTATCTTCTTTGTTCATAGCTTATGTAGTGGACAACTGAAACATATTTTAATCTATCTATTGTCCTTTCGAGCCGAAGACGACACATAGGGCAGAACCACAATTTCAAAAACAGAAACTTTGCGTTCCAAAATGGCACATATTGCAGAGATCACTGCTCTAAAATATATGGCGCTGTTTCCATAACAGTACTTTTTATAATGACAGCTTGTCATGCCATCGATCAACCTCCTTAGTCGCCTCTTACGACATGCCTGGAAGGTCACAGTGTCACTATTCTCTACTTCCCTCATAATGAGGCCACGGTAACACACGGGAAATATTTTAATAACCGGAAGAAAATATTAGAGAAAAATTGACAAATGAATTTAATGTCACGCAAAAATCAAACATCTTAACATTGTCTACATGGGAAAGTATAAACTGTAGAACAGATATGGAACATGAGTACAGTAATATGTGGAGAGATATGGTTGTCTAAGCCTGTTTGTATAGCATCTGATAATGATGAGACAGAGATTATTTTTAATACGGGATTATTCTATTTAAAATATACGATTTATATAGATATAGATAGTAGACGTCACAATTATGCGTATTTCTTAATGGTTTATTTCCAGCTAGTGGAACCACTATGCAATGTTGTACTGGTACTACTATAGGGTGTCTCACTCGCTACAAAGCTGGGCATTTCTCTAATGGTTTTATCACTAATGAGGATGCTGCCAAAAAATAGAACTTGCCTTATTTTGTAATAAAATTGTCGATATCATAAAAAGTTGTATGTGAGCCCCCGTCACGCCAAATGGCGTATAGGGAATATGGTGTTAGTGACCATCAATTTTACTGACCTTCGGTACATAATTTTTGGGGTAATGTGGTCGGTATTACGCCCGTGCCGCTTTACTTTCCAAGAAAAAAATCCGGTACCCATTAAAGGCTGGGTGAAACGGAGGCCGTCGGTTGGGATCGAAACCTACCTCTTGTTCTTTGCAGTTCACTAACCACTGAGCTATCGCGGCCGATATCATAACATAGAGTGAAAGTGATCACCATTTACTTCCATCATCATCATCATCATCATCATCATCATCATCATGTACAATGCAAGTTGGCGTTGGCGATGATATCCTTTCACAATCATCTGTCCACAGCGCATTGTATCAATTCTGTTATTAACTGTTTTCTGTACCATGACCCCAAGCTATGTAGTATCTTCTCTCTCTCTCTCTCTCTGTCGTCCGCGATCTTTCTTTCCCTGTATTTTGCCAGTTGTCACCAAATATTTCAACTTTCCTCTTCTCATATTGTCTTCGAAAAATGTCCATTGTTTTTGTCTGTTTCTTAGTAATTCCCGTTTTGTGCTGGCCTCTTTTGTTTCAAAACAGGACACCCTGACGATACCCTTATTATGATTTCTGGGTAGTGAGATTCGACGTCTAGCCATCTCCGATAACGGCAATAAACGGGAGCCCCGTGTGCACTCGTGCACGTTAAAGAACCTTTGGCAGTTAAAATCGAAAAGAGTAGGCCATAAATATGCCGCTGCCCGGGGAAAATTGTCAACAGAAACCTACCCAGGCCGTGCTACGGTGTTCGTGCACGAGGGTGTGGATTATTTTGGAATTTTCTCGACATTCTTGAGTGGATATCGGAGCATTAAAGTATATATCCGGTGTGCAGTGATGACGATCTCAACAAAAACGACACCCTGAATTTAGTAACTTGTTCTTTACTCCGATGCAACTCTATATTTATAAAGACGAAAAGGTAAAGTCTTCTTCACTATGATGTAAACCACTCTTCATATCTGTACTTTAGGGATCTTGCACTGTGTTTCGTGCGTTGTTGACTGCATTCACTAGAGTAATTTATGGGCGCAGCCATTGTTATGTGTGTTACGTCATCATGATGGCTAATCGTATATCCCTAGACCGGCCGTAAGCTAATGATGAAAGGCGAAATGACGGAGCTTTGTTCATGACTTTGCAGCAGCGGGGTGACTCCCTGAGTTTCATGTTAGTCAGGAGGGATGTTGTCTAGGTTCAAAATGGCTACTGTGAGATAGAAAGTAGACATGTGAACCGGTTTATAATTTCACAAATTCACAATGCAGGGAGATCTTACGGCCTGTTGTTTGATGTGCGACGAGGATAATCCGATGACTAACCATTTTTCCGTTATTCGGTTTAATCGTGTCTCAATATTCCGATTGTTTACAATGATCAATGATGTCGTATGACAGGGAACAGATGGCTTGTTCACTTTTTGTGCGGTTTCGCCTTATGTATTTTGGTGTGTACTGGGACTGCTATGATGGGGACTACAGCTACCTTTCATTCTCTGGGAGATTAAATAGTAATTCGGATAATTCCACTGTTACAGGCGGTTAAGCAATTATGGATTTTAATTCGT
This sequence comes from Megaustenia siamemsis, assembly GCA_032433765.1. Taxonomy (NCBI): domain Eukaryota; kingdom Metazoa; phylum Mollusca; class Gastropoda; order Stylommatophora; family Ariophantidae; genus Megaustenia; species Megaustenia siamemsis. Next base: position 91,197,510 of record JAVIAB010000139.1, on the reverse strand, counting down.
TTGCCTTCCATAACCATAACCAATCTTCAAAGGTGGAAGTAAATCCTGGACAATGTGAAAACAAAAAAGGGATTCGTTGGAAGCCAAAGAAATATGTGGTTTTATAGTAGAATGTTGAGAACACCACGAATAGCTAGAAAGAGTAATTATAGAAGATGATCTAGAAGATGCCAAAGAAATGTTCTTTTATAGTAGAATGTCGATAATACTATGGACAGCTAGAAAGTATCTAACGAAGATAAACAAGAAGTGGCGTATGTTATAAAGACAAATCTTCTTGCCAACAAAATAGTTAAAGCAATCATCATTTTGGCTGCCATGTAAAGAAAAGGAAACATCTGGAATATGTTGAGGTAATTGGAACGAATTGAGAGAAGAGGAAATGGAGGGAAACAGAGCAAAAAGGATATTATACGGTTAAAAGAATTGTTTAGTTTGTAATGAACAATATAAATGATAAGTACATGTTAGGGTGGGAGGTTGTAGAGAGATATGATCACATGTGCCAGCAGACACGTTACTTAATGATGATGATGACGATGATAATGATAAGGATGACGACGACGGTGGTGATGATTATGATGATGATGATGCTAATGATGACGGCAGCGATGGTGGTGACATGTGCCAGCACACACGTTACTTAATGATGATGATGACGATGATAATGATAAAGAAGACGACGACGATGGTGGTGATGATTATGGTGATGATGATGATGACGGCAGCGATGGTGGTGATGATGGCGTCGATGACGTCGACGGTGACAATGGTGATAACGATCATGATGACTATAATCAATGTCATGATAATAACGGCAATGGGGATGATAACGCCGATGATTCTGATGACGTCAACGATGATAACGACGACAACAATGATGATACAAGAAAGAAATATGTTCTCATTGAATGAAACAGTTGTCCTACGACCTCCCAGCTGTGCCACATGTGGTGCCGCAGTGTACTGACACTTCTCTAGGGGATTATCATTGACATCTTCTGTAATGAGAAAATGCTCTGCCCTTTTTTTCAGTTTAGTTTTATATTCATAAATCAAAAATCCTATTAGACACGACTTCTAATTTCTGGCCTTTGTTACTTTCTTTCTTTCTTTCTTTCTTTCTTTCTTTCTTTCTTTCTTTCTTTCTTTCTTTCTTTCTTTCTTTCTTTCTTTCTTTTTCTAACTGTCTTTATTTCTTTCTTCCTGTTTTTTTTCTTTTTTCATTCATTCATTCTTTCTTTCTTTCTTTTCTTTCTTTTTAACTTTCTTTCTTTCTTTCTTTCTTTCTTTCTTTCGTTCTTTCTTTTTTTAAACGTTCTTTATTTCTTTTTTCCATTCTTCTCTTTTCTTTTTTTCTTTCTCTCTTTCTGTTTGTCTTTTTTTATTTATTTATTTCTTTCCTTATTTAATTATATTTGTCACCTATTTTTATGTCATTTCCCCCATTTTTGAGGATGCCAAAAGAGCATGTAGAAGTTAGAGTATGATAACAAACAAAAGCGGGAGACATTCTATATAAAAAATAAAAAAGCAGGACATTTTATACTTCAAATAAACAGTTAAAATGAAAAACCAGCAATGGAAAATGTAAAACTAAAATATAAAAAAAAACAGGATTGGCAAAAAGCAATTTTAATGCTATGAAACAAAGTATACTAACAGAAAAAAAAACAACACTAGGGCTGAAACTAAGAATAGCTTCTTCTTCTTCTTTCCTTCCTCATTTGCCTTTCAGCGTCGAGGGGAGATATAGTTTGCGGTCTTTTGCTCTTCTGTTCGCCTCTGCTGCTGTTATGTTTCCTAGTGCTTCTAATACTCATTCGATCCATCTTGTTCGTGGTCGACACTTGGTTCTGGTATTCTCGCAGCGTTTATTGATGGCTCGTTGTGTTGTGGTTTGATCACTCTGACTTGTCACGTGGCCAAACCATTTTATCTGTTGTTTCTTTATATATAATACTAAGGATAGCAAAATGGTATATCTTCTCAACATTCATATGTAGTGCAGAAACATGGATATTAGACAAAAAAATTACAGAACAGAAAATTGAAGCCTTCGAAATATGGATTTATATAAGAATAGAAAGAATTAGATGGAATGAAAAGTAAAACAAATTAAGTCTAGAAACACATAAAAACGAAAAGAGAACTACTAAACACAATTCAAACAAAACAAATGAGATTTTGATTTCTAACATTTTATCTAAAAAAAAACAGGACATTCTATATGAAATAGTTGGACATGAAAATCAGCGTCATGTGCATTACTGGTTGGCATAGGTGATCACATCTTTCCACAATATTCTTTCCACAAATCATTGTATCAATTCTGATATTGACTGTTTTCCATGTCATGACACCAAGCTATGTAGTTTCTTCTTCCTTTGCCATCTGCGATCTCTCTTTCCCTATATTTTGCCAGTTGTAATAAAGTACTCCAGCTTTCCCCTTCTCATGATGTGCCCGAAAAATGTTGATTGTTTCTTTCTGATGTTTTTTTAGGAGCTCCCTTTTTGTACTTGTCTTTTTTGAGAATGTTCCCGCTGGTCTTTTGACCTGACCATAAAACTCTCAATATTCTTCTGGTAAATCTCATCTCTGTGGCGTCTAATCGTCTTTTCATTTGTTTGTCTAATGTCCTTGATTCGCTTCCATAGATCAGAATCGTCTCTACATAGCACATATGAACTCACTTCTATTGACACATACTTGTTGCACACGACGTGTCTCATTTTCTCAAATGCTATTTTAGCCTAAGCTCTTTGTGTATTTGGTGCATCTTCCATCTAATGTTATTATTGTATCCAAGTAATTGACGCTCTGCACAAGTTTCAGATTTCTCCCACTTATTTTTACGCTGCTTGATGATGATGATTGTTTCTTCGATATGTCTTTTACTTCTGTTTTCTTACTATTCAGACTGAGACGTTTCTTGTCACATTGTTTAACTATTATGTATATCTTTTCTTGCAGTTTATTCTTTGTCTCTGCTATTAGAACTGTGTCATCCACATGCTGCAGATTGTTTATGTTGTAGTTGTTCAATTCCTTGTTTGCCTTCTACTAATCTAATAATATATTCGCTGGGGGACTGGTATGTCTCGAGGCAAGACGCCGGCCTTGAGATAGAGAGGTTGTGGGTTCAAATCCCGACTGCACCAGTTAGGATTTTTATTTATGATTTCTCTCTGCAGCAACCACCCCTGGTCTCAGCAGCGAGGCCCGGCTTGAAACGTCAATTACTCATCGACGGAAAAAATATGAGTACCTCCGAAGACGGAGTTATCTGCCTGTGCGACGAGGGAACCCTGCTCACACGGCTGCCAGGGAAAAACGGATTAACACGCAAAATTCAGTTCGTAGTCTCTAGGGACTTCGTCAGAGGTAAAAGCTGTCGAATGCAAAAAAAAAAAAAAAAAAAAAAAAAGAAATATCTTTGCTGTAAATTGAGAATATATCCGGCGACAGAAAACAGCCTTGTCTCACTCCTTGTTTTATACATTGGAACTGTCGCGTTTGGTTGTTAATTTTTATGGCTGCTGTTTGTTCCCAATACAAGTTTTCTAATTATTCTCATATCCTTGCTATCAGAGTTAGTACATGATAGTACAGAGTCTTATTTTCTATACTTCATATAATAAACTAAATGTCTTGACGAATAGAACAAAAACCTATAAAGCTTGACTTGTCCAACTAAATCCTAACGTCTTATAAACCTCCCTCCTCTCCTCCAGTAGTAGCTGGTCATATACGATCATTCAACAGGACTGCCACTGGAGCAAAATCCTGATGATGTCAATGTGGCCCTTGCCCACCAACCTGGAAGGGAAGCGATACAGGAAACCCAAATCACAGAAATAGCCAGAAGCTTCATAGGAGAGTTCGTAATCTCAGTCTGAATGTTGGCACCAGAAGAAGATATGCGAGTATTTGTCGTTCTTTCAATATGTCGATTTAAGAAATATTGCTTATTCCTCCAAAGGATTTACCTTTGTGTAAAAAAGTGGAGTCGAGCTTTGTACGCATGCAATGGGCAGAGTCGTTGCAGAAATCCAAAATACGTAAGGTCACCTTTGTCTATGTCCCTGGACATGCGGGAGTACGGGGAAATGAGAGAGCGGACAGGTTGGCTAGCTGCGCTGTCGTTGAGGACGGGCAACCGATGGATCGGGCGGACATCATCAATGCACTCCGAGATGTGGGAAGAGCACAGGACTTCGACAAACACAGATCCACGTCACTTCTTCGGATGATGGAAATGAGAGTTAAGATGGGCACAGCCAGAAATGAGACACTTAGTGACCGTGTAAGAAGACTTATCAACCAACATAGAACTGGAGTCGTCAGTCGCTGGACACTGAGGGAATTGCTGAGGAGGGGATCTGAGCACCTATGGACATGTTCGGAGTGCAACGATGATGACCCGCAAATAACTCAATTTACCTGCTCTGAAGGGCCATAACTGTTTAACTTTTAAATAGTCAATTAAACTTAGTAAATTTCTTATAAATTTTGTCTATTTTTTTAAACTGATCATTCTGATCATTCTGTGCATATTGTCCATTTCTTCACTTCATATGTAAAGTCCATTGTCTATGTATGGTATATGTCTTTGTCTTTCTGGCGTCTACCCGATCAATACTAAAGGAATGGATAATCCACTTCTCCATCTGTTCTATGAAGGAAGTTAATTGAGCGCAGATGCGTTGTGTCATAGTTTATTTGCTTGTTTCGGCCCAACATATCCGACTCAGTTAGCATTTTTGAGCACCGGGTTGCCTTCCCTATTCGATCCCTTCTCGCTTGTTGACTTCACTGGCTAGTCTGTTGTCAGAGGCACCGTGATTCACATTACATATCCTACTTAAGTGCACAGTCACGCCAAATGGTTGATAGGAAATATGGTGTTAGTGACCTTCATTTTTACAGACCTTCAGCACATGATTTTTGGGGTAATGTGGTCGATATTATGCCCGTGCCGCTTTACTTTCCCATAAAAAAATCCGGTACCCATTAAAGGCTGGGTGAACACGAAAGCCGTCGATCAGGATTGAACCCGACCTCTTGTCCTTTGTAGCCCAGTTCACTAACTACTGAGCTATCGCTGCTTTCACAACGTCGCCTTAGAGCACCAAAAACAGTGACATGTTAAATATGTTAATATGTTATGTGTATTATATTAAGTAGTAATAATAATAAAACGTATAATTATGTATTAAAATATAATATTATATATTACACATGTAAGTCACATTGCTTAACACAGCAACAAGTAATTAGCCAGAATTGTAATTTAGCTTTCATAGCTTAATAATCATGCCGGCCTTAGTTTAGTACGACAATTTATTTTTAAGAAATAATGCTTGCGTGTAATTATTGTGGAGGTAGCCAGATTTAAAAATCATATACCACATGGCAGACAAGGAAGCAGACATCTCTTTGTGGACAATCTGTTTTTATGTTTTTGGCAGCCGTGAATTCAAAGGAAGTGGGAGGGAGATTATTTGTACTAACCGTTGTCCCTACGTGATTTCATTATTATGTAACTGACGATAATTATTGACTGTAACAATGTTACATTCTGACTTGGTTCTATAGTTCCATATTTGTCCACCAGAAGTCATATTTGCCGAAACGATGAAAAAGCATCTGTGGAAGAATGTTATAATAAAATACATAACAAAGACATTTCAGAAAATTCTTCTTTCTACTCATCTTCTTTTTCTTGCCGTATACATTCAAGCTCCTATTTTCAGCAGCTATGTAAGCCTACGGCTGACCGCACTCATTAAATGGATAGGGCGTGCGCGTCTCCAATTACTGAAATTGTAAATTATTTCCGAAAATGAAATGCAAAAAGTAATTACTAGGCTAAAATTATAAGATAAATTACAACTTTTGAAAGAGGAGGGAAGTGGAAAATTAGAAAATAAATATATACTAAATATAATGAATGAAATGACAATAATAATTTTTTTTTTAATGTATTTCAATAAATTTATTTTGTAAAATAAAAATTAATTGTGAAAAGTAATTGAAGACGCGTATATAAAGGATTCACATTAAGCGCAATATGCAGTAAAATTTGTAAATGAACATATGAGCTCAGGGGTGTAATCTGACGTCAACGTTCAGTACAAATTTGATGCAAAGGTGTAGATGACGCAAATAACTAGGACGGGCAGAAAATGTAATCTCAAATTAACGTTTTCTTCCACACAGGTACTAATGATGATGATGATGATGATGATGATGATGATGATGATGATGATGATGATGATGATGATGATGGTGAGGATGATGATGATGATGATGATGATGATGATGATGATGATGATGATGATGATGATGATGATGATGATGATGAGTTAATAGTAACAATAAATACAGTCGCATAATTGTTACTTGTCAAACATTTCACGTCACTTGATTGTTCATGGAGTGTGTCGCATTAACGTTTAGATGCGCCTCATGTTCGCGTTCACAAATGAACGTTTCAAATCTGTTTATCCACAAAATTGATTTTTTCCCCCAGGAATCCATTTGTTGTTTAATGTAGGTTGAGTCAGGCGCCCAGAAGCTCGAATGCAATCAATAAAACATAAGCCTTGTTTTCATTTTGATATGTTTACAACACTCTGTTCGATCCTGCTTCGGACCATCTATTTCTCTTTGTTCTTTATTTTCTGTTGTTGATTATTTGTGATTTTTTTCCGAGTGTTGTAAAAATACTTCTTCCCCTGAAATGATTCACTGATCTATCGCCTTGGAAGGTTCCCTCCATAATAAAGCTCATTTAAAATTGATTTGTCTTCATTCGTTTTGATAACATGAAACGGGTTCAATTCCCACCACAGCCGGTGGACATTTTTTTTCAAAAATTGAATCCCTGGTTTCTTCATGACGTTACTATTCCTCAGTAACAGGGTAGTGTGATTCCATGTTTAGCTCTCTCTCGGTAGTGAGATTCGATGTCTAGCTCTCTCTCGGTAGTGAGATTCGATGTCTTGCCCTCTCTGGGTAGTGAGATTCGATGTCTAGCCCTCTCTCGGTAGTTAGATTCGATGTCTAGCCCTCTCTCGGTAGTGAGATTCGATGTCTAACCCTCTCTCGGTAGTGAGATTCAATGTCTAGCCCTCTCTAGGTAGTGAGATTCGATGTCTAGCCCTCTCTCGGTAGTGAGATTCGATGTCTAGCCCTCTCTCGGTAGTGAGATTCGATGTCTAGCCCTCTCTCGGTAGCGAGATTCGATGTCTTGCCCTCTCTGGGTAGTGAAATTCGATGCCTAGCCCTCCTGGTAGTGAGATTCAATGTCTTGCCCTCCTAGTAGTAAGATTCGATTTATTGCCCTCCTAGTAGTGAGATTCGATGTCTTGTCCCCCTGGTAGTGAGATTCGATGTCTAGCCCCCTGGTAGTGAGATTCGATGTCTAGCCTTCTCTCGGTAGTGAGATTCGATGTCTAGCCCCCTAGGAAAAAAGGTGAAAAACAGGAGGTCCCTCGTGCACTCGCGCACGTTAAAAAACATTGACAGTTTAAAGCCGAAAAGAGTAGGCCACAACATGCCACTGTCGAGGCAAACAATTGTTAATCGAATCTACCCTCCATACCGAAGTCGGATGTATAGGGTCGAAGGGAACAAATATCGCAGTTATGTCGTAAACTAGCAAGAGACGCAGCCACGCCCACTTAACGTGTAAAGGCTAAGACAAAGAAAAAAGCACACCTGATAAGTGAAAGGTGAATACCTGCAAGGACAGAAGAAAAACAAACAAAAGGGTCAAAGTCATCATCCTGGAAATTATAGGGAGAATCAGAAAACTAGTTCGAATAATGCAACATACATCCTGAGAACACTGGCAGAAAGAGCTATAGATGTAAAGAAAGATTTATAAATATGTTTCATTGATTACACAAAAGCATTTGACAAAGTAAAGCATGTGGAATTAATAAATATGCTAGAGGGAAAAAAAACTTTGATGGTAAGGATCTGCGAATCATTAAAAAACATGTACTGGCAAAAAACAGCAGCCGTAAGAATTAATAACCAAACAGGATGAAGAAAATACAGAATGAAGCTATGCGCATTATCTTGGGATGTACGAGGGACACTCCCTGTGAAGCAATGGGGTATTTTCTTGACTTTCCAACCATGGATGACAGAATCAAGATCTGGAGGGAACACGCATACCTGAAGATAAGTGCAGATAAGGAGCATCCATTGCACAACGAGCTCAACACAGGTAAAGGTGTCAGGCAAAAATGAGACAAATCATGGGTGGGCCGTGCAGAAGATGTCATCAAACAGGTCTGTGGGCTTACCAATATCAACGCTAATAAGGAGAGACTACCGGTGCCTAAGTCATTCAGGGAGACATTCTCACGTAGTGTCACACTGGACAGGAAATGTAGGGAACAGAACTCATTCGTGAACAGTGTGGAGGTCAACGGTCTCATCCTGTGATAACATCGATAAGAAAGATACAGTTATTTATACAGACGGATCTGTAATACGGCACAAAATGAGTGTATGGACATTTACAACACGCTCGTCATACAAAATATCAAGGAAGACATTTGTGCATACGTTATGACTACAAGTAGTATGACGATGGAGGCGATGGCAATGACCAGTGCATTCATTGGTTAGAGTCACAAGACTACACCCACGACAGTAAAAATGAGTGATTCGATGAGCATGATAAAAAAAGTGGAGACGGGCTCTGTACGTATACAATGGGTAGAGTCTTCGCAGAAATCAAAAATAAGTAAGGTCACCTATGTCTACTTCCCGGGACATGCGGGAGTACTGGGAAATGAAAAAGCGGACAGGTTGGCTAGCTGCACTATTGTTAAGGACGGTCAACCAATGGATCGGGTGGGCGTCATCAATGCCACCCGAGATGTGGGAAGGACACAGGACTTCGATAACCATGAGTCCACGTCACTCTTTCGGATGAAAGAGATGGGGGTTAATATGGGCACAGCCAGAAACGAGAAATTTGGTGGGCGTATAAGAAGACCTATCAACCAACACAGAACCGGAGTCGTCGGTCGCTGGACACTGCGGGACCTGCTGAGGAGGGGATCTGAGCAACTATGGACATTTTCGGAGTGCAGTGGTGATGACCCACAAAGAACTCAATAACGCAGTAACCAAACACGACAGTTCCGATATATAAAACAAGGAGTCAGAAAAGGCTGTGTTCTGTCGCCGGATTTGTTTTCACTTTACAGCAAAAATATTATAAGATTAGTAGTAGATATACAAGGAATTGCAGTTAGAGGTCACGACATAAACAATTTGCTATATGCGGATGACACAGTCTTAACAACAGAGATAGAGAATGAACTACAAGAAATGATAGACATGATAGTGAAAGAAACCAACAAGAAAAATTTCAGTCTGAATAGTAAGAAAACAGTAGTAATGGTCATATCGAAGAAATAATCATCACCATCATGCAGCATAAAAATAAACAGGACAAATATGAAACAAGTGCAACGCGTCAATTACTTGGGTGCAATAACAACATCAGATGGACCTTGCACAGGACCCGCATTCTGTCTCGCCACATGGCTCGGTTCTGGGCGAGTTGCTTAATCTCGCAGGGAGCAGATGCCTGCTGCTGTTGCCTCTCGTTTTAATGATCTTTTCAGTTTTTCTCACAGTCGAACGCTTTTTTTTATTTTAGCCTCTGGTTCCCATGTGAGGGCTTACTTTGAGAATATTTTGTTTATTCTCATCACATGACCAACATATGACCACCTTCTTCTCTTGGTTATAGTTGATATTTTTGGATCCTTTGTCATATTTCTTATTTGTGCACTAGTTATTGATTATTAATTTTTAGTGTATCAAAAATGTTATTTTATAGTATTGCAGTACATTTATTATTAATTCTATATCACAAACCAGAGGCATAGATTCAATTGTTAATCTGCAGGTACAATTTTTTTTATCGTCCAAAAATTATTAATCTCTCGTTAAATCGCTTCTGGCGGACTGGTTGGTCTCGAGGCAAGACGCCGGCCTCGAGACAGAGAGGTTGTGGGTTCAAATCCCGGCTGCACCAGTTGGGATTTTTATTTATGATTTCTCACTGCGGCAACCACCCCTGGTCTCATCAGAGAGGCCCAGCTTGAAACATCAATTACTCATGGACGGAAAAAAATATGAGTACCTCCGAAGTCGGAGTTATCTGCCTGTGCGCCGAGAGACCCCCATGCACATGGCTGCCAGGAAAAAAAATGGATTAACACGCAAAACTCAGTTCCTAGTCTCTAGGGACTTCGTCAGAGGTAAAAGCTGGCGAGCGAAAATCGCTTCTTTGCCAAAGGTATCCAACTGATATTTATGTGCGGTCCTGCTACCTGTAGAAACATTACAATCTTCATTCGGCTGTCTCGGTAGTATTCACTCACCGATGGTGTATTTTGCTCTTTTCTCTAGACTTGAAACACAAAGAAACAGCTTCCCACATTCAGCCTCAGCAGTAAAATATTTGTATATTATATTTATATTTTTCACATAAAATATTTATTCTATCAAGAACATTGCACTGAAATAAATATTGAATTCATCATCATCATCGAGTGCCTTCTCTGCAACGAAGGTTGGCTACCACGGAACGCCATTCTGCACTGTCTCTTGCTTTGATGGTGCAGGTATCTTTTGATGTTACTCGTCCATGTTAGTCTTGTTCTGCCTCTGCCTCTTTTACCTTGTATTTTCCCCTCCAGGATTACTTTTAGTAGGCTGTTGTGTCTTTTAACATGGCCCAAAAATAGCATTTGCCTTGTTTGTATTGTACTTAGTAATTCTCTTTTCATTTTTAGTTGTTTTAAGACTTCATCGTTTGTTTTCTTTTCCTTCCATCCAATTCTACCTATTCTTCTATATATCCACATTTCAAAGGCTTCAATTCTCTGTTCTGTTTTCCTGTCTAATGTCCATGTTTCTGCACCATATAGAAATATTGAGAAGATGTAACATTTTGCTATTCTTAGTTTTAGTCCTGGTGTTATTTGTTTTGATGTTAGTATGTTCTTCATGACATTAAAATTACTTTTTGCCATTCCTATTCTTTTGTTTTTATTCACTTGTACATTTTCCATCACTGGTTATAGTATGCCCAAAGTAGTTGTAGTTCTGAACTGTCTCCAGGTCTATTCCTTCTATTTTGATATCCACTTGTGGGTTTTGAGTATCTTCTTTGTTTATGATCATAGTTTTAGTCTTTTTGATATTCATATCTAGTCCATATTTTTTGTTTGTCATGTTTATTTCATTAAGTAATTGTTGTTGATCTTCATGATTTTCTGCTAGTAGTACAGTATCATCAGCATATCTTAGGTTATTGATTATCTTTCCATTAATTTGTAGGCCTGGCATCTCTATGATGTTTTTAAAAATTTGCTCAGTGTATAGATTGAACAAGCTTGGTGATAGGATGCATCCCTGTCAAATATTGAATTAATGATCTTAAAATTTGCACTGAAATAAATATTGAATTAATGATCTTAAAATTTGCGCTGAAATAAATATTGAATTAATGATCTTAAAATTTGCACTGAAATAAATATTGAATTAATGATCTTAAAATTTGCACTGAAATAAATATTGAATTAATGATCTTAAAATTTGCGCTGAAATAAATATTGAATTAATGATCTTAAAATTTGCGCTGAAATAAATATTGAATTAATGATCTTAAAATATTAATTTGTTTATTTTGTTATATTATTAATATGTCAATTGTCAATTGATTTTTTTGCGTGTGAAATTAAAGATATGAGATTAAATTTAAAAAATAAACATTTACTACTCCAATTGTAAGTCAGTGCTATTATGTGGCTGTGAAACATGGAGAACAACAGAAATAACAATCATGAAGATACAGACTTTCATTAATGGATCCTTTATCAGAATAAAAGGGAGGAAATGGCAGGACGAAATCACTAACATAGAATTATGGAAAAGTATCAGTGGATACAGAATGAGATGTAGAATGGCTCAGGCAAAAGCAGCTTTCCAAAAAATGAGGAAAATACTACGCAATCCATTTTTGACAATAGAAACAAGAAAAAGAGTTCTTAAATGTAACGTAGAGCCAGTCTTAACATATGGATGTGAATCAATAGGACAACAGACAAGAAAATCACTGGAATCTGTAGAAATGTGGTTTTACAGAAGAATGTTGAGAATACCATGGACAGCTAAGAAGAGTAATGAAGAGGTTCTGAGAAAGGTCAAAGCAAAAAGAGAGCTAATTTCCAATGTTAGGAAGAAATAATCATCATTTTTTGGCCATGTAATGAGAAGAGAACAACTTGAATATATTGTAACAACTGGAAAAATTGAGGGACTAAGAGCTAGAGGGAAGCAAAGAGAAAAAATAACAGACAGCTTAAGAGAATGGCTTGGCAGAAGGTCAACAACAGAAATGATAAATAACTGCCGAGATTGAAAGTTGTGGAGAGACATGATCACCTACGCCAGCAGGCCCGGTACTTGATGATGATAAAGGATGTCAGTGGATAAAGGGATACAGCAAAGATGATGGCATTGGATGGGAAACATACTGCGGAAGCCAACAGAGTATTATTACACGTGAGGCCCTTTTTGGAATCACCAAGAAAAAAGACAAAGAGGAAAACCAAAATATTCTTGGAAAAGACAGATGGAAGTAGAGATGAAGATAATGAGAAAGACGTGGAATGATCTTAAAAGAATTGCAAGAAACAGAACAGCTTGGAAAGTGTTTGTTGAAGACTTATGCTCCACAGGGAGCTGAAAGGTAGAACAGAGAAGGGATATTAAAATATTAATCTGCCATAATTTAAGAGAAATGCTGTTTTCTCTGACTAATTATATTTTTTTTATTAAAACCTTATTTTCTCTGACATTTCTTCAGCAGGAATTTTTTGTACAAGGCTTCTTCAGCCCAGTGGATCTCGGCCCAAAGAGGGAATCCTTATCTACAGTGGTGCCTGTCACAATTATCTACTGTCTCATCTTTATTACCGGCTTTATCGGCAACGTTTGCACATGTCTGGTAATCTTCAGAAACAAGTAAGCAACATAGTTTCTGTGTTTTCTTGTTCTCCTCAAGGCAATTGTTTTGTTTACTTCGCTGTTTTTGCTATAATTTGATCTTTATTTGCATATCTTTGTATTATGATTATGTTATTAACTCTTTCAGTACGGAAGGTTTTTATCAGTTTAGCGGTAGATATTTCAGAGAATAATTTTTTAATGTTTTTAAATATCTATCTTCAGGTTTATATTTATCTAACGCTTAATATATTAGATATGAATTTTTAGATAATTAAACAAGGAAATATATTTCACGAATACCAAGATGATAGAAGACATGTAAAAAAATATGTTTTGATGACAGTTTACATTAGTCAAATTGAGTGTGACGCACTGTGCGGCTAAACGTAACATGACCGAAATCGGCATGACCCATGGTGCGTCGAAATGTACGGAAAGAGTTAATAACACAGAATTTATTTGTTTAAACTTCGGATGGTGAGCAACAAACTAATGAAATAAATTTATTTTCAATTAGGTAATTTATTATTGCTTATTATTTAGAAAACATGAAACAGTTTGTAGTTAATACTGGAAAGTGAGTTAACAGTATTTGGACAGAGAAACAAAAGTGTTGCTATGAAAGGAATTTCTTTAAAAGAGAGACAATATTAGCCAAATAAGAGTGTTCCATAAAGACAAGCGAGTGTCATTACCAGCCAATAAGAATGTTCTTCAAAGTTAAGAGATAAGAAATGATATTCAATATAATTAGAATCAAAAGGTCAAGACAATGACTGCCAATCAGGTTGTCTTACAAAGTCAAGAGAAGAACAGTGATAGCCAATCAGGTTTGCTCAGAAAGTCAAGAGAAGAATTATGATTGCCATTAACTGTGTACTTCAAACTCAAGAGAAAGACAATAATATCCAATTAAAGTGTGACTCAGTATCAAGAGAGCAATGACACTGGATAAAACCATTTAGTCAATCAATAAGGTTAAGTAACAGCTAAGATGCTTCGTTACATGCCTATGACATGTTTTGTGCTATTAAAACAGTAGAACTATTCCCACCTGTCTAACTAACAATGTTCATCTCTCTTCAATCCCATATTCACATGACAAATTTCCAACCTTCACCAACTCTTTGACCCATAACAAACTCTTCCAAAGTTAACATTTTAAATAATTTCCTTCTTTAATCATGCTCTTGGTATTTGCATAGCTCACTATTTTCACCTGTTTGTGGTTTTTACTCACCTGTGCACCTCATTATTTTCATGTCTTCATATTTTTATATACCAGTAAAATCTTTATTTTTTACACGATCATCATCTTTCTTCAGCAGTACAACATCCCATTTTTTACACGCTCATCCTTCTTTCTTCAGCAGTACAACATCCCATTTTTTACACGTTCATTCTTCTTTATTCAGCAGTACAACATCCCATTTTTTACACGTTCATCCTTCTTTCTTCAGCAGTACAACATCCCATTTTTTACACGCTCATCCTTCTTTCTTCAGCAGTACAACATCCCATTTTTTACACGTTCATTCTTCTTTATTCAGCAGTACAACATCCCATTTTTTACACGTTCATCCTTCTTTCTTCAGCAGTACAACATCCCATTTTTTACACGATCATCCTTCTTTCTTCAGCAGTACAACATCCCATTTTTTACACGCGTCTCCTGTTTTCCACAAGTACAACTCATAATGTTCATGTCCCTCCTAGTTAATTTTGTCACCTGTAAAACTCACGATCCCATATTATTTATTCTCATCAAAGGTACATGCTAACAGTCACGAACTTCTACCTGTTTAACCTCTCCGTGTCGGACCTCATGCTGCTTCTATTCGGCTTGCCCCAGGAGACATACTCCACGTGGTCTGCCTACCCGTTTCTCTTTGGGAACACGTTCTGCCGACTTAGACTGTTAGTCTCTGAGGTCTCGTGTTACGTCTCCATTCTGACCATCACCGCCTTCACGGTGGAGCGATACGTGGCAATATGCCACCCCATCAAATTTCCAACACACGTAAGTTGTATTATTGTAGCTGCACTCAGAATAAGAGAGTTCTTAGATGTTATGTAGAGCCAGTCTTAACAGATGGATGCGAATCATGGACAATAGGACAACAGACAAGATAATCACTGGAGTCTGTAGAAATGTGGTTTTACAGAAGAATGTTGAGAATACCATGGACAGATAAGAAGAGTAATGAAAATGTTCTGAAAGAGGCCAAAGCAAAAAAATTTCCAATATTAGGAAGAAGCAATCATCATTTTTTTGGCCATGTAATGAGAAGAGAACAACTGGAATATATTGTAACAACTGGAAAAATTGAAGGACAAAGAGGCAGAGGGAAGCAAAGAGAAAAGATACCAGACAGCTTAAGAGAATGGCTTGGCAGAAGGTCAACAACAGAAATGATAAATAACTGTCGAGATCGAAAGTTGTGGAGAGACATGATCACCTACGCCAGCAGGTCCGGTACTTGATGATGATGATGATGACTCAGAATAAATATACAACAGAATGATTCACTTTCAGTTGATAAGAAACAGACAACAAGTGAAGGAAGGTAGTGAAGATTTCGGTTTGGACACATCGGCTGAACAATCGTTGCCTCATCAACTAGACTTCAATGTTTTGACTTAAGATATTTATTTTTCGATCTATACACAGTGTTCATCATGTCTTTTAATACTAACCATCTGTGTGAAACGGGAGCTGTGATAGCTCAGTGGTTAGTGAACTGGAATACAAAGGACAAGAGATAGGGTTCGATCCCAACCGACGGATTTCGGGTTTACCCAGCCTTTAATGGGTACCGGATTTTTTTCTGGGAAATTAAAGCGGCTTGGGCGTAATACCGACCACAATTCCCCAAAAATCATGTGCCGAAGGTCTGTAAAATGTATGGTTACTAACACCATATTCCCTAAAAGCCACTTGGCGTGACGGGGATACTTTACCTTTTTTTAAAATCTGTGTGAAACATGCAGCCTTAATAACAAAATCTCATATAAGATATGACACCCTCTTACTGAAGTGATTCGAAGAACACAATAAGGAAAATGGAGGCGGGCTATGTACGCTGGTATTGGGTAGTAATTGCAGAAGTTGAAAATACGTGGGGTCACCTTTGTTTACGTTCCTGGACATGCAGGAGTACAGGAAAATGAAAGAGCGGACAGATTGGCTTGCTGTGCTGTCGCTGAAGACGGTCAACCAGTGGATCACGCGGACATCGTCAATGCCCTCCGAGATGTGGGAAGGGCACAGGATTTCGGCAACCATGATCACGTCACTTCTTCGGATGAAAGAGATGGTAGTTAAGATAGATACAGCCAAAAACGATAAATTGAGTGGGCGTATAACAAGACTTATCAGCCAACAACATAACTGGAGTCATCAGTCGCTGGACACTGCAGGACTTTCTGAGAAGGGAAGTGAGTACCTATGGACATGTTCGCGAAGTTCAATGATGATGACCCGCAAATAACTATCTTACTCCAGAATTCTACTGCAGCATTTGCCTTTTTTTTTCGTTCGCCAGCTGTTAAGAAATAACAGCTTGAGGTCCTTAGAGACTAGGAATTGAATTTTGCGTGTTAATTCAATTTTCTCTGGCAGCCGTGTGCACAGCGGTCCCTCGCCGCACAGTCAGAAAAACTCCGACTTCGGAGGTACTCATATTTTTTTCCGTCAATGAGTAATTGACGTTTCAAGCCGAACTCGCTACTGAGACCAGGGGTGGTTGTGGCAGAGAGAAATCACAAATAAAAATCCCAACAGGTGTAGCCGAGATTTGAACCCACAACCTCTCTGTCTCGAAGCCGGCGTCTTGCCTCGGGACCAACCAGTCCCCCTTCAGTCTAAAAATTTGCCTTGTAACACTGAATGCATTTCTCTTTGAATGCCTCTCTAGTAGTATTTCCTTAAACCGCTTATTTTCTTTGTTAAAATGTATTGAGAACTTTCATTCTACAATTATTTTTAATACTGACAGTTTTTTTGGTGCTTCTTTTTGTTTTTGTTAATCATCTCAAACATTTAGAGCCATATATACAAGCACTTATATGTATTTATATATGAGCTTTGGAAATGCAGGCAGTTGATAAAGTTTTAATTTGTCGTCTTTACCTCTTCTGAGATAATCAGCTTGTCCCTTGCCGGGAAAGAGATTGGTCTGAGGCCATCTACTTCATCCCAGGCGAAACATTGTTGCTACAGAAACCTTTAATAGGGAGAAAGTCGACTGATGTGGGTGAAGGAAAACACCGAAAAGCTGAGTAGTGAATATCATGACTAAACCAAGTTGGGATCCACACAGTGGACGTGATGAAGCGAAAGGCGAAACTGAAAGACAACCGTTTGATATGAAGTGGTCTTGAAAGGCTGGCTTAAGGCAGAGTGGTGATCTGTTATGATGGTCTAATATGTAAGAGAACATATAGAATTAGGATGAGACATATACCAGGGGCTATCAGACAGTTCCTGGACTGTAATTTATGCAACAATATCACGTGACTATTCAGCGCGAAGATCTCAGGGGTTAAGGCTGCCTGGTGTTCTGAGTCTGTGCGTCACGTGACATCATGTCGTCTACATGTTGCCAGTTTGTACCTTATTTTCCCCCACATTCTGTGTGGGCCTCTTTGCCATCTGTGCGATTGTTGACAAATTGGTTCCAAATGTTTGGAACAAACGTTGCGTAAAGTTTTGAAAATATGCTACCGAGACCCTTAAAATGTTGCTCCAAGTCTTTGATGACATTTTTTTGGGTCGAACACAGGTCTTTGTCTGGTACGTTTTGAATTACTTTTGACTTCATTAGGGTCTAGTGTATATTCGAGAAGACGATTGATCACGGCGTCATGTCACCAGCAAGGACCAAAGTAAGGGCGGCAGAACGACGCGATTTTTTTTTAAGCAAAAACAACAACCCTGCGGCCCTTCAATCTCCGTATACACCGGAAATAAACCATCCCTGAAATGGAACTGAAGGTGAGCCGCGTCAACACCCGCAGATGACATGACGTCACAAGCGGACGGTGTATTCGAAACTTGAGGACTGCAGGAAGTAAGACCGAACTTTGGGTTGACCTTAACCCTGATCATTTGCGACATTACAGCAATTTAGGCTATGTAAAATAGTTCCTTCAATTATTGCTATAAATTAACATAATTATAATTACATTGAAATAAATTAGTTATGTTCATTATAAGTTGTGAGAAAAAAAAATGTTTTTTTTTTCAAGTAAACATCTCTCACAGTTTTGTTCAAGTTTTTAATATAAAGACGCGGTGCAGTGACCTTACTAAGCTCTATATCAGGTCGCTTCCTATTGGTTCTGCTTCTATATTTTCCAATGCAGAGAGATATAACGATCTCTTATTCTCTTGAGTTCTTCTGTTGTCATAATAACGAGGAGGTGATTGATGGAATGGCCTACCTAGTTTTCAAACACATTGCAAGATCTATAGACGTCATACTTTTGTTTTAGGTTTAACCTTCATAGAAATTAGTAACTAGCCTACTAGTAACGGCTTCAATTAATTAAACTCTGTAACGGCTATACTAAGGACTACGGTGGTTAGTTGTATATCGACATTTAACTCATTGAGCTAGAATGTAATAGTGTTACGCATTCTGATAATAAATTTAGAGGAATCGTGGCTTCCGTTGCTTTCACTGAATATCCGCCGCTGTTATTACATTGTGATCGCAAGTGGCTTTCCGATAACCTCAGTTGTTCATAGTTTATATTGTGTGATTTACCTGGAGAATCTCCTGATGTTTAGATTGGCAAACGTTATCCTTACTTCTCACGCTCATGTTGTGTATGTTCTTTCTCTCTTGCCAGGAATGTTTTCTATTGAGGCACACATTCGTTGTAAATGTTTTTTATTGAGGCACACATTCTTTGTAAATGTTTTCTCATCAAGATGTGTGAAATATTTGCTCTCTACAGATAACTGTGACACGGTTTATTCTGTGCTTTATATTATTCAAGAGAAAAGAGACAAGCCCAGGTACCGCAAATACACCTTGCTCGTTCTCGGATGGGTCTGTCTGTCAACGATTGGCAAATTCAGCCACTAGAGAAGATGTTCAGTAAAGCAGCACCCAGTATGAGACACTAATGCTTTACCAAACTACTGACTTATCATGATTGCTTGCTACCAGCCGTCTGTCAAGACGCCAAAGACCATATTAATTATCATATTATATAATTCAATCCGTTTTTTTTTTATTGTGATTAGATTCTGAAACGTTTAAATAATTCCCTACAATCTTCTATACAGAAAAATATATGCGTATTTCTATTTCTATTCGTTGAATAATTGTCTATGATTAGCATCCATAAGTGAAGATTTGACTGTAATAAAATAACTCTACCTACTTCACAAAGTGAAAAAAATATGTTATCCTTAATTGACATAAACCACACGGAGGACCTGGACAAATTTAGTTAACAAGATGAATTGATACACAGCAAAGATATCTACTATTTCAGACGTGTTCCACGAATAAAACAAATTATATGTATTCAGCCAAGTCCTAACTCACAATTATTAAATCACCAGTAACATTTTGACAGCAATTAACATAGTATAAAATACACCATTAGAACAATAATAAATCGCCATAGACCACCTAATTGAGCTAATTATTATTACATAAATGGGACTTCTAAAAGATGAATAGATTGTTCTATAATGTTACGTGAATGGAAATAACAAGAAGGGAAGTAATTAACTGAAATGAATGTCATCTTCTGAGTGTGTCTATTTTTGTTACAGTCTGGTTTGTCTCGACCACTGAAGGTGATGTTGGCCGTGTGGATTATATCAACGTTATGTGCCATTCCTGTAGGCCTTCAGTTTGGCATCGTCTACAAATACTGGCAAAGGCTTCCTATTTTAGAGTCAGCCCAGTGCAACACGCTCAACCCCGATGTGTCGAAAATCGTTTTTCAGGTAATTTATAGAATTATTATTTTAAGAATGACGTTAATGATATTAATGATAATGAAGATAGAGTTAATGATGGGATGGTAATTGTTAAAATAATTTATTCAATAAAACTATTATAGGTAAAGTAATACAACGGCTCTAAAACTGTTACCACTTGGCATCTCTTGTTCATTGAATATTTCCTCTATTATCAAAATGCTAGTACAGTAAGAAATTGTTTCTTCAAAAGTATTGAGTTATTGCATTATTAGCGGGTCATCATCCTTGCACTCCGAACACGTCCATAGGTGCTCAGATCCCCTCCTCAGCATGTCTCGAAGTGTCCAGGGACTGACGACTCCAGTTCTGTATTGGTTGATTAGTCTTCTTACACACCCACTAAGTTTCTCGTTTCTGGCTGTGCCCATCTTAACTCCCATCTCTTTCATCCGAATGAGTGACGTGGACTCATGGTTGTCGAAGTCCTGTGTCCTTCCCACTTCTCGGAGGGCATTGAAGATGTCCGCCCGATCCATTAAATATATCAAAATATATCAAAAGTAGATTTGTAGCCGCAAGAAATGCGCAATAGTGCAATTAAAATGCATTGCAATTAAATATAACCAATAGGACAAGATATATATATATATATATATATATATATATATATATATACTGTATATACATACACTATTCACAACATGCATATTCATATACATAGGTCAAGGCAAAGAAATGCATGTAAATACGAAGCTGCAGTAAAGCTTATTGTAAAGGAGAAATGAAAAAAAAATTATTTCTAAATGGCATGGTTAAAGCTGTACGTAATTAATGGTCGTCACCAACTTAAACCACGTTTCCAATCAATAGGCCTTCAGCAGGGAACAACAAACAACACGCACACAGATATGTTAGTAAATAAAATTCGCCCTGCGTAGCTAACTAATAATGAAGTATCTAAAACAAAATAATTTTGAACTAGAATTAGAAATAAAAATAACAATGTTTACCCTGCCTAATGTGATGAGCTCAGGAGGAAAACGAACGCTGCCTAGTCCGAGCAGGATACCCGGTGTAGTTGACCAGCTAATGGGAGGATTAAAGCTCAGGGGAAAGGGTTCTAAAATTATGTGGAAAGGGGCGAAGGATGTTGTATAGATTACCTCAACCATAGCGCCATTGGCAATGTCTATACGTATACAACCGCGCGAGAAACACACGGACGGTTATGTATATATAAATATATGTATATATACACACACACATAAAAAGATCAAGGATTGTAATTAGTTCTTTTAAAAACTTCATAGATTACATAAAAGCCACACTGCATAATATATTTACATCTGCTACAAAGCTTTTCATAATTCATCTTTGTTTTGTAATACACTCCTGAAGTCTCAACTATTTCCGTCTATAATTGAATCCTTGTGTATGCTCTCTTAAATGGCATGATTCCGCATTCGGAAATGAGGTAGAAAGAGGAAGTGGAGAGAAGAGAAACAGTTTGTTAATGATGCTTTAGTTAGTTTGGTTATTCGTGTATTTCCATGAAGATAAAATGAACATGCTTCTTCTATTGCACATTAAAAGTGATCAGAAGGTGTCGTTTCTTAAAATTTAAACACGTGTTTTACGTGTGGACGTTAACAGGGCAGTTCTGAGTTCAAAACGATGTTATCGTATGACAGGAACAGTTGGCTGAGTTCACTTTATGTGCGGTTTCGCCTTGTGTCTTTTGGCGTGTGCTAAGACTGCAATGACGGAGACTACAGCTACCTTTCTTTGTTGGATGAGTTAGTAATTCGGATGATTCCACTGGCACGGGCGGTTGAGCAATTATGAATTTTAGTTCGTTTGCAGTGATGCTGGTACTTCCATAACCATAACGTTTAAGAGTTTTGTTATTTGATAATGGAGAGGTGCAGAATGTATGGTATTGTCTGGACACATTTTTTTTTAAAGTAGAAGAGCAAAATTCTCTCCTAAATAATTAACAACTTTTAAATAGAGGGGAGTGTGGTAGCCTAGTTAGGAAAACCACACGACTGAGCTACCGAATTTCGGACAACCCGTGTTCGATTCCCGCTGGAAGCAGTTTGTGAGTTGTACTCGTGGTTAGGAAAAAAATAAATACCCCCGCGGTCGATCCAGTCGCTGGCAGAAATGGATACCTGGGTAGTAGTACTCTTGGAAGGTGAGGATTACCGCCTCGCATCGTGAGTTTCGATGCTTGAATCGACACTGTACAGAAGTCTCCGAACACTTCTGGATAGGCGAACGATCACATGTGGGTAAAAGCTTGCGTGCTAAGACGCCGATTCAGGTCTCGTTCTTTACCTTACTTTACGTTTAACTTTTTATAGAAATTATCTTGGAAGTCATCTCTGGTGCTACGGATTCCGAGAACTGTGCTGAGATCTTCCTACGTCATCAGGAAAAATATCGAAACATAATGGCTCTTTTCAGAGTATAATGATATATTCACTCACACACAAAAGCATAGTCCCAACCCATTTTGGAGTTCTGTACTTCTCTGCGTGAACTTATATGACCCTTTTCGTCTTGTCAGACGGTCTAGTGGAGGCTATTGCGTATTTTTTTGAGGTATTGTTTTTGCTGAACAGCTTCTCTCGTGGCTAATTCTACCAATGTTTGACAAACACACGCGGTCACATAATGAACAGGTCAGGCTCGCTGATCCACAGGGTTTACCATCCTTTTTCATGAGTCTCTTCTCTTCAAAGTCCTGTCTTAGCACAGTCTCAAAAGTTGTTATACCGTTCCTTATGCATGCTCTCCATGATGTGCGATCACTTGCCAGATGTTGCCAGTCGTTTTCACAGATGGAGAAGTCTTTCAGAGATGATTTGCAGATATCTCTATATCGTAGTTTAGGTCTGCCGATTTGTCTTTTTCCGTGTTTTAGCTCACCATATAGTATTTGCCTAGGAATGCGTTTTTCTTCCATCCGTTGGACATGCCCCAGCCATCTTAGCCTTCGACTTCTGAGCATCGACATGATTGTTAAGGTCTTAGCACGTTGCAGGACAGTTAAGTTGGTTATTTTGTCTTGCCATTTGATGTGCATTATTTTGCGGAGACATCGCATGTGGAATACATTTAGTCTTTTTTCCTGGTTTGAGTATGTTGTCCAGGTTTCGGATCCATATAGTAGTGTGCTAAGCACACATGTTTGATATATTAGGAGTTTAGTCTTTCGAGTTAGTTTCGTGTTGTTCCATGCCCTTTTTGTAAGTTTGCCGAAGGTCGTAGCTGCCTTACCAATTCGACAGTTTATTTCTTCATCAAGAGAGATGGTTTGCGTAACTGTGGATCCAAGATATGTAAATTTCTGTACTGATTCTAGTGGGCAGTCTTTTAGAGTAATAGATAGAGGTTAATTTCTTCCTCATTTCACTTTGCCTACTCTGCCTGGGCACAGGGTATGGAGATAGTGCTTTACCCAGTCGCACTATCCCCCTCTCGACTTCGTTTCAAGGATTTCCGAAGGAGGGACAAAGTCCATATGTTCGGAATTGAAAGAAGGTGCAGGGGATGCCAGAAAGACTATTAACGCCGTCCACTGCCTTAGGGTCCCTCCCTCCGGATTTTTACTCTGGGTGTACTCCCATAACCTTCGATTCTAACTAGAAACTAGTCCACAAGGTAGTGGAGGTTAGGCTCAATGATTTTCATAGCACGCAGCCCTACGTATGGTTGGGCTCTTGCTTACGCTTAAAAATAACTATTATATTATTATTGTATACTATTAGATATGATTTAGTAACATCAAAAAATGGACAAAAAACCGAGTAACATAAAAAGATGGACAAAAAACCGAGTAACATAAAAAGATGGACAAAAATCCGAGTAACATAAAAAGAGGGACAAAAAACCGAGTAACATAAAAAGATGGACAAAAAACCGAGTAACATAAAAAGATGGACAAAAAACCGAGTAACATAAAAAGATGGACAAAAAACCGAGTAACATAAAAAGATGGACAAAAAACCGAGTAACATAAAAAGATGGACAAAAAACCGAGTAACATAAAAAGAGGGACAAAAAACCGAGTAACATAAAAAGATGGACAAAAAACCGAGTAACATAAAAAGATGGACAAAAAACCGAGTAACATAAAAAGAGGGACAAAAAACCGAGTAACATAAAAAGATGGACAAAAAACCGAGTAACATAAAAAGATGGACAAAAAACCGAGTAACATACAAAGATGGACAAAAAACCGAGTAACATACAAAGATGGACAAAAAACCGAGTAACATAAAAAGATGGACAAATCAGCCTATGACAACCTGCACCATCAAAGCAAGAGACAGAGCAGAAGGGCACTCCATGGTTGCCAACCTTCGTTGCGGAGAAAGCACTCGATGATGATGAGATATGATTTTATACAAACAAATAGCAGAACATAGAACCAGACAATCAAGTTCTCAAGAAAGCCCAAGGTTTCAAGTATGTCCACACTGCTGCTATAGTCAAGAGTGAGATCAACGAGACATGTAGTCCCCATTTTTGATTAACACATTCAGATGTAGTTGTTTTACGACATCATCAAGTGAACAACCTGTAAAAAGTGTGAAAAAAAGAAATTGTATTAAGACTCTCATAGTGATTTTTTTTTTTCGTTCGCCAGCTTTGACCTCTGACGAAGTTCCTAGAAACTAGGAACTGAATTTTCCTTGTTAATCCAATTTTCCCTGGCAGCCGTGTGCACAGGGGTCCCTCGTCGCACAGGCCGATAACTCCGTTTTCTGAGGTACTCATATTTTTCCGTCTATGAGTAATTGCCGTTTCAAACCGGGCCTCGCTGCTGAGACCAGGGGTGGTTGCCGCAGAGAGATCTCATAAATAAAAATCCCAACCGGTGTAGCCGGGATTTAAACCCACAACCTCCCTGTCTCAAGGCCGGCGTCTTGCCTCGAGCCCAACCAGTCCCCCAGAGTGATCTAAAACGTTTCAAAATCATTTCCTAAGTAACCTAAGCGCAGAATCGTCTACAATGACAAAAGTATCTCTAGTATAGACGCCAGTTTCACATAGTCAAACAGATGAGATAGGTAGGAAACGTGATGCTGTAAGGACAGACCTGTCAGCTCGCACGTGTCGACCAGCTTTAATCATATATGTCCCACCTGTAACAGGATATTTGAGTTTGTAGTCATCGCTCTATACACAAGGAAGGTTAAAAATATACAAGACTGAAGTTGTTATTAAATTAATATTGCTAGCGATGAACACCTATTGTCATTACCAGCATTCTTGTTATGACAAATGTGGTCTATTAAGACTTGAAGGGTTGCTTGGTGATTGAACCAGTCTGTCCTTTCATTAAAAAGGTAGAAAGAAAACTTATATTCATTATCATCGCTGGCTGCTCGTTCTAAAAATAATTATTTTCAAAGAGATAGATAATAGCTTTATCACAGAAATAATGAGCTACGCAAATATGGTGGTTTTAAGACAGTTATAAGAACTACTAAAGTTTCACTGCTTCCAAGAATTGTAATTTCCAAGAAAAATGTAAATTTGAAACAACAATGAAAATTGATGTGAATAATGCAGTTTGTAAAGCAATTTAAAGTTGCTTTAAAGAGCAACTCTCAGGCTCTCTTTTGTCAAGTAAGAGGTCTATTCACGCCGCGGGGCGTATGAAGACACGATATTGCCGTCCAGTTTCTACAAAGACCAACGGCACATTTTATCGGCGATATGATCAGTGTCTGTCAGGTTGCATTACCTTTTTTCCTAGAAATATTCTCGGTACCCATTTTCCGAGAGTGGTTGAATTCCGCGTCGGTCCGAAAAAAAAGGCAACATCTGGGAATTGAACCCAGTCTAATTTGGTTAATGGCGAACATTCTTTCTAGCACTTTTGTTTTAAATTAAATTTAAACAGCAGAAATATTTCTCCGCAGTTTACTTTGGTCTAGTCAACAAATCATTGCACAACGGACAACTCCATTCGGCTCAGATTTCTTCCTTTCCACGTTCTCCAATATGAAAGTACGCTACTTACACATGAGTAAAGTGAAGATTGCTTCAGCTCGAATGCACAAACTCCATAGCCACGGCTGAGACTTTGACACCAACCCGGCTTGAAATCGCCTCTTACGACATGTGTGCCAGGTGGCAGTGTTATTCTGTACCCCCTTGACAGTGATAGTGCCCCGGAAGCCAAACCGGTCATTCCGAAGCGTATATGTAAACATCAACTGCTATAAATCCGACATACATGCCCTCAGTTACAGAACCTTTTCTTCTTTCCTTCCTCATTTAAATTTCAGCGTCGACGGGAGATATAACTTGCGGCCCTTTGCTATTCTGTTCGCCTCTCCTGCTGTTATGTTTCCTGGTGTTTCTAATATACCGTAGTAGTTCTAATAATCCATCTTTTTCGTGGCCTACCCTAGGTTTTCGTGGCCTACCCTAGGTTTTCGTGGCCTACCCTAGGTTTTCATGGCTTACCCTAGGTTTTCGTGGCCTACCCTAGGTTTTCGTGGCCTACCCTAGGGTCTCCGATCATAACTCATTCAAAATACATCTTTTGCTTCTCCAATCATAACTCATTCAAAATACATCTTTTGCTTTTCCAATCATAACTCATTCAAAATACTACTTTTGCTTCTCCGATCATAACTCATTCAAAATACATCTTTTGCTTTTCCAATCATAACTCATTCAAGCTGTCGACAACAAATGGTGGTTAAGGCATATAAATGCGAGGCTGCTGTAAAGCTGATGACATGGGTGAAAAAAAAAAAAAATATTAAAATAGTATGGTTGCAACTTTATGTTTGCTACAACACAGCATCAGAACGACGTTGAGGCTCAGTAGGATTTTGGTTGAAATAAAGGAGATACAAAAATTATATGTAAATAAACAAAGGAAACTGTATTGCGACTAAATAATAGAGGTTCTGAAAATAAGAAAGATAACAACATTCATTTCCTTGGCGTTTTATCTAGAACGATAATATTGCAACTCAATGTATACATATTTTTTTTAATGCCTAATTTTTTGGGGGTATTATTTCTAAAGTTGAAAACTAAAGCCTAAATTATTAGTTCATTGACCTGTCTCCAGAAAGGTCACCGACCTTTGATCAAACAGGATCTAATGCTTCTAAAAGGTCAGAAAAAAATCTAATGGGATTTAACTCTACTCTATTACGACAATTGTTCTAACAACAAAACAGATAATTTCCCCTGCTATTTTTGTCCTCTTTGTTCTTCCAGAATTTGCAGAGCATACTAACCTATAAATAATTAAAATTTTCGTTCAGAATAATTTTTTTTTCAACCAAATTTGTGATGTTTTTATCGTTTTTTTAAAAGAACAATTAGAGGTAGAGATTGAAGCACAGGCAAAGATAAATGTAACATTCTCATGTACTTTATAGTTACCTCGGGTGATGATAACACTATCTCTGCAGGAAACTGATTGTGTTGTCTGATTACAGAATTAAGGCAGCTCGACATCAGGAAAATATTAACTTCAAATTAATGTCAGTTTTAACGTAAAAATTATGGGAGCGAAGTTGACAGTAAGAGTACACTGATAATAATGGTCTCTCTTTGCGGTTAGCCAGAGCTTAATAACCTCATTTATAAGGAAATAATTCTCTTGGAGTGACACACGAAGATTCGTAAATTTGATTTCAAAATTACCGTAATAGACTATCATTCCTCCTATGAAACCGTTCTCGTATATTTTCTATTATTATTTCAACATCAATTTGTCTACGAACAGCTTCTCTCGTGGCTGAATCTGTCGATATTAGATCCACAAGTCCGGCCGCAGAAGGAGCAATATATGGTTATACTTGTATGTATGATACTCTATATATCTATTATTCGTTCTCCCGAAGTATTGTCTATATCTGCAATGTCGTTTCCTGTATAAATTTTAGGGTTTATTTTTGTAATTCTTGCAGTGGCCCATATAGTTTTGTCTGTAGTGTTGTATCTATGGACCAATGGATTTTCCTCAGTCTACTATATTCAGTACAGTCTTGTAGCATGTGTTCAGCAGTCTGGGCGGCTGTTCTTATGTACTTGTAGTTGAGGTACCGATCTTAAATTTTATATACATGTAGAGTTGATTGTGTCCTGTTCTGAGGTGTGTGATAATAACTTGTTTCCATCTATTCATATTATAAAAGGCATTCTGATTTGGGGCTTGTGGTCTTCTGATTGATTTTATTGTCTGTTTCTTCTGAAGGTATGTAACTGGTGTTGTGTTATAGTCATACCAGACGTCTCTTCTTTTCGCTGTAGGCTCTTTTCCTCGATCTTTTCATCAATTCCCTTTCAAATGTGGCAGCGCTTCTCTGCCCCTCGTGTGACACGATCTATCGCCAGTGTTGTCATATCCTTGCAACTAATAAAGAAGTCATTCATGGATACTTTATAAATACCTAAGATTGTTTGGTTTTCCCGTTGATCTCAGCATCATGAGTTTCGATGCTTCAAGCGACAATGTCCAGAAGTCTCCGAACACTTCGGGTTAGGCGGCGGAACAAACATGGGTGACAACTCGTGTTCTAAAACGCCGATTCAAGTCTCGTACTTTACCTTTACATCTTGCCATCCCTAAGCTCTCCATATAACAACTGCCAAGGGACGTTTCTAAAGTCCAATCTTCTACGATGGCCCAGCCACCGTTTTTTTTTTTTTTTTTTTTTTTTTGCTTTGTAACATTGTCTGCATGGATGGAAGTTTAGGAAATACAAAACAAGCGAGTTACTTGCTCTGTTCTGCCATTTAATGTTCAGTCTAGTGTGAAGACAGCACACATGATCTTTCTGCAGTCTAATTTCATGCCATGTAAACGTAGTCCAAGTCTACACATTTATAGGAAGGTACAGCACACACCTTCATTGAGTGTCGTCTCCGCATCGAAGGTTGGCTACAACGGAGCGCCATTCCGATCTGTCTCTTGCTTTGATGGTGCAGTTTGTTGTAGGCTGACTTGTCCATCTTTTGATGTTACTCATTCATGTTAGTCTTGGTCTGCCTCTGCCTCTTTTACCTTACATTTTCCCTTCCAAGATTACTTTTAGTAGACTGCTGTGTCTGTTAACATGCCTCAAAAATTTCATTTGGCTTGTTTGAATTGTGTTTAGTAGTAATCTTTTCATGTTTCGTTGTTTAAAGACTTCATCGTTTGTTTTCTTTTATTTCCATCGAAATCTTCCGATTCTTCTATATATCCACATTTCTTCAAACTCTTCAATTTTCGGTTCTGTTTTCTTATCTCATGACAACTAATCATCATGCTTGATAAATCACAATGGTTTCTCATTGCTAATCTAGCTGATTTGCTCATGTGTGCAGTTATAGAAAGATACAATACACATGCTTCTTCTATTCTACACTTAAAGTTCTTAGAGGAAACTTTATTTCACAGTTTAACCCTTGAGGTTTGAATTTGAATAACGCGTCCACCAAAACTCTCAGATTTACTAATCTTTGATCTTTGTTTGTTATGACCTACTACTAAGTTATCATTCCTACATAAATATTGATTTTTGCTAGAAAGTGTTACGATTTGTGTGTGATATCACAAATCCAAATTACTTCCACAAATTATCAGGTTAAAAAATATATGGAACGCACTGGGCTCATGACATCTTCATCCATAAACGGTGCACATTTTTTCTAGATTATAACAAAAGACAACTTTGAGATGAAAGAAAAAAGCTGTGAAATGTAGATATTTATCATGACTTGACTTAATCCATTTAGCTGTGAGCTAGTTGCTCTTTACAAGGTGTTGCTTATCACAGAAAGTTGTATGTCTTTTTTAAGCTGTTCATTGGGTCCAAACAGTTAATGGTAGGTTGGGTTGGGAGGAGCTGTCTTCTTGGTGTAGCTAGGCGCAGGCAGTGTAGCAACAAATGGTCGACAAATTCTAGCAAATAATGGCAGTGCAGCAAAAAATGGTCGACAAATTCTAGCAAATAATGGCAGTGCAGCAAAAAATGGTCGACAAATTCTAGCTGATAATGACAGTGTAGCAACAAATGGTCGACAAATTCTAGCAAATAATGGCAGTGCAGCAAAAAATGGTCGACAAATTCTAGCTGATAATGACAGTGTAGCAACAAATGGTCGACAAATTCTAGCTGATAATGACAGTGTAGCAACAAGTGGTTGACAAATTCTAGCAAATAATGGCAGTGCAGCAACAAATGGTCGACAAATTCTAGCTGATAATGACAGTGTAGCAACAAATGGTCGACAAATTCTAGCAAATAATGGCAGTGCAGCAAAAAATGGTCGACAAATTCTAGCTGATAATGACAGTGTAGCAACAAATGGTCGACAAATTCTAGCTGATAATGACAGTGCAGCAACAAATGGTCGACAAATTCTAGCTGATAATGACAGTGCAGCAACAAATGGTCGACAAATTCTAGCTGATAATGACAGTGTAGCAACAAGTGGTTGACAAATTCTAGCAAATAATGGCAGTGCAGCAACAAATGGTCGACAAATTCTAGCTGATAATGACAGTGTAGCAACAAATGGTCGACAAATTCTAGCTGATAATGACAGTGTAGCAACAAATGGTCGACAAATTCTAGCAAATAATGGCAGTGCAGCAAAAAATGGTCGACAAATTCTAGCTGATAATGACAGTGTAGCAACAAATGGTCGACAAATTCTAGCTGATAATGACAGTGCAGCAACAAATGGTCGACAAATTCTAGCTGATAATGACAGTGCAGCAACAAATGGTCGACAAATTCTAGCTGATAATGACAGTGTAGCAACAAGTGGTTGACAAATTCTAGCAAATAATGGCAGTGCAGCAACAAATGGTCGACAAATTCTAGCTGATAATGACAGTGTAGCAACAAATGGTCGACAAATTCTAGCTGATAATGACAGTGCAGCAACAAATGGTCGACAAATTCTAGCTGATAATGACAGTGCAGCAACAAATGGTCGACAAATTCTAGCTGATAATGACAGTGTAGCAACAAGTGGTCGACAGATTCTAGCTGATAATGACAGTGCAGCAACAAATGGTCGACAGATTCTAGCAAATAATGACAGTGCAGCAACAAGTGGTCGACAAATTTTAGCAAATAATGACAGTGTAGCAACAAGTGGTCGACAAATTCTAGCTGATAATGACAGTGTAGCAACAAATGGTCGACAGATTCTAGCTGATAATGACAGTGTAGCAACAAGTGGTCGACAGATTCTAGCAAATAATGACAGTGCAGCAACAAGTGGTCGACAAATTCTAGAAAATAATGACAGTGTAGCAACAAGTGGTCGACAGATTCTAGCTGATAATGACAGTGTAGCAACAAATGGTCGACAGATTCTAGCTGATAATGACAGTGCAGCAACAAGTGGTCGACAAATTCTAGCTGATAATGACAGTGTAGCAACAAGTGGTCGACAAATTCTAGCTGATAATGACAGTGCAGCAACAAATGGTCGACAAATTCTAGCTGATAATGACAGTGTATCAACAAATGGTCGACAGATTCTAGCTGATAATGACAGTGTAGCAAAAAGTGGTTGATAAATTCTAGCAAATAATGACAGTGTAGCAAAAATGGTCGACAGATTCTAGCTGATAATGACAGTGCAGCAACAAATGGTCGACAAATTCTAGCTGATAATGACAGTGTAGCAACAAATGGTCGACAAATTCTAGCTGATAATGACAGTGCAGCAACAAGTGGTCGACAGATTCTAGCTGATAATGACAGTGTAGCAACAAATGGTCGACATATTCTAGCTGATAATGACAGTGTAGCAACAAATGGTCGACAAATTCTAGCTGATAATGACAGTGTAGCAACAAATGGTCGACAAATTCTAGCTGATAATGACAGTGCAGCAACAAGTGGTCGACAAATTCTAGCTGATAATGACAGTGCAGCAACAAGTGGTCGACAAATTCTAGCTGATAATGACAGTGCAGCAACAAGTGGTCGACAAATTCTAGCAAATAATGACAGTGTAGCAACAAATGGTCGACAAATTCTAGCTGATAATGACAGTGTAGCAACAAGTGGTCGACAGATTCTAGCAAATAATGACAGTGCAGCAACAAGTGGTCGACAAATTCTAGCAAATAATGACAGTGTAGCAACAAGTGGTCGACAAATTCTAGCTGATAATGACAGTGTAGCAACAAATGGTCGACAGATTCTAGCTGATAATGACAGTGTAGCAACAAGTGGTCGACAGATTCTAGCAAATAATGACAGTGCAGCAACAAGTGGTCGACAAATTCTAGCTGATAATGACAGTGTAGCAACAAATGGTCGACAGATTCTTGCTGATAATGGCAGTGTAGCAACAAATGGTCGACAAATTCTAGCTGATAATGACAGTGTAGCAACAAGTGGTCGACAAATTCTAGCTAATAATGACAGTGCAGCAACAAGTGGTTGACAAATTCTAGCAAATAATGACAGTGTAGCAACAAGTGGTTGACAAATTCTAGCTAATAATGACAGTGTAGCAACAAGTGGTCGACAAATTCTAGCTAATAATGACAGTGCAGCAACAAGTGGTTGACAAATTCTAGCAAATAATGACAGTGTAGCAACAAGTGGTTGACAAATTCTAGCAAATAATGGCAGTGTGGCAACAAGTGGTTGACAAATTCTAGCAAATAATGACAGTGTAGCAACAAGTGGTTGACAAATTCTAGCAAATAATGGCAGTGTAGCAACAAGTGGTTGACAAATTCTAGCAAATAATGACAGTGTAGCAACAAATGGTCGACAGATTCTAGCTGATAATGACAGTGTAGCAACAAGTGGTCGACAAATTCTAGCAAATAATGACAGTGTAGCAACAAGTGGTCGACAGATTCTAGCTGATAATGACAGTGTAGCAACAAATGGTCGACAGATTCTAGCTGATAATGACAGTGTAGCAACAAATGGTCGACAGATTCTAGCTGATAATGGGCTTGTAGCGACAAGCGGTCGACAGATTCTAGCAAATAATGGCAGTGTAGCAACAAAAGGTCGACAGATTCTAGCAAATAATGACAGTGCAGAAACAAGTGGTCGGCAGATTCTAGCAAATAATGACAGTGTAGCAACAAGTGGTCGGCAGATTCTAGCAAATAATGACAGTGTAGCAACAAGTGGTCGGCAGATTCTAGCAAATAATGACAGTGTAGCAACAAGTGGTCGGCAGATTCTAGCAAATAATGACAGTGTAGCAACAAGTGGTCGGCAGATTCTAGCAAATAATGACAGTGCAGAAACAAGTGGTTGACAAATTCTAGCAAATAATGACAGTGTAGCAACAAGTGGTTGACAATTTCTAGCAAATAATGGCAGTGTAGCAACAAGTGGTCGACATATTCTAGCAAATAATGACAGTGTAGCAACAAGTGGTCGGCAGATTCTAGCAAATAATGACAGTGTAGCAACAAGTGGTCGGCAGATTCTAGCAAATAATGACAGTGCAGAAACAAGTGGTTGACAAATTCTAGCAAATAATGACAGTGTAGCAACAAGTGGTTGACAAATTCTAGCAAATAATGGCAGTGTAGCAACAAGTGGTCGACATATTCTAGCAAATAATGACAGTGCAGAAACAAGTGGTCGGCAGATTCTAGCAAATAATGACAGTGTAGCAACAAGTGGTCGGCAGATTCTAGCAAATAATGACAGTGCAGAAACAAGTGGTTGACAAATTCTAGCTGATAATGACAGTGCAGCAACAAGTGGTCGACAAATTCTAGCTGATAATGACAGTGTAGCAACAAGTGGTCGACAAATTCTAGCTGATAATGACAGTGTAGCAACAAATGGTCGACAGATTCTAGCTGATAATGACAGTGTAGCAACAAATGGTCGACAAATTCTAGCTGATAATGACAGTGTAGCAACAAATGGTCGACAAATTCTAGCTGATAATGACAGTGTAGCAACAAATGGTCGACAAATTTTAGCTGATAATGACAGTGCAGCAACAAGTGGTCGACAAATTCTAGCTGATAATGACAGTGCAGCAACAAGTGGTCGACAAATTCTAGCTGATAATGACAGTGCAGCAACAAGTGGTCGACAAATTCTAGCTGATAATGACAGTGTAGCAACAAATGGTCGACAAATTCTAGCTGATAATGACAGTGTAGCAACAAGTGGTCGACAGATTCTAGCAAATAATGACAGTGCAGCAACAAGTGGTCGACAAATTCTAGCAAATAATGACAGTGTAGCAACAAGTGGTCGACAAATTCTAGCTGATAATGACAGTGTAGCAACAAATGGTCGACAAATTCTAGCTGATAATGACAGTGTAGCAACAAATGGTAGACAAATTCTAGCTGATAATGGGCTTGTAGCAACAAGCGGTCGACAGATTCTAGCAAATAATGACAGTGCAGCAACAAGTGGTCGACAAATTCTAGCAAATAATGACAGTGCAGAAACAAGTGGTTGACAAATTCTAGCTAATAATGACAGTGTAGCAACAAGTGGTCGACAAATTCTAGCTAATAATGACAGT
Source organism: Megaustenia siamemsis (assembly GCA_032433765.1). NCBI lineage: Eukaryota > Metazoa > Mollusca > Gastropoda > Stylommatophora > Ariophantidae > Megaustenia > Megaustenia siamemsis. The sequence goes on along the minus strand of JAVIAB010000139.1, from coordinate 91,162,967 downwards.
GCAGCAACAAGTGGTTGACAAATTCTAGCAAATAATGACAGTGTAGCAACAAGTGGTCGACAAATTCTAGCTAATAATGACAGTGCAGCAACAAGTGGTTGACAAATTCTAGCAAATAATGACAGTGTAGCAACAAGTGGTTGACAAATTCTAGCAAATAATGGCAGTGTAGCAACAAGTGGTTGACAAATTCTAGCAAATAATGACAGTGTAGCAACAAATGGTCGACAGATTCTAGCTGATAATGACAGTGTAGCAACAAGTGGTCGACAAATTCTAGCAAATAATGACAGTGTAGCAACAAGTGGTCGACAGATTCTAGCTGATAATGACAGTGTAGCAACAAATGGTCGACAGATTCTAGCTGATAATGACAGTGTAGCAACAAATGGTCGACAGATTCTAGCTGATAATGGGCTTGTAGCAACAAGCGGTCGACAGATTCTAGCTGATAATGACAGTGCAGCAACAAGTGGTTGACAAATTCTAGCAAATAATGACAGTGTAGCAACAAGTGGTTGACAAATTCTAGCAAATAATGACAGTGTAGCAACAAGTGGTTGACAAATTCTAGCAAATAATGGCAGTGTAGCAACAAGTGGTTGACAAATTCTAGCAAATAATGACAGTGTAGCAACAAATGGTCGACAGATTCTAGCTGATAATGACAGTGTAGCAACAAGTGGTCGACAAATTCTAGCAAATAATGACAGTGTAGCAACAAGTGGTCGACAGATTCTAGCTGATAATGACAGTGTAGCAACAAATGGTCGACAGATTCTAGCTGATAATGACAGTGTAGCAACAAATGGTCGACAGATTCTAGCTGATAATGGGCTTGTAGCAACAAGCGGTCGACAGATTCTAGCTGATAATGACAGTGCAGCAACAAGTGGTTGACAAATTCTAGCAAATAATGACAGTGTAGCAACAAGTGGTTGACAAATTCTAGCAAATAATAGCAGTGTAGCAACAAGTGGTTGACAAATTCTAGCAAATAATGACAGTGTAGCAACAAGTGGTCGACAGATTCTAGCTGATAATGACAGTGTAGCAACAAATGGTCGACAGATTCTAGCTGATAATGACAGTGTAGCAACAAATGGTCGACAGATTCTAGCTGATAATGGGCTTGTAGCAACAAGCGGTCGACAGATTCTAGCAAATAATGGCAGTGTAGCAACAAATGTTCGACAGATTCTAGCAAATAATGACAGTGCAGAAACAAGTGGTCGGCAGATTCTAGCAAATAATGACAGTGTAGCAACAAGTGGTCGGCAGATTCTAGCAAATAATGACAGTGTAGCAACAAGTGGTCGGCAGATTCTAGCAAATAATGACAGTGTAGCAACAAGTGGTCGGCAGATTCTAGCAAATAATGACAGTGTAGCAACAAGTGGTCGGCAGATTCTAGCAAATAATGACAGTGCAGAAACAAGTGGTTGACAAATTCTAGTAAATAATGACAGTGTAGCAACAAATGGTCGACAAATTCTAGCTGATAATGACAGTGCAGCAACAAATGGTCGACAAATTCTAGCTGATAATGACAGTGCAGCAACAAATGGTCGACAAATTCTAGCTGATAATGACAGTGTAGCAACAAGTGGTTGACAAATTCTAGCAAATAATGGCAGTGCAGCAACAAATGGTCGACAAATTCTAGCTGATAATGACAGTGCAGCAACAAATGGTCGACAAATTCTAGCTGATAATGACAGTGTAGCAACAAGTGGTCGACAGATTCTAGCTGATAATGACAGTGCAGCAACAAATGGTCGACAGATTCTAGCAAATAATGACAGTGCAGCAACAAGTGGTCGACAAATTTTAGCAAATAATGACAGTGTAGCAACAAGTGGTCGACAAATTCTAGCTGATAATGACAGTGTAGCAACAAATGGTCGACAGATTCTAGCTGATAATGACAGTGTAGCAACAAGTGGTCGACAGATTCTAGCAAATAATGACAGTGCAGCAACAAGTGGTCGACAAATTCTAGCAAATAATGACAGTGTAGCAACAAGTGGTCGACAGATTCTAGCTGATAATGACAGTGTAGCAACAAATGGTCGACAGATTCTAGCTGATAATGACAGTGCAGCAACAAGTGGTCGACAAATTCTAGCTGATAATGACAGTGTAGCAACAAGTGGTCGACAAATTCTAGCTGATAATGACAGTGCAGCAACAAATGGTCGACAAATTCTAGCTGATAATGACAGTGTATCAACAAATGGTCGACAGATTCTAGCTGATAATGACAGTGTAGCAAAAAGTGGTTGATAAATTCTAGCAAATAATGACAGTGTAGCAAAAATGGTCGACAGATTCTAGCTGATAATGACAGTGCAGCAACAAATGGTCGACAAATTCTAGCTGATAATGACAGTGTAGCAACAAATGGTCGACAAATTCTAGCTGATAATGACAGTGCAGCAACAAGTGGTCGACAGATTCTAGCTGATAATGACAGTGTAGCAACAAATGGTCGACATATTCTAGCTGATAATGACAGTGTAGCAACAAATGGTCGACAAATTCTAGCTGATAATGACAGTGTAGCAACAAATGGTCGACAAATTCTAGCTGATAATGACAGTGCAGCAACAAGTGGTCGACAAATTCTAGCTGATAATGACAGTGCAGCAACAAGTGGTCGACAAATTCTAGCTGATAATGACAGTGCAGCAACAAGTGGTCGACAAATTCTAGCAAATAATGACAGTGTAGCAACAAATGGTCGACAAATTCTAGCTGATAATGACAGTGTAGCAACAAGTGGTCGACAGATTCTAGCAAATAATGACAGTGCAGCAACAAGTGGTCGACAAATTCTAGCAAATAATGACAGTGTAGCAACAAGTGGTCGACAAATTCTAGCTGATAATGACAGTGTAGCAACAAATGGTCGACAGATTCTAGCTGATAATGACAGTGTAGCAACAAGTGGTCGACAGATTCTAGCAAATAATGACAGTGCAGCAACAAGTGGTCGACAAATTCTAGCTGATAATGACAGTGTAGCAACAAATGGTCGACAGATTCTTGCTGATAATGGCAGTGTAGCAACAAATGGTCGACAAATTCTAGCTGATAATGACAGTGTAGCAACAAGTGGTCGACAAATTCTAGCTAATAATGACAGTGCAGCAACAAGTGGTTGACAAATTCTAGCAAATAATGACAGTGTAGCAACAAGTGGTTGACAAATTCTAGCTAATAATGACAGTGTAGCAACAAGTGGTCGACAAATTCTAGCTAATAATGACAGTGCAGCAACAAGTGGTTGACAAATTCTAGCAAATAATGACAGTGTAGCAACAAGTGGTTGACAAATTCTAGCAAATAATGGCAGTGTGGCAACAAGTGGTTGACAAATTCTAGCAAATAATGACAGTGTAGCAACAAGTGGTTGACAAATTCTAGCAAATAATGGCAGTGTAGCAACAAGTGGTTGACAAATTCTAGCAAATAATGACAGTGTAGCAACAAATGGTCGACAGATTCTAGCTGATAATGACAGTGTAGCAACAAGTGGTCGACAAATTCTAGCAAATAATGACAGTGTAGCAACAAGTGGTCGACAGATTCTAGCTGATAATGACAGTGTAGCAACAAATGGTCGACAGATTCTAGCTGATAATGACAGTGTAGCAACAAATGGTCGACAGATTCTAGCTGATAATGGGCTTGTAGCGACAAGCGGTCGACAGATTCTAGCAAATAATGGCAGTGTAGCAACAAAAGGTCGACAGATTCTAGCAAATAATGACAGTGCAGAAACAAGTGGTCGGCAGATTCTAGCAAATAATGACAGTGTAGCAACAAGTGGTCGGCAGATTCTAGCAAATAATGACAGTGTAGCAACAAGTGGTCGGCAGATTCTAGCAAATAATGACAGTGTAGCAACAAGTGGTCGGCAGATTCTAGCAAATAATGACAGTGTAGCAACAAGTGGTCGGCAGATTCTAGCAAATAATGACAGTGCTGAAACAAGTGGTTGACAAATTCTAGCAAATAATGACAGTGTAGGAACAAGTAGTTGACAATTTCTAGCAAATAATGGCAGTGTAGCAACAAGTGGTCGACATATTCTAGCAAATAATGACAGTGTAGCAACAAGTGGTCGGCAGATTCTAGCAAATAATGACAGTGTAGCAACAAGTGGTCGGCAGATTCTAGCAAATAATGACAGTGCAGAAACAAGTGGTTGACAAATTCTAGCAAATAATGACAGTGTAGCAACAAGTGGTTGACAAATTCTAGCAAATAATGGCAGTGTAGCAACAAGTGGTCGACATATTCTAGCAAATAATGACAGTGCAGAAACAAGTGGTCGGCAGATTCTAGCAAATAATGACAGTGTAGCAACAAGTGGTCGGCAGATTCTAGCAAATAATGACAGTGCAGAAACAAGTGGTTGACAAATTCTAGCTGATAATGACAGTGCAGCAACAAGTGGTCGACAAATTCTAGCTGATAATGACAGTGTAGCAACAAGTGGTCGACAAATTCTAGCTGATAATGACAGTGTAGCAACAAATGGTCGACAGATTCTAGCTGATAATGACAGTGTAGCAACAAATGGTCGACAAATTCTAGCTGATAATGACAGTGTAGCAACAAATGGTCGACAAATTCTAGCTGATAATGACAGTGTAGCAACAAATGGTCGACAAATTTTAGCTGATAATGACAGTGCAGCAACAAGTGGTCGACAAATTCTAGCTGATAATGACAGTGCAGCAACAAGTGGTCGACAAATTCTAGCTGATAATGACAGTGCAGCAACAAGTGGTCGACAAATTCTAGCTGATAATGACAGTGTAGCAACAAATGGTCGACAAATTCTAGCTGATAATGACAGTGTAGCAACAAGTGGTCGACAGATTCTAGCAAATAATGACAGTGCAGCAACAAGTGGTCGACAAATTCTAGCAAATAATGACAGTGTAGCAACAAGTGGTCGACAAATTCTAGCTGATAATGACAGTGTAGCAACAAATGGTCGACAAATTCTAGCTGATAATGACAGTGTAGCAACAAATGGTAGACAAATTCTAGCTGATAATGGGCTTGTAGCAACAAGCGGTCGACAGATTCTAGCAAATAATGACAGTGCAGCAACAAGTGGTCGACAAATTCTAGCAAATAATGACAGTGCAGAAACAAGTGGTTGACAAATTCTAGCTAATAATGACAGTGTAGCAACAAGTGGTCGACAAATTCTAGCTAATAATGACAGTGCAGCAACAAGTGGTTGACAAATTCTAGCAAATAATGACAGTGTAGCAACAAGTGGTCGACAAATTCTAGCTAATAATGACAGTGCAGAACAAGTGGTTGACAAATTCTAGCAAATAATGACAGTGTAGCAACAAGTGGTTGACAAATTCTAGCAAATAATGGCAGTGTAGCAACAAGTGGTTGACAAATTCTAGCAAATAATGACAGTGTAGCAACAAATGGTCGACAGATTCTAGCTGATAATGACAGTGTAGCAACAAGTGGTCGACAAATTCTAGCAAATAATGACAGTGTAGCAACAAGTGGTCGACAGATTCTAGCTGATAATGACAGTGTAGCAACAAATGGTCGACAGATTCTAGCTGATAATGACAGTGTAGCAACAAATGGTCGACAGATTCTAGCTGATAATGGGCTTGTAGCAACAAGCGGTCGACAGATTCTAGCTGATAATGACAGTGCAGCAACAAGTGGTTGACAAATTCTAGCAAATAATGACAGTGTAGCAACAAGTGGTTGACAAATTCTAGCAAATAATGACAGTGTAGCAACAAGTGGTTGACAAATTCTAGCAAATAATGGCAGTGTAGCAACAAGTGGTTGACAAATTCTAGCAAATAATGACAGTGTAGCAACAAATGGTCGACAGATTCTAGCTGATAATGACAGTGTAGCAACAAGTGGTCGACAAATTCTAGCAAATAATGACAGTGTAGCAACAAGTGGTCGACAGATTCTAGCTGATAATGACAGTGTAGCAACAAATGGTCGACAGATTCTAGCTGATAATGACAGTGTAGCAACAAATGGTCGACAGATTCTAGCTGATAATGGGCTTGTAGCAACAAGCGGTCGACAGATTCTAGCTGATAATGACAGTGCAGCAACAAGTGGTTGACAAATTCTAGCAAATAATGACAGTGTAGCAACAAGTGGTTGACAAATTCTAGCAAATAATAGCAGTGTAGCAACAAGTGGTTGACAAATTCTAGCAAATAATGACAGTGTAGCAACAAGTGGTCGACAGATTCTAGCTGATAATGACAGTGTAGCAACAAATGGTCGACAGATTCTAGCTGATAATGACAGTGTAGCAACAAATGGTCGACAGATTCTAGCTGATAATGGGCTTGTAGCAACAAGCGGTCGACAGATTCTAGCAAATAATGGCAGTGTAGCAACAAATGTTCGACAGATTCTAGCAAATAATGACAGTGCAGAAACAAGTGGTCGGCAGATTCTAGCAAATAATGACAGTGTAGCAACAAGTGGTCGGCAGATTCTAGCAAATAATGACAGTGTAGCAACAAGTGGTCGGCAGATTCTAGCAAATAATGACAGTGTAGCAACAAGTGGTCGGCAGATTCTAGCAAATAATGACAGTGTAGCAACAAGTGGTCGGCAGATTCTAGCAAATAATGACAGTGCAGAAACAAGTGGTTGACAAATTCTAGTAAATAATGACAGTGTAGCAACAAGTGGTTGACAAATTCTAGCAAATAATGGCAGTTTAGCAACAAGTGGTCGACATATTCTAGCAAATAATGACAGTGTAGCAACAAGTGGTCGGCAGATTCTAGCAAATAATGACAGTGTAGCAACAAGTGGTCGGCAGATTCTAGCAAATAATGACAGTGTAGAAACAAGTGGTTGACAAATTCTAGCAAATAATGACAGTGTAGCAACAAGTGGTTGACAAATTCTAGCAAATAATGGCAGTGTAGCAACAAGTGGTCGACATATTCTAGCAAATAATGACAGTGCAGAAACAAGTGGTCGGCAGATTCTAGCAAATAATGACAGTGTAGGAACAAGTGGTCGGCAGATTCTAGCAAATAATGACAGTGCAGAAACAAGTGGTTGACAAATTATAGCAAATAATGACAGTGTAGCAACAAGTGGTTGACAAATTCTAGCAAATAATGGCAGTGTAGCAACAAGTGGTCGACAAATTCTAGCAAATAATGGCAGTGTAGCAACAAGTGGTCGGCAGATTCTAGCAAATAATGACAGTGCAGAAACAAGTGGTTGACAAATTCTAGCAAATAATGACAGTGTAGCAACAAGTGGTTGACAAATTCTAGCAAATAATGGCAGTGTAGCAACAAGTGGTCGACAAATTCTAGCAAATAATGGCAGTGTAGCAACAAGTGGTCGACAGATTCTAGCTGATAATGGCAGTGTAGCAACAAATGGTGGACAGATTCTCTAGTATTTTTGCAGCTTTCCCCATACTTTCATCGTTTCCTTCATCAAAAGAAATGGTGGCTGTAACAGTGAATCCAGGGTAGCTGAACTGCCGTTGATAGTGAAGGTCGCAGATCTGGCTATACCTTGTTGAAGAACTATAATCTTCTGAGCCCTGACAGTCCGAACATAATCACGTGAAAGTCCGCCAATCGTTGACAGCAAGACAGTTTTATCGTGGACAGCTAGTGTGGCATTGTCAACAAATAGACTTTTCTTGATTAAAAAGAAAGTGTCGTACGTGTTCTTTCCTTCGTTCTTAAAAAAAGTTACGCTATTCATCATCATCATTGAGTGCAGTCTCCGCATCTAAGGTTGGCTACCATGGAGCGCCATTCCACTCTGTCTCTTGCTTTGATGGTGCAGATTGTCATAGGTTGACTTGTCCATCTTTTGATGTTACTCGTCCATGTTAGTCTTGGTCTGCATCTGCCTCTTTTACCTTGTATTTTCTCTTCCAATATTACTTTTATTAGGCTGTTGTGTCTTTTAACATGCCCCAAAAATGTCATGTGTCTTGTTCTAATTGTGTTTAGTAGTTCTCTTTTCATTTTTAGTTGTTTTAAAACTTCATCGTTTGTTTTCTTTGCTCCTAAAACAATAGTTAGAATTTCTATTCATGGCTTTCTTTGGAATGTTACGTGATGAGGCTCTAATCACATCACGCTATTCAGGCGTTGAATATTCTCCTGACTCAACGCCTTATTGAATATCAGAGCACCGAGTTCTCCGATGAAAGGAGAAAATTGCAGGACAAAAATCACTAACATGGAATTATGGAAATGTACCAGTCAAACACCAGTGGATAAAGAGATACAGCGAAGACGATGGCGCTGGATAGGGCATACACTACGGAAGCCAAATGAGAGTATTACACAACAGGCCCTTCTTTGGAATCCCCAGGGGAAAAGACAAAGAGGAAGACCAAGGAATTCTCGGAGAAGACATAAATAAGCAGAGATGAAGATGATGGGGAAGACACGGAATGATCTTAAAAGATTGGCAAAAAACAGAACGACTTGGAAAGTGTTTGTTGAAGACCTATGCTCCACTGGGAGCTAAAAAGGTAGAAGAAGAAGAAGAAGAGTTCTCCAATGCTCATGTTCATATCAATCTATGATGTCTATGGGATATATTTTTCTAAAACGTTCGTCTGAATTGCCAAACGTCGGGACACATGGTCCTGATGTTCGATGTGCCTATTTTGATGAGTGGTTTTTTTCCCGTGGAATTGACCTAACTTTTTAGTTTAATTTGTCTGGGCAGAAGATATGGAGAGATCGTCGTGTATTTTACAATGACAGCTAGAAATTCATACAAAGAATACCAGCTAGAAATTCATACAAAGAATACCAGCAAGAAATTCATACAAATAATACCAGCAAGAAATTCATACAAAGAATACCCATCCAGCAACTGAGCTGAGTGCGGTCACCGACTCACAGTTGACGGCTTGCGTTAGAGTCGGCGAATAACCGAGTTCAGTCAAGACCCTGCTCCACCACCAAGTGGTACTCCTGACAACAGACTATGCAGTCTGGCCAAGCGAGTAGGAATCGAAGAGAGGAAGCAATTCCATATTCAAAAATGCCAATCCGTAGTCGGATGTTTTGGGTCGAAATGTGCTAAAATCACAGCCTAGCTACAAACTACAACACAACACATCAGCGTCCATTTAGCGAACTCTTAAGGGCGGATGACAAAGAAGACTCTTCATTCCTTTAGTAGTGCGCGCCTCCTAGCACCAGAGCAGGAAGTTGTCAGTTGACACAGCTGATGGCTTGCGCCAGGATCGGTGAACCAAAACCATCCAGACCCTGTTCAACCTCTCCGCGGTGCCTCCAGTAACAGACTAACTTGTCTGGATCAGTGTGGACCAAGCTTGCAGGGATCGATGAGGGAAGACAACCCGGTACTCAAGAGTATCGTCCTGAAGTCGGATGTGTTTGGCCGAAAGGCTGAAATATAACAGTTATACTGCAAACCACAACGCAACGCAGACACGTCCACTACGTCCTTTTGCAAGGGCAGATGATGAAGAGGAATATTCTGGTCTACTACGATACTCTAAATACTTCGGGCGAACGCAACCAACCATTCCTTTAATATTCATCAGATGAACGCCAGAAAGAAAGATAAAAAGAAAGAAAGAAAGAAAGAAAACAGTATTTACTCGTTATTCCAGCACTCGTTATAAGAACATCTGCTATGCAAACATCCATATTTAAAAAACGATTTCATTCACAAGAACGTATGCATATAACGCTCGTGAGTTCGCTTTAACGAACATTCCACAATCCTGATCACCATAATTTTTTACAGTGGTATTCTTTCGAATCAGAATGTTCAAAGGTTTAATTTTATTTTTATTTTACTTTCCGTTTATTCTGCTCTTTCCCTCTTCAAACTATTCGTAGCCAGAGAGCAGCAATTACATTGCAACATTAACCAGAAAGCGATAACGTTTTAGAGTGCAAACTCTCCATGAAAAGATAAAGTCCACAGTTGTCCTGGGGCAGCCGTTAAAAATTCTTTGAGAAAAGCAAACAGGCTGTTTTAACTGTGCACGTCATGTGTAAAGATTTCTCAATAGCACATTTCTTCCTGTTTTAATCTTTCTCCACACGAAATTATCTTTATGTATTTCTCCCCCACAGACATATAATTTTTCTAGCAAGTATGTTTTTAAGTCCGATTTCTTTGATGATAATTTTCTATAATTATTTCGTGAGAAAAGGCTCTTCCATTTGGGTTTTCTAAAACTCCCGGGAATATTTTTTTTTTCAAAACTATATATATATATATATATATATATATATATATATATATATATATATATATATATATATATTTACATTTTATCTCAAAGTTGTCAAAGTTGAGACAATCACCATTTCCCATCTCTTACGTTGACCTCCAACACAGCAGCGTCAGGTGTAACTCAGGTCTGGAAGCCATAGCGAAAGCGCTCAAACAAACGACGAAATGAGATTGATACGATGACGCAATGTCCGTCCTTCGTCCTTAATAATGTTTTTTTTTTTTTGGGGGGGGGGGGCGGCTCAACATTATAACTCCAAATATTCACGCCAATGGCAGCAATGGTCGTCCATCCTAGGAGCTAGAAGTATTGACATTCTCGGCCATGTCTGAAGTAAAGTCAAGTCCACCGCGTTCCGCCGAGTGGCGTATAGGGAATATGGTGTTCTTTTCTTCTACTTCTCCTTTTCTCTTTTCACTGATACCTAAAAGGTGTCGTGGTTTATATCATTTATTGTTCTTGAGCTGCTCGAACTGTCTGAATTAGTGATTTTCCTTTGTTGTTACATGTTTCTATCGCTGCATCTATCCATTTTCTTCTATGTCTTCCTCTTGGTCTTTTTCCTTGCATTCTCGAGAAGAACGCCCTTGATGGTGATTGGTAAGGATTCATTCTGACCAGGTGTTAGTGACCATACTTTTTTTTATAGATCTTCGACACATGAATTTTGGATTAATGTGGTCGGTATTACGCCCGTGCCGCTGCACTTTCCTAGAAAAAAATCCGGTACTCGTTTAAGGTTGGGTGAACCCAGAAGCCGTCGATCAGGAGTGAACCCGACCTCTTGTCCTTTGTAGTCCAGATCACAACCCACTGAGCTCCCCACAAGGCTCTCCCATCTCAGAAGGCCAGAGTTGTTTTTTTTCCTTTCCCTACGGACACGTAAGGGCTGCCAGACAAACGAAATACTGTCCCGAAGATCATTATATTAGAGTCGGAATTTTTGACGTATGTGTTGATGAGACATGTTAGGCTCAGACTTTATTCTGAATATAGGAGTTTGAGCTTTCATAAGTATGTTAAAAATGACGTCATACTATTAGGATTTCTATGACATATCTTTTAATTTGTCCCAATGGTGTTCCTGATGGTAATTTTAATTTCTTTAAAATGTGTTCATTTGTTTGTTTGGGTTTTTGTTATTGTTGTTACTTCCAGTATTTACGTGTTTATTTTTTGCACATGTAATAGAACGTCTTGCTAAGATTAACAAATGCGATAGAGAGTAGCCTCCCATACGCATTGTATTTTTCTTGTACTTGAAGTGAACAAAATTATGTCTGTGGTCGACCTCCAAACTGGAACCTCACAGTGAGTGTCTGGGAGAATGAGATTCCTTGTTTGATATACGAGCTTTAGAATAATTCTTGCAAAAGCTATCTTTGCTGTACTTGACAGAGTGATATATCGGTAGTTTGAACAATCTCATTTGTATTCCTTGTTCATTCATAAGTAAAATATTATCGTCGAAACTGGCGACGTGTGGTCGCCATGGTAACAGTCGACCAGTCACAGAACTGTTGAAGGCATCATCTCAGTGTCTAGTTACACCTCACTCGGTAACAACTCCGTAAATAGACTGACAAGCATGGTGAGAATCATTCTAGTACCTGCAATTATGTTGATATAGAAGACCTAGTATCGCGGTTCCTCTAATGCCGACAAATGCAACTTCTCCAGCACAACACGTGAAATCAAGAAAGTATTTGCTGCCAGCTACATAAACTTGTTAGATCAACAACCTAAACTCGTGGCAAGAACACCATCAATGGCCCGGAGCCACTTGGCGTGACGGGGGTACTTTACTTACTATTTTACTAGGTCAGAATAGATTTTTAAATAATATTGTTCAATTCGTTCGATTCACGAGAACGTGTTGAAATACTTTTACTTACAGTTTCTGTTAGAATTATCTCTTTTGTCATTATCAAAATAATTCATTTACATTTACATTTACATTTACTTACAATGTGCCCGTTATTTTCTTAATGTAATAAAAACTGTGAGATAAAATTCTTGACCATTAAGCTTATAAAGTATTTATTTACACCAGCTGCAAAGTTAGCAACTGAAGTCAGTACTGGTTGAGATGGCGAAGTCAGTACTGTTTGTGATAGTGAAGTCAGTACTGGTTGTGATAGTGAAGTCAGTACTGGTTGTGATAGTGAAGTCAGAACTGGTTGTGATAGCGAAGTCAGTACTGGTTGTGATAGCGAAGTCAGTAGTGGTTGTGATGGCGAAGTCAGTACTAGTTGTGATAGTGAAGTCAGTACTGGTTGTGATAGTGAAGTCAGTACTGGTTGTGATGGCGAAGTCAGTACTGGTTGTGATAGTGAAGTCAGTACTGGTTGTGATAGTGAAGTCAGTACTGGTTGTGATAGTGAAGTCAGTACTGGTTGTGATAGCGAAGTCAGTACTGGTTGTGATAATGAAGTCAGTACTGGTTGTGATAGTGAAGTCAGTACTGGTTGTGATAGTGAAGTCAGTACTGGTTGTGATGGCGAAGTCAGTACTGATTGTGATAGTGAAGTCAGTACTGGTTGTGATAGTGAAGTCAGAACTGGTTGTGATAGCGAAGTCATTACTGGTTGTGTTAGTGAAGTCAGTACTGGTTGTGATAGCGAGTCAGTACTGGTTGTGATAGCGAAGTCAGTAATATTTGTGATAGTGAAGTCAGTACTGGTTGTGATTGTGAAGTCAGTACTGGTTGTGATAGTGAAGTCAGTACTGGTTGTGATAGTGAAGTCAGTACTGGTTGTGATAGTGAAGTCAGTGCTATTTGTGATAGTGAAGTCAGTACTGGTTGTGATAGTGAAGTCAGAACTGGTTGTGATAGCGAAGTCAGTGCTATTTGTGATAGTGAAGTCAGTACTGGTTGTGATAGTGAAGTCAGTACTGGTTGTGATAGTGAAGTCAGTACTGGTTGTGATAGTGAAGTCAGTACTGGTTGTGATAGTGAAGTCAGTACTGGTTGTGATAGCGAAGTCAGTGCTGTTTGAGATAGCGAGTCAGTGCTGTTTGTGCTAGTGAAGTCAGTACTGGTTGTGATAGTGAAGTCAGTACTGGTTGTGATAGTGAAGTCAGTACTGGTTGTGATAGTGAAGTCAGAACTGGTTGTGATAGCGAAGTCAGTGCTGTTTGTGATAGCGAGTCAGTGCTGTTTGTGATAGTGAAGTCAGTACTGGCTGTGATAGTGAAGTCAGTACTGGTTGTGATAGTGAAGTCAGTACTGGTTGTGATAGTGAAGTCAGAACTGGTTGTTATAGTGAAGTCAGTACTGGTTGTGATAGCGAAGTCAGTGCTGTTTGTGATAATGAAGTCAGAACTGGTTGTGATAGTGAAGTCAGTACTGGTTGTGATAGTGAAGTCAGTGCTATTTGTGATAGCGAAGTCAGTGCTATTTGTGATAGTGAAGTCAGTACTGGTTGTGATAATGAAGTCAGAACTGGTTGTGATAATGAAGTCAGTACTGGTTGTGATAGTGAAGTCAGTACTGTTTGTGATAGCGAAGTCAGTGCTATTTGTGATAGTGAAGTCAGTACTGTTTGTGATAGCGAAGTCAGTGCTATTTGTGATAGTGAAGTCAGTACTGTTTGTGATAGCGAAGTCAGTGCTATTTGTGATAGTGAAGTCAGTACTGGTTGTGATAGTGAAGTCAGTACTGGTTGTGATAGTGAAGTCAGAACTGGTTGTGATAGTGAGGTCAGTACTGGTTGTGATAGTGAAGTCAGTACTGGTTGTGATAGTGAAGTCAGAACTGGTTGTGATAGTGAAGTCAGTACTGGTTGTGATAGTGAAGTCAGAACTGGTTGTGATAGCGAAGTCAGTGCTGTTTGTGATAGCGAGTCAGTGCTGTTTGTGATAGTGAAGTCAGTACTGGCTGTGATAGTGAAGTCAGTACTGGTTGTGATAGTGAAGTCAGTACTGGTTGTGATAGTGAAGTCAGAACTGGTTGTTATAGTGAAGTCAGTACTGGTTGTGATAATGAAGTCAGTACTGGTTGTGATAGCGAAGTCAGTGCTGGTTGTGATAGTGAAGTCAGTACTGGTTGTGATAATGAAGTCAGTACTGGTTGTGATAGTGAAGTCAGTACTGGTTGTGATAGTGAAGTCAGAACTGTTTGTGATAGCGAAGTCAGTACTGGTTGTGATAGTGAAGTCAGTAATGGTTGTGATAGTGAAGTCAGAACTGGTTGTGATAGCGAAGTCAGTACTGGTTGTGATAATGAAGTCAGTACTGGTTGTGATAATGAAGTCAGTACTGGTTGTGATAGCGAAGTCAGAACTGGTTGTGATAGTGAAGTCAGTACTGGTTGTGATAGCGAAGTCAGTGCTGGTTGTGATAGTGAAGCCAGAACTGGTTGTGATAATGAAGTCAGTACTGGTTGTGATAGCGAAGTCAGAACTGGTTGTGATAATGAAGTCAGGACTGGTTGTGATAGTGAAGTCAGTACTGGTTGTGATAATGAAGTCAGAACTGTTTGTGATAGCGAAGTCAGTACTGGTTGTGATAGTGAAGTCAGTACTGGTTGTGATAGTGAAGTCAGAACTGGTTGTGATAGCGAAGTCAGTACTGGTTGTGATAATGAAGTCGGAACTGGTTGTGATAGTGAAGTCAGTACTGGTTGTGATAGTGAAGTCAGGACTGGTTGTGATAGTGAAGTCAGTACTGGTTGTGATAGTGAAGTCAGTACTGGTTGTGATAGTGAGGTCAGTACTGGTTGTGATAGTGAAGTCAGTACTGGTTGTGATAGAGAGGTGAGTACTGGTTGTGATAGCGAAGTCAGTGCTGTTTGTGATAATGAAGTCAGAACTGGTTGTGATAGTGAAGTCAGTACTGGTTGTGATAGTGAAGTCAGTACTGGTTGTGATAGTGAAGTCAGTACTGGTTGTGATAGTGAGATCAGAACTGGTTGTGATAGTGAAGTCAGAACTGGTTGTGATAGTGAGGTCAGTACTGGTTGTGATAGTGAAGTCAGAACTGGTTGTGATAATGAAGTCAGTACTGGTTGTGATAGTGAAGTGAGTGCTGTTTGTGATAGCGAAGTCAGTGCTGTTTGTGATAATGAAGTCAGTACTGGTTGTGATAGCGAAGTCAGAACTGGTTGTGATAGCGAAGTCAGTGCTGTTTGTGATAATGAAGTCAGAACTGGTTGTGATAGTGAAGTCAGTGCTGTTTGTGATAGCGAAGTCAGTGCTGTTTGTGATAATGAAGTCAGTACTGGTTGTGATAGCGAAGTCAGAACTGTTTGTGATAGTGAAGTCAGTGCTGTTTGTGATAATGAAGTCAGTACTGGTTGTGATAGCGAAGTCAGAACTGGTTGTGATAATGAAGTCAGTACTGGTTGTGATAGCGAAGTCAGAACTGGTTGTGATAGCGAAGTCAGTGCTGGTTGTGATAGTGAAGTCAGAACTGGTTGTGATAGCGAAGTCAGAACTGGTTGTGATAGTGAAGTCAGAACTGGTTGTGATAGTGAAGTCAGAACTGGTTGTGATAGTGAAGTCAGAACTGGTTGTGATAGCGAAGTCAGAACTGGTTGTGATAGTGAAGTCAGAACTGGTTGAGATAGCGAAATCAGAACTGGTTGTGATAATGAAGTCAGTACTGGTTGTGATAGCGAAGTCAGTGCTGGTTGTGATAGTGAAGTCAGTACTGGTTGTGATAATGAAGTCAGTACTGGTTGTGATAGTGAAGTCAGTACTGGTTGTGATAGTGAAGTCAGAACTGTTTGTGATAGTGAAGTCAGTACTGGTTGTGATAGTGAAGTCAGAACTGGTTGTGATAGCGAAGTCAGTACTGGTTGTGATAATGAAGTCAGTACTGGTTGTGATAATGAAGTCAGTACTGGTTGTGATAGCGAAGTCAGAACTGGTTGTGATAGTGAAGTCAGTACTGGTTGTGATAGCGAAGTCAGTGCTGGTTGTGATAGTGAAGCCAGAACTGGTTGTGATAATGAAGTCAGTACTGGTTGTGATAGCGAAGTCAGAACTGGTTGTGATAATGAAGTCAGGACTGGTTGTGATAGTGAAGTCAGTACTGGTTGTGATAGTGAAGTCAGAACTGTTTGTGATAGCGAAGTCAGTACTGGTTGTGATAGTGAAGTCAGTACTGGTTGTGATAGTGAAGTCAGAACTGGTTGTGATAGCGAAGTCAGTACTGGTTGTGATAATGAAGTCGGAACTGGTTGTGATAGTGAAGTCAGAACTGGTTGTGATAGCGAAGTCATTACTGGTTGTGATAGCGAAGTCAGTACTGGTTGTGATAGTGAAGTCAGAACTGGTTGTGATTGTGAAGTCATTACTGGTTGTGATAGTGAAGTCAGTACTGGTTGCGATTGTGAAGTCAGTGCTGGTTGTGATAGTGAAGTCAGTACTGGTTGTGATAGCGAAGTCAGTGCTGGTTGTGATAGTGAAGTCAGTACTGGTTGTGATAGTGAAGTCAGTACTGTTTGTGATAGTGAAGTCAGAACTTGTTGTGATAGTGAAGTCAGAACTGGTTGTGATAGTGAAGTCAGTACTGGTTGTGATAGTCTATTCAGTGCTGGTTGTGATAGCGAAGTCAGTACTGGTTGTGATAGCGAACTCAGTACTGGTTGTGATAGTGAAGTCATTACTACTTGTGATAGTGAAGTCATTACTACTTGTGATAGTGAAGTCATTACTACTTGTGATAGTGAAGTCAGTACTACTTGTGATAGTGAAGTCATTGCTACTTGTTATAGTGAAGTCATTACTACTTGTGATAGTGAAGTCATTACTACTTGTGATAGTATATTCAGTACTACTTGTGATAGTGAAGTCATTGCTACTTGTAATAGTGAAGTCATTACTACTTGTGACAACGATTATAACACTACTTCTGTCACACAAATAAATGCCATTAAATATCAACACACCGTTTGAGTTTGTGTAAAATTCGCCTTTGCATCGAACATCATGTAGTGAGAGGTTTACAGAGATCAACATAGTTGTAGATGTAGTTAGTCGAAGGCCCCGGTATCACTGCAAACGAATTAAAATCCATAATTGCTCAACCGCCCGTGCCAGTGGAATCATCCGAATCAAAATCTCATCGCATTGAAGGATTCAAACAAATAAAGATATAAATAATGGTGTATCTCTCATCAATATAAAGGTAATGCCAGCTTTAAGGTGTTGATACTCCTACTGTAAACTAATGCATATTTAAACAAACACTATGGCTCTTTTCGTGTTAGTCAGACGGTCTAATGGAGGCTATTGTGTACTTTTTTAAGATTTTTTTTTTGGCGAACAGCTTCTCTCGTGGCTAATTCTACCAATGGTTGACAAACACACACGGCCACAAAATGAACAAGTCAGGCCACAGATCCACAGGGTTTTCCATCCTTTTTCATGCGTCTTTTCACTTCTAAGTTTTGCCTTAGCACAGTCTCAAATGATGTTATACCATTCATTATACGTGCTCTCCATGATGTGTGATTACTTGCTAGATGTTCCCAGTCATTTTCACATATGGAGAAGTGATTCAGAGATGATTTTCAGATATTTTTATTTCGTAGTTTAGGTCCGCCGATTTGTCTTTTCTGTGTGTTAGTTCACCATGTAGTGTATATATATATATATATATAACAGTTATGAAGAATAAGGTAAAACAAATAAATAAAAGTAAACAATTTATACTGAAAATGTCACCTCCCAGATGAGTTACCCAGAGGTTGGGTTAACATATCCTGGCCAACCAGAGGAGTTACCCAGAGGTTGGGTTAACATATCCTGGCCAACCAGAGGAGTTACCCAGAGGTTGGGTTAACATATCCTGGCCAACCAGAGGAGGAACGCCACAGTCCCAGGTTTGGTAGTAATGTTGATATAGAAGACCTAGTATTGAAGTACCGCTGGAATGGACAAGCTACAATTTCTCAATGAGTATCCGGTAAATCAAGAATCACCTTTATCGATCTTATAGCTACCATCACGTATCGTTCTCAGAACATTAAATCAACCAATTAATCGATCAGTCGGTAAGTCAGTAGTCCTCTATGAGTTATTATATAAGACACTTTTAAAATAAATCCCTCGTTGGATTGTTGGTGCAGATTTCAATATGTGACTGAAATTCCTCGAACAAGCTAGTTCTATGGTTTGCTCGTGTAAGACCGAAGTAGTTTTACAAATTAAAACCAGATTTACATTAGCAGCTTTTCTTAGATCATAAAAAAGATGAATTATGTTGGAGACGAACAACATTATCTGAGTGTTCTGTGAGCTTTCATCACTGACTGTGTTTATTTTAAGCTGACAGCCATGTTTTTTTTTTTAATGAGTTGTTACTGAATGAAGACAACTCGTTTCATGAACTGTCTGTGTGTCTCTCAGTATTTGAAACACTGAAGACAACTGGTTTCATGAACTGTCTGTGTGTCTCTCAGTATTTGAAACACTGAAGACAACTGGTTTCATGAACTGTCTGTGCGTCTCTCAGTATTTGAAACACTGAAGACAACTGGTTTCATGAACTGTCTGTGCGTCTCTCAGTATTTGAAACACTGAAGACAACTGGTTTCATGAACTGTCTGTGCGTCTCTCAGTATTTGAAACACTGAAGACAACTGGTTTCATGAACTGTCTGTGCGTCTCTCAGTATTTGAAACACTGAAGACAACTGGTTTCATGAACTGTCTGTGTGTCTCTCAGTATTTGAAACACTGAAGACAACTGGTTTCATGAACTGTCTGTGTGTCTCTCAGTATTTGAAACACTGAAGACAACTGGTTTCATGAACTGTCCGTGTGTCTCTCAGTATTTGAAACACTGAAGACAACTGGTTTCATGAACTGTCTGTGTGTCTCTCGGTATTTGAAACACTGAAGACAACTGGTTTCATGAACTGTCTGTGTGTCTCTCAGTATTTGAAACACTGAAGACAACTGGTTTCATGAACTGTCTGTGTGTCTCTCAGTATTTGAAACACTGAAGACAACTGGTTTCATGAACTGTCTGTGTGTCTCTCAGTATTTGAAACACTGAAGACAACTGGTTTCATGAACTGTCTGTGTGTCTCTCAGTATTTGAAACACTGAAGACAACTGGTTTCATGAACTGTCTGTGTGTCTCTCAGTATTTGAAACACTGAAGACAACTGGTTTCATGAACTGTCTGTGTGTCTCTCAGTATTTGAAACACTGAAGACAACTGGTTTCATGAACTGTCTGTGTGTCTCTCAGTATTTGAAACATCAAGTATTATGAGAACTTACTTTCGATAATTTACAACTGGTATTTGATTAAATTATGGTTGAACCCATGAAAGTTGAAGATGTTGATAAGGTTTTATAGTGAAAAATGTCGATGATAACATAAGATCTAGACGAATTACAAGCTATCTTGATATTTCTTCTCTTCTTCATACATACTCATCATAGTTCAGGAGAAAAATCAAGTTCTCGTGTTCAAAAGATTTGAAAGATGAAGAAGAAGACAATGAAGAAGAAGAAGATGAAGTAGAAGAGGAAGAAGAAGATGAAGTAGAAGAAGAAGAAGAAGATGAAGTAGAAGAAGAAGAAGAAGATGAAGTAGAAGAAGAAGAAGAAGATGAAGTAGAAGAAGAAGAAGTAATTTCCTGTCAAGAGCCCTAAATGACTAAAACATCGTTATTACAAAACATAATTAAACTAAAACACACGAAATATTCATGTTCTGTCACAAAGTTAAACAGCTTCCTTTAAAAGGGTTTTTTAAAAGTTAAGGAATCAGTAGAATCAAAAATTCGCTTCAAATATTCACCATTACTCGAACATTTATAATGCCATATCTACAGTGCAACTTTTAGGATGAAAATATCCGAAGTGAAAATGACGTTTATGTTCTAATATCGAGGCATTGAGAAACGTTATCAGCAGAACTGCCATAAACATAATACATATTATGTATTGTTCATCATCCCACATACCAGTATAATGTCATATAATGTTAATTTAACACATATATGTGAGTGTGTGTGTGTGTATGCACGCGCGCGCGCGCGTGTGTGTGTGTGGCGGCGGATATTGTTATCTTGCCGTGATTCTCACACTCATCCTAGATGTAGAGTGTATCTTTATTTCGTTGTCCGTTTGTGTTGTTCTTGCTTTCTGAGGAAGGTCGCATGTAGGCTGAAACGTCAGGATTTTGTTATGTTCCTTTTTTTTTTTATAAAGCTGTCACCATACCTTGTAAAAGTGTACGTTACATCCCGACTCTTGCTCGTGCTACTTCGAAGGCTAGTCTCCACTGTCTCTTGACCTGAAAACAAGGACACGAATTTGATCCTTTGATTGATCAGATTTTGGGATTAACCTCAAATTAAAAAAAATAAATAAAGTACCCGGTCACGCCAAGTGACGCATAGGGAATATGGTGTTAGTGACCATAAATTTTACAGACCTTCAGCACATGATTTTTGGGGTAATGTGGTCGGTATTACGCCCGTGCCGCTTTACTTTCCCAGAAAAAATTCGGTACCCATTAAAGGCTGGGTGAACCGGAAGCCGTCGGTTGGGATCGAACCCTACCTCTTGTCCTTTTATCATCATTGCCAGATGACGTATGTGGGTGAAAGTGGACGACGCTTGAGTGACAGATTTTGTGAGCATCTTCGTGATGTTGAGCAAAAGACTGACAGCCCGGTGTCTGCCCATTTCAACTCCCCTGGCCATAGTGGCAAACTGGACATGCAAGTTACTGGCATTGTCTCCTGTCACTCTAGCAATCGCAGCCGATTCGCCCTTGAGAATCGTCTTATTGCCCAATTGGGTTCGCTGTTCCCCCCCCCCCCCCCGGTATGAACATATCACTCTCACACACATAGGACACCCACTACACATTTCTTACACCTATGCATGCTGATATATTTGTCTGCATGGTTATTGTCATATTTGGGCTCATTTCGGTGTTCCTTTTGTGGGCTTTGTGGCAATATATATGCTGATTTATGCTTGTTCGCATGCATTGTTACATACACATTCTTATTTTTACACATCGGTCCGGGGTACTCACACATAGTTAGATTTGCATAGTTTATACATATCCTGTACCCACCTCCCCATAATTTTAGAACCCTTCCTTTCCGTCGTCTCGCCTCACCGCCTGGCTAGCGAGATTGTTTATAGTTGGTCTTCCGTCCTCGCGGTTTGAGTCCATTCTCAGACTGACCGCACTCCGGAACACAGGGAAGTGACGTCTTTTTTTATTTTCCTTTCTTGAGTGTCTAGCATATTATCGCCATGTAGTTTGATTTGTTAATATACCCTTATATATATTTTGTATGTTTGTTGTTCGTCCAGCCGAAGGCCTCTTGGCCGAAACGTTGACTTTTGTTTCGTCCATTTCCACGTAAAGCTGTCACCATACCATTTTTTTCCTTTTTTTTATTATTGCTCTTGTCCTTTGTAGTCCAGTTCACTAATCACTGAGCTATCGCGGCTCCCATTAACCTCAAATAAATATCATATATTTATTTTTTTTTATTTGTATAAGGGTAGAAGATAGCCTGGCCTTGTGCTGACAACCGTACCCAAAATAGTGCCAATGGTTTTCAAAATATGGGGACTATCATCAATTTCAATGTACGTTACGGTCGGAACAAAACGGAGTCATTCCTTCTTTCTTGGTCCCGTTGCACACTTGGTTATTATCTATATAATGGTCTTGCATGTGTTGTTTATTGTCTTGTAATAAAGACGAAGACCTGTGTCCGAAACGTTAATAATTTTGTGCTATCTTTGTTTTAGTAAAGCTGTTACATATATTATGTTTCTTTTTCCACGTTTCATCTTTCAGCTATGCAGCGTCCGCGCGCGATATGATATAATCGCTTATTTCTGTATTCTTTGAGACTCACTCCTTATATCATATCTTGATGTTAATTATCAATTACTAACTTTGTTGGCCGCGTAACAAGACAGAAAGATCAAAACACAACACAACGATACCTTAATAAACGTTATCAAAAAGTTATGTGCTTAAGATAAGCTGATGATACTGTATTACAAGTAGAACTTCCAAGCGATATACAACAATTACTTAATGAAATAAATATGGCAAGCAAAAAATATGGATTAGATATGAATATCAAACCGACTAAAACTATAATCATAAACCAAGATAACACTCAAAACCTACAAGTGGATATCAAATTTGAAGGAATAGACCTGGATATAGTTCAGATCTATAACTACTTTGACCATACTATAGCCAGTGACGGAAAATGTAAAACTGAAATAAACAAAAGAGTAGGAATGGCAAAAAGTAATTTTAATGTCATGAAAAAATATACTAAAATCACGAAAAATAACACCAGGGCTAAAACTAAGAATAGCAAAATGTTACATCTTCTGAACATTCATGTATGGTGCAGAAAGATCGACAATGGAGAAGAAAACCGAACAGAAAATTGAAGTCTTTGAAATGTGGATGTATATACGGGTAGGAAGTATTGGATGGAAAGAAAAGAAAACAAACAATGAATTCTTCAAACGACTAAACATTAAAAGAGAACGACTAAACACAATTCACACAAGACAAATGAGAATTTTGGGGCACATTAAAAGTCACAGCAGCCTACTAAAAGCAATCTTGGAAGAGAAAATACAGGGTAAAGAGGTAGAGGCAGACCAAGACTAAAATGGACGAGTAACATCAAAAGATGGACAAGTCAGCCATGACAACCTGCACCATTAATGCAAGAGACAGAACGGAATGGCGCTCCATGGTAGCCAACATTCGATGTGGAGACGGCACTCGATGACAATGATGATAAAACGTTACGAGAAAACAAGACTCGTTCAACCACGAAATGCGTTCAACCACGAAATGCGTTCAACCATGAAAAAGTTGGATTGATGAAATATTAATAACACTAGGACATATAACAGCAGCAGATGTAAACAGAAGAGAAAAAGACGCAAATTATCTCTCCTCTGTGATTGTTGTTATGGTTTAAAAAAAAAAAAGTAAAGTACTCCCGTCACGCCAAGTGGCGTATAGGGAATATGGTGTTAGCGACAATAAATTTTACAGACCTTTGGCACATGATTTTTAGGGTAATGTGGTCGGTATTACGCCCGTGCCGCTTCACTTTCCCATAAAAAATCCGGTACCCATTAAAGGCTGGGTGAACCCGGAAGCCGTCGGTTGGGATCGAACCCTACCCCTTGTCCTTGGTTGTGGTTATGGTTATGGTTATTGTTATGGATAGTCGAAGACCCCGGTATCATTGCAAACGAATTAAAATCCATAATTGCTCAACCGCACGTGCCAGTGGAATCATCCGAATTAAAACTCATCCCAAAGAAAGATCCAAACAAAGAAAGGCAGCTGCTGACCTCATCATACCATCTACAGCGCACGCCAAAAGACATAATGCCAAGCGGCACCGAAAGTGAACGCATCTGAACTGCTCTTCGTCATATGATATCATCATTCACCGTAAACATCCGAAATATCGAAACACGATCCGGATGAAAAACACAGCTCATGGTGTGCAAAGAGCACTAAACTCAGTAGCACCGGCAGCAAGGTAAATGACGAAGGAAAGAAGGCGAACTTAATCGTGTGTATTTCCACAAAATACGTATACAATCCACCCTTATTTGTTTCTCTCAGGTCTCAACCTTCATATTCTTTGTCCTGCCAATGACAGTGATCAGCCTATTGTACTTCTTGATCGCCCTTGCCATACGGAGGTCCACTCTTAATAGGGCCGGCTCTGACTCCTCCAATGACGGTACAAATCCACTGAAAGGAAGTGACTCTAGACAAAGTGGCTGTAATAATAGTCAAGCTAGGGTTCGCATGTCCGTCCTGAAGATGCTCGGTAAGTACGGGTTGTTTGCTTTATTTACATTCATACAAGGGCACAGTCTATTTTATTTATTAATAGTTATGGTTATGGTTATAGTTATGGTTATGATTATAGTTATGGTTATAGTTATGGTTATGGTTATAGTTATGGTTATAGTTATGGTTATAGTTATAGTTATGGTTATAGTTATGGTTACAGTTATGGTTATGGTTATGGTTATGGTTACAGTTATGGTTATGGTTATGGTTATGATTATAGTTATGGTTATAGTTATAGTTATAGTTATGGTTATAGTTATAGTTATAGTTATAGTTATGGTTATAGTTATGGTTATGGTTATGGTTATGATTATAGTTATGGTTATAGTTATAGTTATAGTTATGGTTATAGTTATGGTTGTGGTTATGGTTATGGTTATAGTTATGGTTATTGCTATGGTTATGGTCGTTATAGTTATAGTTATGAACGCTAAAGTAAGAAAAGGTAGATATAAGGCCATTATAGGAAATTATGGTTTAGGAAAAAGAAATAACAGAGGAGAAAGATTAATTCAATTTTGTGATGAAAAACAGGCTGACAATATGTAACACCTACTTTGAGCAAGAGAAAAGGAAATTATACACATGGCAAGGCCCTGGAGATAGGAAGTGGAATCAAACAGATTACAAAATGATAAAAGACAGATTCCGGAACAGCGTCAAAAAAGCCAAAACATATCCAGGAGCAGATATTAATTCAGATAAAAATTAAAAGAGAAATACTAAACACAATTAAAACAAGACAAATGAAATTTTTGGGGAATATTGGAAGGGAAAATACAAGGTGAAAGAGGCAGAGGCAGACCAAGACTAACATGGACGAGTAACATCAAAAGATGGACAAGTCAACCTATGACAATCTGCACCATCAAAGAAAGAGACAGAGTGGAATGGTGCTCCATGTTAGCCAACCTTCGATGCGGAGACGGCACTCAATGATGATGATGATGTTTATGGTTATAATTAGTCGAAGGACCCGGTATCACTGCAAACGAATTATAACCCATAATTGCTCGACCGCTCGTGCCAGTGGAATCATCCGAATTAACATGTCATCTCATTAAGGATCAAAACAAAGAAATCTGCAGTCCCTATCATAGCAGCCACAGCACACGCCAAAAAACATATGGCATGGCCGCACCGAAAGTAAACGCAACCAAACTGTCCATCATAGGATATCATCATTCATTGTAAGCAATTGGAATATCGAAATACGATCCTGACGAAAAACACAGCTCACGGTGTGCACAAAGTACTAAACTCAGTAGCTCCGGCAGCAAGACGGACTTGGAATATGAGGAAACTGCAACAAGAAACACTTTTCAGACAGAGCCTCAACGGTTCCTGCTGCCTATCCACCATATACATATATATACAGTAATTATACTCAAACGTCTTGCCACGAGCTAAACCTCCACTCAGCAAGACAACATTTAGGAACAGGATGCCATGAAACAATCAATAATTTTTCGGGCACATCATGATATACTTATATATATACTTTTCTTCAAAAAGGTCATCAAATACTTTGTCCTTCTCATAATATATTTTTATCTAAGACATCTTTTCTTCTGCTTCTTCTTCTTTTCAACTCCATGTTGAGCATATATCTTCAATAAGCACTTTCCAAGTTGTCCTGCTTAGTGCCATTCTATTCCCTCCATGTCTTACCCATCTTCCTTACTTCTGCTTCCACATGTCTTCTAACTTTATATTACGGTCTTCCCCATTGTTCCCCTAGGGATTACAAAAAAGAGTATGTCGTGTACTACTATCAGTTTGCTTCCGTTGTGTATGCCCTTTCCTGTGTCAACGTCTTCGTTATATCTCTTTGTCAACTGGCATTTGTCTAGTATGTTTCTATTGTTCTAAGATAGTAAATTTGTTCTGCCTTTTCCATCCTTTTATTCCGCGCAAACATCCATTAATGAAAGTCTGTATAATTATGACTATCGTTTTTTGTTGTTCACCATGTTAAAAAGCAATATAATACGACTCTTTTAAAACTAGAATTTTTACTTTTTGTATTTAAACTAATTTCTCCGTAATTTCTATGTTTTTTAGAGAGCGTGATAAGGGCCGTTACCACATAATTTGGTTCTTTGGTTATTGAAGGCCCCAGTATCACTGCAAACGAATTAAAATCCATAATTGCTTAACCGCCCGTGCCAGTGGAATCATCCGAATTACTAACTCATCTCCCAAACAAAGAAAGGTAACTATAGTCCCCATCATAGCAGTCCTAGCACACGCCAAAAGACATAAGGCGAAACCGCACAGAAAGTGAACGCAGCCAATTGTTCCCTGCCATATGATATCATCATTCATCGTAAACAATTGGAGTATAGAAACATGATCAAAAACGATGAAACACACGGCTCAGGGTGTGCACAGAGCACCTAACCCAATAGCTCCTGCAACAAGCCGGACTTGGAATATGAGGAAACTGCAACAAGGAACACTTTCATACATATCCTTCAAAGGTTGCTGCCTATTCACCATATTGACCGGAAGTTCACGTCCTCCTGAAAATGGTGATCGTCATATTTTTTTTTATGTATAGCGCTTGACGATATTAGGACATTGTTTTTTTACTCCAATTTGTGCATAATTTGATCTTCGGGACTAACATATTGATAATTGTCTATTCACTTGTCTTATACAGTGGCCGTTGTTGTTGCCTTCTTCCTGTGCTGGGCGCCCTTCCACACGCAACGTCTCCTGGTCGTTTACGTCCAGACCTGGTCCCCAATGGTCATGACCATACATAACATCCTCTTCTACATCAGCGGCATCACTTACTATCTAAGTGCGACCATCAACCCAATACTTTACAGGTAACCACTGATTTATTGATTTACCAAGTAATATAGAAGGGCTTATTTAGTTCATTTGAAGACTGACCACGCTCAGGTACACAGGGAAGTGACCTCTTTTTTTTTTAATTTTCCTCTCTTGAGTATCTAGCATTATATCGCCATGTAGTTAGATTTGTTAATATATCCTTATATATATTTTTTTGTGTTTGTTGTTCGTCCAGATGAAGGCCTACTTGCCCGAAACGTCGACTTTTGTTTCGTCCATTACCACGTAAAGCTGTCACCATACCACTTTCTTCTTCTTTTTTTAGTATTGCTAATATAGAAG
The DNA here is from genome assembly GCA_032433765.1 of Megaustenia siamemsis. NCBI lineage: Eukaryota > Metazoa > Mollusca > Gastropoda > Stylommatophora > Ariophantidae > Megaustenia > Megaustenia siamemsis. Next base: position 91,135,644 of record JAVIAB010000139.1, on the reverse strand, counting down.
GGCACTGCATTACAATAGTCTGCATACTGTAATTATTTCATTCTCTAACAAAATATAAGACTTTGAATAATTTCTTAGAGCAGGTTGCAGAATAGCTAAAGACCTGTCACTACGGATCAAAACCTATTAGAATAGATTAAAATCCGTTAGAATGGATAAAAACCTGGTAGAACAGACAAAAACCTGTCAGAATGGATAAAAACCTGTTAGAATAGATAAAAACCACGAAGATACAGACCTTCATTAATGGATGCTTGAGCAGAATAAAATTATGGAAATGGCAGAACAAAATCACTAAACTAGAATTATGGAAATGGCAGGACAAAATCACTAAACTAGAATTATGGAAATGTACCAATTAAAGACCAGTGGACAGAGAGATACAATGAAGACGGTGGAGTTGGATAGGACGCAACACTGCGAAATCCAACTGAGAGTATTACACAACATGCCCGTTTTTAGAATCCCCTGGGAAGATACAAAGAGGAAGACTAAAATATTCTTGGAGAAGACAGGTGGAAGCAGAGATGAAGATAATGTGGAAGAAATGGAATGATCTTAAAAGAATTGTAGGAAAGATAATGGCTTGGAAAGTGTTTATTAACTCTTTCCGTACGGAAGGTAGCCTTTTATCATTGCAACAAAGGAGATTTCAGAGACTCAATTTGTCATAATTTTAAGAATCAAACTGAATATTTATATTTATCTACTATATATGGAGCCTCGGTGGCTGAGTGGTTAGTGTGCTCGCCCCGGTGGCTGAGTGGTTAGTGTGCTCGCTTCCTGACCAGAAGGGTCCGGGTTCAATCCCCAGCATTGGCGGATTTTTTTTCGGACTGACAAGGCTCCGGGGTTCACCCAGCCTCTAAAAATTGGTACCAGAGATTTTTCTTGGAAGTAAAGGCGGCCTGGCGTGATACCGACCACATCACCCAAAAGTGTGTCTTGGTTATAGAAAAATATGATCACTAACACTATATTCCCCATACGCCTAATAAGGCGTGAAGGGAACCTTTACTTTTACTATATAACATATTATATATGAACTTTTAGATAATTGAACAAGGTATTATATTTCACTAATACCAAGATGATACAAGACAAAAAAGAATATGGTTTGATGACGGTTGACACTAATTAAATTGAGAGTGACGCACCGTGCGGCTAAACGTACGGAAAGAGTTAAAGACCTGTGCTCCACTGGGAGCTAAAAGGTAGAAGAGAAGTGGCTAAACCAACTCAGATTACGAAGGTTGCCTTTGATATTGACACATATATGAGAGCAGTCTTTTCCAGTGTCGATGATTCTGCGATATATATAGGGTAATGTTGATTTGTTTTTAATGTCGGAATCAAGATGGGACCGTGGTAGTAAAAAAAAAGTAAAGTACCCCCGTCATGCCAAGTGGCGTATAGGGAATATGGTGTTAGTGACCATACATTTTACAGATCTTCGGCACATGATTTTTGGCGTAATGTGATCGGTATTACGCCCGTGCCGGTTTACTTTCCCAGAAAAAAAATCCGGTACCCATTAAAGGCTGGGTGAACCGGAAGCCGTCGACGGAGATCAAACCCTACCTCTTGTCCTTTGCAGTCCAGTTCACTAACCACTGAGCTATCACGGCTCCACGGATCGTGGTAGTGGGAGTGAATAATATGCATATTTTAATAGCGACGACTCAGAAAGTTAGATAATGATACTCTTAGACGACAGCTGTCTTTTGTACGTTCGATAATCTGCGAGATCAAAATGATGATACAGCTTTTTTAAAAAAAAACATTTTAGTCTTATTTTAAGTCTGTGTTTGTTGGCAAGGAGAAAAAGATTGTGGTTACGGGGGCGGATGTTCTGTACATTTTAAAATCAACGGCATTGAGAGTAAGTAACTAATGGTCAACAGTTAAACAATGCTACTACCAAGCAATGAAGGATTGAGAGTAAGTAACTAATGGTCAACAGTTAAACAATGCTACTACCAAGCAATGGAGGATTGAGAGTTAGTAACTAATGGTCAACAGTTAAACAATGCTACTACCAAGCAATGAAGGATTGAGAGTTAGTAACTAATGGTCAACAGTTAAACAATGCTACTACCAAGCAATGAAGGATTGAGAGTTAGTAACTAATGGTCAACAGTTAAACAATGCTACTACCAAGCAATGAAGGATTGAGAGTTAGTAACTAATGGTCAACAGTTAAACAATGCTACTACCAAGCAATGAAGGATTGAGAGTTAGTAACTAATGGTCAACAATTAAACAATGCTACTACCAAGCAATGAAGGATTGAGAGTTAGTAACTAATGGTCAACAGTTAAACAATGCTACTACCAAGCAATGAAGGATTGAGAGTTAGTAACTAATGGTCAACAGTTAAGCAATGCTACTACCAAGCAATGAAGGATTGAGAGTTAGTAACTAATAGTCAACAGTTAAACAATGCTACTACCAAGCAATGAAGGATTGAGAGTTAGTAACTAATGGTCAACAGTTAAACAATGCTACTACTAAGCAATGAAGGATTGAGAGTTAGTAACAAATGGTCAACAGTTAAACAATGCTACTACCAAGCAATGAAGGATTGAGAGTTAGTAACTAATGGTCAACAGTTAAACAATGCTACTACCAAGCAATGAAGGATTGAGAGTTAGTAACTAATGGTCAACAGTTAAACAATGCTACTACCAAGCAATGAAGGATTGAGAGTTAGTAACTAATGGTCAACAGTTAAACAATGCTACTACCAAGCAATGAAGGATTGAGAGTTAGTAACTAATGGTCAACAGTTAAACAATGCTACTACCAAGCAATGAAGGATTGAGAGTTAGTAACTAATGGTCAACAGTTAAACAATGCTACTACCAAGCAATGAAGGATTGAGAGTTAGTAACTAATGGTCAACAGTTAAACAATGCTACTACCAAGCAATGAAGGATTGAGAGTTAGTAACTAATGGTCAACAGTTAAACAATGCTACTACCAAGCAATGAAGGATTGAGAGTTAGTAACTAATGGTCAACAGTTAAACAATGCTACTACCAAGCAATGAAGGGTTGAGAGTTAGTAACTAATGGTCAACAATTAAACAATGCTACTACCAAGCAATGAAGGATTGAGAGTTAGTAACTAATGGTCAACAGTTAAACAATGCTACTACCAAGCAATGAAGGATTGAGAGTTAGTAACTAATGGTCAACAGTTAAACAATGCTACTACCAAGCAATGAAGGATTGAGAGTTAGTAACTAATGGTCAACAGTTAAACAATGCTACTACCAAGCAATGAACGTAGGTAAGGAATGTTGCACTTTTTTTCGATCAAGATGGACCAGTTTATTTGTTTTACACTGTGTGGCAATAACCTAGTTTGTATCACCTATAATGAAAGAATAGCCCATTCATTAAAACGGTAAATTCCCCATTTCATCATCATCACCATCATCAGGTAGCATGTCATTTGCAGAATATTTTTTTCCCTTTTTCGTTCGCCAGCATTCACCTCTGACCCAAGTCCCTAGAGACTAGGAACTGAATTGTGCGTGTTAATACAATTTTCCCTGGCAGCCGTGTGCACAGAGGTCCCTCGCCGCACAGTCAGATAACTCCGACTTCGGAGGTACTCATATTTTTCCGTCGATGAGTAATTGACGTTTCAATCCTGGCCTCGCTACTGAGACCAGTGGTGGTTGCCGCAGAGAGAAATCATAAATAAAAATCCCAACCGGTGAAGCCGGGATTTGAACCCACAACCTCGCTGTCTCGAAGCGAGACCAACCAGTCCTCCATTTGCAGAATGTTGCATTCACCACAGCCCGTCTGGAAGAATCCCTGTCTATACCAAGATCTCCCATTCCTTGTTGTCATGTTCCAGGTCGTCTTAATGTCTTGAAACCACCTTCTTCTTGGTCTGCTCCTGTTGCGTCGTCCAGGTAACTCACCTTCCTTTATTGTTCTTTCCAGCCCGCTGTGTCTTTTGACGTGGCCACAGTATTTTAATATTGCCTGTAGAATAGTGTTTATAATCCATTTCTTATAAATTTTTAAAAATATTTCAATATGTCAACATTGCTCTTTTTCATTATCCCAGGTATGTTAAGGATTTTTCTTTAGTATTTTTTTTCGTATCCCAACCAACGGCTTCCGGTTCACCCAGCCTTTAATGGGTACCGGATTTTTCTCTGGGAAAGTAAAGCGGCACGGGCGAAATACCGACCACATTACCCCAACAAAAATCATGTGCCGAAGGTCTGTAAAATTTATGGTCACTAACACCATATTCCCTATACGCCACTTGGCGTGGCGGGGGTACTTTACTATTTACTTTTTATTTTGTTTCGAGTTAATCAATTTTCTTCCTCGCTGTTTGCGAGATTGTCCATGACGCACAACTACATGTTGTTATCGGGGAAGATCTATGCCCTGAATAATTTTAATTTTACTGCCTTGCTAGTATTGTGCCACTTATTCTTCATGGAGTTTAACTTTTGTGTTGCTATTGCTAATCTTCTTTTGATCTCTTTCAGGCAGTCTCCCTTGTTGGCTACCACAGTTCTCAGATATTCATAGTTTGTTACAATTTCAAGTTCTTCACTGTTTGATGATGATTTAGGGTGGGCTTTTTGTTTCATCAAAGGGCATTATCTTAGTTTTATGTATGTTTAGATAGACGTTTTGTTCCTCGCTGTGCTTTTTTAGCACACTCAATTGTCTCTTTTGATTCTTCTGCATTGTCTGAGAGGAGGACTGCGTCAACAGCGTATCTGAGTTGTGAAATGTTGGTACCATTTATTGTTAAAAGGTCGAACTTCATAGATATTACATCGTTTCCTAGATTTATCATGATGTTTTTTCAGCAAAGATGTTGAACAGGTATAGATGTTGAACAGGTATAGATGTAGATGTTGAACAGGTATAGATGTAGATGTTGAACAGTTATGGATGTAGATGTTGAACAGGTATAGATGTAGATGTTGAACTGGTATAGATGTAGATGTTGAACAGTTATAGATGTAGATGTTGAACAGGTATAGATGTAGATGTTGAACAGTTGTAGATGTTGAACAGTTATAGATGTTGTTGTTGAACAGTTATAGATGTAGATGTTGAACAGGTATAGATGTAGATGTTGAACAGATATAGATGTAGATGTTGAACAGGTACAGATGTAGTTGTTGAACAGGTATAGATGTAGATGTTGAACAGATATAGACGTAGATGTTGAACAGGAGTGTTGAATAGATAGATCTCCATTTTGAATGTATAATTTGTTCTTACATTTTCTTTATTTTTTTCCTTATCCCTCCCACCCCCACTTCATTACCTTTCTCTCTTTATCTCTCTCTCTCTCTCTCTCTCTCTCTCTCTCTCTCTCTCTCTCTCTCTCCTTCATATCTGGTCATCTTATGCTGATCATCGGCCAATAGGACGATTTCTACATTATAGATACGATTATCTGCATATTAAGTATAACATAATTGTTTGAACAAAAGTGGCAGAATCCATCCCGCGGCATCTTCGTGATTTTCACATCTGACTTTTGGTGCATACAAGTTTGCCCATTTCTTTTCTTATGAAAGTCAAAGAGGATATGTTCTGCTATGTTGTATTATGTTGTATTAATAGTAAAAAAAGTAAAGTACCCCCCGTCACGCCAAGTGGCGTATAGGGAAATATGGTGTTAGTGACCCTATATTTTACAGACCTTCAGCACATGATTTTTGGGGTAATGTGGTCGGTATTACGCCCGTGCTGCTTTTACTTTCCCAGAAAAAATCCGGTACCCATTTAAGGCTGGGTGAACCCGGAGCCGTCGGTTGGGATCGAACCCTACCCCTTGTCCGTAGTAGTCCAGTTCACTAACCACTGAGCTATCGCGGCTCCTACTAATTTTTAGGGAATTAGTAAAACCCAGGTGTCGAACCCAGGTGCCAGGATTACGAACCCCGGCTGTTGCCGTGGTAAGCCAACCGCCTATCGATTGCGCTAACCGGACACCCATGTTGTGTTAATAATTTATTATTTTTTTTAATAGCTGAATCTGGGTATTTCTGACGTGGCGTCACTTTTGTGCTGTCTTCCACAGCATTATGTCCCTGAAGTTCCGCCAGGCCTTCCGCTCAACTCTCCTGTGCTGGTGCTGTTGCTGGACGCCGAATCGTCGGAGAAAACGGGCCAACAAAAACTCGTACACCTTCAAATTTCACCCTCGCAATCAGCTCAACACGCACTGCTCACTCGTGGACAGCAGCAGCAGTACAAACAACAACAACAGCAACAACAACAAACAAGCCAAAGACCTTAGCAACCAGTCGACACCAGTGCTATGCTGCATCGGCGGAAATGGAGCTGTCTCTTCGCATCTAGAAGAGCGCTACCTGGTGGAAATGTTTGCGTGCGATGTCCCAAGGGGACAGAACTATGCAAATAATTGTGTTTCCCATCTGAATTCTGTGGAGAGAATGCTGTAAAGAGAGATAACCAAATGTATTTTTTATGTTTGCATTTCTTACCAAAATATAATACTTTCCAATATGATAGTTATCTGTGCCCTTAGAAGGTATAAGATTAATATGAAATAGATGATCTAACCTGTTTGAAGAAACAGAAGAATTTAGAAAGCTACTAAAAAAACTTAGAGGAATAAACTAAATAGTAAAGTGTTTAGAATGCCACTGAAAACGATCAGTGAATGACAGTGGACTGCGCAGAACTGACTTTAGAAAAAGGACGAAAGTGAAAATAAATGTGTTTAGGATAACAAGTCACTGAATAAACTAAATGGAAGAAAGTGAGTAAAATTGTGTTTAAAAAACCATTGAACGGAGGTTAGTGGAAGAAGTGAGCCAAATTGTGTTTAGAAAACCACTGAATAAACTCAGTGGAAGAAGTGAGCCAAATTGTGTTTAGAAAACCACTGAATAAACTCAGTGGAAGAAGTGAGCCAAATTGTGTTTAGAAAACCACTGAATAAACTCAGTGGAAGAAATGAGCCAAATTGTGTTTAGAAACCATTGAGCGGAGGTTAGTGGAAGAAGTGAACAAAATTGTGTTTAGAAAACCACTGAATAAACTAAATGGAAGAAGTGAGCCAAATTGTGTTTAGAAAACCATTGAACGGAGGTTAGTGGAAGAATTGAGCCAAATTGTGTTTAGAAAACCACTGAATAAACTCAGTGGAAGAAGTGAGCCAAATTGTGTTTAGAAAACCACTGAATAAACTCAGTGGAAGAAGTGAGCCAAATTGTGTTTAGAAAACCACTGAATAAACTCAGTGGAAGAAATGAGCCAAATTGTGCTTAGAAAACCACTGAATAAACTAAATGGAAGAAGTGAGCCAAATTGTGTTTAGAAAACCATTGAACGGAGGTTAGTGGAAGAAGTGAGCCAAATTGTGTTTAGAAAACCACTGAATAAACTCAGTGGAAGAAGTGAGCCAAATTGTGTTTAGAAAACCACTGAATAAACTCAGTGGAAGAAGTGAGCCAAATTGTGTTTAGAAAACCACTGAATAAACTCAGTGGAAGAAGTGAGCCAAATTGTGTTTAGAAAACCACTGAATAAACTCAGTGGAAGAAGTGAGCCAAATTGTGTTTAGAAAACCACTGAATAAACTCAGCGGAAGAAATGAGCCAAATTGTGTTTAGAAAACCACTGAATAAACTAAATGGAAGAATTGAGCCAAATTGTGTTTAGAAAACCATTGAACGGAGGTTAGTGGAAGAAGTGAGCCAAATTGTGTTTAGAAAACCACTGAATAAACTCAGCGGAAGAAATGAGCCAAATTGTGTTTAGAAAACCACTGAATAAACTAAATGAAAGAAGTGAGCCAAATTGTGTTTAGAAAACCACTGAACGGAGGTTAGTGGGAGAACTTTAAAAAAAAAATTTTTTTTAGAATGTCACTGAGGGCGATTAAAAATGTAGACCTTGATATTGAGGACGTGAAGTCCGCCGATGTACCCAAGTTGAACTATTTTACGATACAATCTGGCAAATTGTTGATGCTAACATTTTATCATAGATATATATATATAGTATTTTAAGTTTGAAAATATATTCGATTTTGCTTCAGTATTGGAGTGATAATTTCTGCTGTGTAACGGAAGTGAACACACGAGCTTCCGTTTAAGGATGTTCATTTTAACTACTGTCATCGAGCAGTTCGGACAGACACACTCTCCCCAGCCCCTCACGGCTCTCCTTTTATTGTACCACTTTGTTATTGTCTTGGGTTTCAATTTCTCAATAGACAAATAATAATCAATGAATATTGCTATAGAGGGAAACTTATGAGGCGATAGATCAGCGAATCACTTCAGTGGTTACAGCTTCCTTAGCTGAGCTGACCGTGTGCTCTTCTAGCGTTTGGTTCTCGTGGCAAGGCGCTGTGCCAAGAAGTACGGGTTCGATCCTGCTTCGGACCATCTTTTGTTCTTTTTTTTTTCTGTTGTTGATTATTTGTGATTTTGTCCGAGTGCTGTAAACATACCTCTTCTTTTAAATATCTCAGCAGAGCAGTGGTTATTCAACATGTCTACTGAGGATATAAGGTCGGGTTCCATGTGGATCGACAGCGTCTAGGTTCTTGGATTTAAAAAAAAAAAAAAAACCACACTGGGGTAAATATTTACCACAATTCCCAATTTAACCAAAAATAATACCACTGGTCGCAAACATATGAGCACTAGTATCATAGTCCTATACGATACGGATCATAGGTCATGGCAGGATTTTTTTTCTCTCTTCTAGCATGGAAATATCCTATTTACGAACCAAATTTATATTTTTTGGTTCTGCTGTTAGTTTTATTACTTGGCTTCAATTACAAGATTCCTGTCAGGACAAGCCAAACAAATATTGGCAGAGCAGCAAAGACTTGTTATAAACCAGGGAGTCTTTTGGCAGTATCAACATCATCATCAAGTACCATGCCTCCTGGCGTAGATGATGATGTCTCTCCATAACTTTCGATCTCTACAGTTATTTATCATTTCTGTTGTTAACCTTCTGCCAAGCAATTCTCTTCAGCTGTCTGATATATTTTCTCTTTGCTTCCCTCTTTCTCTTTGTCCCTCAATTTTTTTTTTTCCACTTGTCGCAATATATTCCAGTTGTTACCTCCTCATTGCATGACAACAAAATTATGACCTTTGTCAGTATCGCCGACATTTACTATTTATAATTATTTGTCGCTGGTGTTTTGCTCTGCTGTGAAATCCCGTCCACGAGTCCCAGATGATACACGCAAACTGAAAACATTAAGTTCAAATATCAATAGTGACGTCATAAGAGATGACGTTTGGCAGAAAACACCAAAGACTGATTACGTTCTGCTTCTTTACTGTTTGGGAGCCTCGGTGGCTAAATGGTTAATGTGCTCGCTTCCTGATCAGAAGGACACGGGTTCGATCCTCAGATGTGGTGAATTTTTTTCGGACTAATAAGGCTCCGGGGTTCACCCTGTCTCTAAAAGTAGGTACCAGAGATTTTTGTGGGAAGTGAAGGCGGCCTGGCGTGATACCGACCACATAACCCAGAAATGTGCTGTGGTTAGAGCAAAATATGGTCATCAACACCATATTCCCCAAACGCCTAGCAAGACCTGGAGGGAACCTTGACTTTTTTTACTTGCTTTATTGTTTGTAAAGAAGAAAACAGTTATATAACAAATATAACAACTTATTGCTTAAATTGTATATTTATAATATTACATATTCAGCCATATAAAGTAATTAATTTGGTCATATTTAGAATAGGCCTACCACTTTCATAAGTTCAGACACAGCCACAATCATCACTACCACAAGCGTTGATGGGATTAAAATGCTAATAATCCTAGTTCTGTCACAGCATGATAACACTGCGGAAACTGAAAGAGAGCATACATGAAAGCAAACATAGAAAATTAAAATACATAATTTGTATTTAACAATGCCACTTCGCTGCTGCTTTATTTATTAATCTTTATGTCACTTTTTAGACGACATTTACGTTCTATATGAACATAATTGATGCTCCCAATGCGCATTCAGTCGTTAATAATAGTATCACCATATCCAACTAAGCATATTTTGTATTCTGATAGGAAAAGCAATGCTCTCACATCTTAAGTAAGACGCAATTCCAGAGAACATGCTCCACCGTTTTTCTTTCTTTCCTAGGGACACGTGTTTTAGTAAATTATTTGCGTTCTTTACACTTTTAAATTATGGTTATGGTTATGGAAGGCCCCGGAATCACTGCAAACGAATTAAAATCCATAATTGCTCAACCGCCCGTGCCAGTGGAATCATCCGAGTTACACTTTTTAATTGTATCAGTGCAATCCATTTTTGACAATAGAAACACAAAAAAAAAAAAAAAAGAATTATAAAACGTTATGTAGAACCAGTCTTAACATATCGATGTGAATCATGGACAATAGAACAACAGATAAGAACATCACTGAAGGCTGTAGAAATGTGGTTTTACAGAAGAATGTTGAGAATACCATGGGCAGCTAAGAATAGCAATGAAAACGTTGTGAAGGAGGCCAAAGCAAAAAGAGAGCTGATATCCAATATTAGGAAGAAACTATCATCATTTTTTGACCATGCATTGAGAAGGGAACAGCTGGAATATATTGTAACAACTGGAAAAATTGAGGGACGAAGAGATAGAGGGAAACAAAGAGAAAAGATACCAGACAGATTAAGGGAATGTCTTGACAGAGGTGAACAACAGACATGATAAATAACTGTCGAGATCGAAGGTTGTGGAGAGATATGATCACCTACGCCTGCAGGCTTGGTACTTGATGATGATGATGATGATGATGAAATGTATCAGTAATAATGAATTCCAATGTAAACATTAAAATAGAATTTAACTTGATGATATTAATTAAAAATGAATATAAGCACCTTTTAATTATTATCTTCATCTCATTGTATCATGACTTTCTGTTTCTGTACATTTATGTGTATCTATTTTTTGACTGCTAGTGCTGTAACAAAGTGTTACGACTGTTATGCACTGACTGCAAGATCAACAAGATGGCATCTATTATGAAGCTTTTCCTGTTGACAAAATTAAACTTCTGAAATGAAACTTCTTGTTTAGATACGAATACCCAGAACGCCACGCCAGCATTAATTCTTAGAAATTGTCAGCGGTAATTCTTAGAAATGAGATAATATTAATGTTATTCGATATTCAGATGAGATATTTCCTATTTAGGAACTGTTGTTAAATGTTATTTTAAAAAAAATTAAATTCTTCTTTAATGATTAATGGAAAATGAGATAAAATATGTGATAAAGTTTTGAGACGAAATATGTTATAAAGAATTGAGACAAAATATGTGATAAAGGAAAGAGACAAAATATGTGATAAAGGAATGAAACAAAATATGTGATAAAGAAATGAGACAAAATATGTGATAACGAAATGAGACAAAATATGTGATAACGAAATGAGACAAAATATGTGATAAAGGAATGAGACAAAATATGTGATAAAGGAATGAGACAAAATATGTGATAACGAAATGAGACAAAATATGTGATAAAGAAATGAAACAAAATATGTGATTAAGGAATGAGACAAAATATGTAATAAAGAAATTAAGCTATAATATCTAATATATATATGTAATATGTATAATAATATGTACTTTTTAAAAACATGAGAAGAAAGATGTGCTAAAGAAATAAGACAAAATGCGTGACAATGAAATTATGCAAATTATGTTATACAGAAATGAGGCAAAATATATGATGAAGAAACGAGAAATATGTGATAAAGAAATGATAAAAATATGTGATAAAGAAATGAAACAAAATATGTGGTAAGAAATGAAATAATATGTGATAAAAAAGTGAGACAACATATACCATGAAGAAATGAGACAAAATTTGTCTTATAGACAAAAAACTGATACATTCTCTCTGAAACCAAGTCTGGTGTTCTTAACTGAAAGAAAAATTTGAAAAAGTCTATTTCACACCTCTGGTGTAGTGTGAGGGTAACGTTATTTTAGTTCCTATTATTTTAGTTACACTTTTGGGTAACTTGGTCAGCACTACATAAACACGCCTTTCTTTCTTAGAAAAATCTCCGGCCCTCATTTAAGGCTGGGTGAACCCAGAAGTTGTCGATCGAGATCGAACGCATCATCGTGTCCTCAGTAGACCAATTCACTAACCTCCGCGCTACACTGACTCTCTATATTATCAGAACTGACACTTAAACACAGAGAAAAATGTTGTATATGTAAATATAGAAAGATGAAGATTAATTACACCGTTCCCATGACATATATGTTAATTGATACAAAACATTTGAACTATAAAACGTATCTTAATGTAAGATAAAAAATCTAGTACAACATTACCATCTGCCATTGCCGTCAAAGAAATATTTATAAATTGCCATATTACGTGTAAAATATATTTTTATACCACTTTCTTACACTTCTTAATATATGAATATGTTCTTACGTAGGTCATAGTTTGTTCTTCTTTTAACATGAAAAACGATAATTGTTGTGTCCCTTTATAGAGAACTGTCATTGTTCTTGTTACTGTGCATAGGCCTGTCATTGGTCGTGTTTCTATATATAGGACAATCATTGTTCTTTATTCTTATATGTAGGATTATCATTATTCCCCTTCCTATACATATATATATATATACAATTGTTCTTGCACCTGTATGTAGAATTATTATTGTTCCGTTTCCTGTGTGTGAAACCATCGTTGTTCTGGTTTCTGTATACAGAACTATCACTGTTCTTGTTTGTGTGTGTTAAACCATCACTGTTCTTGTTCCTGCATATAGAAAAATCACAGTTCTTGTTCCTATGTGTAAAGCTATAATTGTTCTTGTTCCTGTGTGTAAAGCCATAATTGTTCTTCTTTATGTATGTAGAACCATTAATTTTTTTCTTATAGATGCGTATAGAAAAGTCATTGTTCTTGTTCTTGTGTGCAGAATATTAATTGTTCTTGTTCCTGCATGCTGAAGCATCATTATTCTTGTACTTGCGTGTTGAATCATCATTGTTCTTATGTATAGAACCATTAGTGTTATCATTTATGTGTGTAAAATCATCATTGTTCTTATGTATAGAACCATTATTGTTATCATTTATGTGTGTAAAATCATCATTGTTCTTATGTATAGAACCATTATTGTTATCATTTATGTATGTAAAATCATCATTGTTCTTATGTATAGAACCATTATTGTTATCATTTATGTGTGTAAAACCATCATTGTTCTTGTTACTGTGTGTAAAACCATCATTGTTCTTGTTACTGTGTGTAAAACCATCATTGTTCTTGTTACTGTGTACAGAACCATCATTGTTCTTGTTGCTTTGTATAGAATCATCATTGTCCTTTTTCTTGTGTGTTGAACCATAATTGTTCTTGTTCTTGTGTGTTGAACCATAATTGTTCTTGTTCTTGTGTGTTGAACCATAATTGTTCTTGTTCTTGTGTGTTGAACCATCATTGTTCTTGTTCTTGTGTGTTGAACCATCATTGTTCTTGTTGCTTTGTATAGAATCATCATTGTCCTTTTTCTTGTGTGTTGAACCATAATTGTTCTTTTTCTTGTGTGTTGAACCATTATTGTCCTTTTTCTTGTGTGTTGAACCATCATTGTTCTTTTTCTTGTGTGTTGAACCATCATTGTCCTTTTTCTTGTGTTTTGAACCATCATTGTCCTTTTTCTTGTGTGTTGAACCATCATTGTTCTTGTTCTTGTGTGTTTAACCATCATTGTCCTTGTTCCTGTGTGTAGAACGATCATTGTTCTTATTACTACGTGTTGAACCATCATTTTTCTTGCTACTATGTGTTGAGCCATCATTGTTCTTGTTCTTGTGCGTTCAACCATCATTGTTCTTATTCTTGTGTGTTGAACAATCATTGTTCTTGTTGCTGCGCGTTAAACCATCATTATTCTTGTTCTTATGTGTTGAACCATCATTGTTCTTGTTACTGTGTGTTGAGCCATCATTGTTCTTGTTCTTGTGCGTTCAACCATCATTGTTCTTGTTTCTGTGTACTGAACTATCATTGTTCTTGTTTCTGTGTACTGAACTATCATTGTTCTTGTTTCTGTGTACTGAACTATCATTGTTCTTGTTTCTGTGTACTGAACTATCATTGTTCTTGTTTCTGTGTACTGAACTATCATTGTTCTTGTTTCTGTGTACTGAACTATCATTGTTCTTGTTTCTGTGTACTGAACTATCATTGTTCTTGTTTCTGTGTACTGAACTATCATTGTTCTTGTTTCTGTGTACTGAACTATCATTGTTCTTGTTTCTGTGTACTGAACTATCATTGTTCTTGTTTCTGTGTACTGAACTATCATTGTTCTTGTTTCTGTGTACTGAACTATCATTGTTCTTGTTTCTGTGTACTGAACTATCATTGTTCTTGTTTCTGTGTACTGAACTATCATTGTTCTTGTTTCTGTGTACTGAACTATCATTGTTCTTGTTTCTGTGTACTGAACTATCATTGTTCTTGTTTCTGTGTACTGAACTATCATTGTTCTTGTTTCTGTGTACTGAACTATCATTGTTCTTGTTTCTGTGTACTGAACTATCATTGTTCTTGTTTCTGTGTACTGAACTATCATTGTTCTTGTTTCTGTGTACTGAACTATCATTGTTCTTGTTTCTGTGTACTGAACTATCATTGTTTTGTTCTTGTGTGTCGAACTGTCCTTGTCCTTTTTTCCGGCTAATTAGGCATACAGCAGTAACAATAAACAACAAATACATTAGTAAGTAAATAAAACTAATACTACATAGCTAATTAATAATGAAACATCTTAAACAAAATAATTTATAACTAGTATGGAAAATACAAATAAAAATGTCTTCCTGTGTAGTGCACGGTGATCAGGTGGACAATGAACGATTTACGCTGGGTAGTTCGTGTTCGATGCCCGGTATGCCTGGCCGGCTATGTGGGAGGGCCAAAACACAGGTGGAAGGGTTCTAAAATTATATCGGGAGATATTTTATAGGTTACCTCAACTATGATGCCACCGCCAATGCCTATACGTTCCTACGCATGCAACCGTGCGAAAACACACAGAACAGTATATATATATATATATATATATATATATATATATATATACAGCTATGATTACCCAGAAATGTCCACACCTAGGTCAGTGTGCATACAGATAACACAAAGAATAGATAAATTCAGAAGAATACAGGGTATCTGAAAGAAGGAAAGAGTGTGATGTCTCTGAGTGGGGTCCCCTCAGAACATGTAAAAGATAAGGTACTGTATAGTGTAGGTGAATAGGGTATTGCCTGGCACAAAACTAAGCAGTCCAGACAAAAGCGATACAGTGGACCACCGGAGTGTCATAATGTGGTCTAGTAGGCGAGATCAGAGAATAGCATAGCATTTGCATATACTAATGTACTCATACATAACCAAAAGAGTAAAATATGCAATAGCGAACAAGCAACCGCAGGGAAACTATATGTATGAGTGTTATACATTCATGCCTCGTGAGGACAGCGAACCCAAAGGGACTATAAGGTGATTTTCAATGTTGAACAGGCTATGGCCGTAGAGTGCCAAAGGTAATGATACTGATTTCGTTTTTACCCTTGTGGTCTGAGAAATTGAAATTGGACGCCACTGGATTACCAGTATTTTGTAGAACATCCCGGTGGTGTTCACCTGACCCGGATATCTCAAAAACTCTTATCAAATTTGAAGGCGACCATCGGGGGGTCACAAAAAGTAGAGAAAAATGTGTGGGAACGGAATGCAGAATGGAAAGGTTAATCCCACCACTCGTCTACTTTTTCTTGCTCCCCCTATGGTCGCCTTCAAATATGGCGCAAGAATTTGAAAGACATGCTGGCCAAACGTCATTTCCATCGCTCCGACCATAAACACTTGGGTACGGTACCCTGTGGACGTGGCTATAATACCTGTTATTACGTGCTCCGCACTGACTCTGTCTTATTCCCAAACGGACATTTCGAGATCAAGGATGATTCCCCATGTGTGTCCCGCAATATCATTTATGCCATCATGTGCTAATATTGTCACATGACTTATATTGTCGATAGTGGAAGACGCTTAGCACACGCACATAATTTTGCGAACACCTTCTGGATGTTCAACTGGCCCTCCAGTGGCGTCCCATTTCAATTCATCAGACCACAAGGGCAAAAGCGACATGCGTATCATGGGATTGTCTTTTATCACTCCGGTGACCGCAGCCAGTTCGTCCTTGAAAATCGCCTTATAGTCCAACAGGGTTCGATGAGCCCACGAGTTATTAATATATCACTTATAAACATAGTTCCCCTTTGCTCCTTCTCTGTTGCATTCTTTAGTCTTTTTGATCATGTATGAGTACATTAGTATATGCACATATTATGCTGTTCTCTGCTCCCTTCTACTAGACCAATCCCCGACACTCCAGTGGTCTCTATATATCTTGTGAATGGGCCGCGTACTTTGTGCAAGACAATCCACTTTCTACCTGCACTCCACGGTATCTTACCTTTTACATGTTCTTAGGGAATCGCACTCAGAGACATGCAACGTTTTTCTCTTTGTGGGTACCCTGTATTCTGCTGTTCTTAGGGAATCCCACCTTGAGACATCCCACTTTTTTTCTCTTTATGGGTACCCTGTATTCTGCTGTTCTTAGGGAACTCCACTCTGAGACATCCCACTTTTTTCTCTTTATGGGTACCATGTTTTTTGCTGTTCTTGGGGAACTCCACTCTGAGACATCCCTCTTTTTTCTATTTATGGGTACCCTGTATTCTGCTGTTCTTAGGGAACTCCACTCTGAGACATCCCTCTTTTTTCTCTTTATGGGTACCCTGTATTCTGCTGTTCTTAGGGAACTCCACTCTGAGACATCCCACTTTTTTCTCTTTATGGGTACCCTGTATTCTGCTGTTCTCAGAGAACTCCACTCTGAGACATCCCACTTTTTTTCTCTTTATGGGTACCCTGTATTCTGCTGTTCTTAGGGAACTCCACTCTGAGACATCCCTCTTTTTTCTCTTTATGGGTACCCTGTATTCTGCTGTTCTTAGGGAACTCCACTCTGAGACATCCCACTTGTTTCTCTTTGCGGGTACCCTGTATCCTGTTGGTCAATTCTTTGTGCTATATGTGTGCACACGGAACTAGTCGTGGACACTTCTGGGTATGTATGCTGTATGTAAACGTTTAGATTTAGCTGTATGTACATATATACTTATATATATATATACAATTATGTGTGTTCTCGCACGGTTGTATAAGTAGATACGTATAGATATTGCCGACAGCATTAAAGTAGAAGTAACGTATAAGATATCCACCACCCTACATATTTATATTTTAAATCCCTTCCACCTGTGTTTTGGTCCTCCCAGTTAGCTTGCCAGACAAACAGGCATAGAGCGCCAACTAGCCAGCATTTTTCGTTCATCGCCCACCTGGCCATAGCCCAGTAACCATCGGGACGACGTTTTCATATTGTTTTTTTCATTTTAGTTCTAGATTATTTTGCCTTAGACATTGTTTTTTTCATTATTAGTTATTTATGTAGTGTTAATCTTATTTATTTACATATCCATATATATGTTGTTTGATTTTCCTGCTGAATACCTAATTAGCCGAAACGTCTGTAAAATGTTGTTCGTCCATTAACTACGTAAGGCTTCTAACAACATTTTTTCTTTTTTATTCATTTCATTTTTATAATGAGTTTTACTGCAGCTTCGCATGTTGGTGCATGTACATGCCTTGATCACATTTTCTTTTTGCTTTGTACATAACCATCATTGTTCTTGTTCTTGCGTGTAGAATCATCATTGTTCTTGTTCTTGCGTGTAGAATCATCATTGTTCTTGTTACTGTGTGTAGAATCATCATTGTTCTTGTTCTTGCGTGTAGAATCATCATTGTTCTTGTTCTTGCGTGTAGAATCATCATTGTTCTTGTTACTGTGTGTAGAACCATCATTGTTCTTGTTACTGTGTGTAGAACCATGATTGTTCTTGTTACTGTGTGTAGAACCGTCATTGTTCTTGTTGTTGTGTGTAGAACCATCATTGTTCTTGTTACTGTGTGTAGAACCATCATTGTTCTTGTTACTGTGTGTAGAACCATCATTGTTCTTGTTACTGTGTGTAGAACCATCATTGTTCTTGTTACTGTGTGTAGAACCATCATTGTTCTTGTTGTTGTGTGTAGAACCATCATTGTTCTTGTTACTGTGTGTAGAACCATCATTGTTCTTGTTACTGTGTGTAGAACCATCATTGTTCTTGTTGTTGTGTGTAGAACCATCATTGTTCTTGTTACTGTGTGTAGAACCATCATTGTTCTTGTTGTTGTGTGTAGAACCATCATTGTTCTTGTTGTTGTGTGTAGAACCATCATTGTTCTTGTTACTGTGTGTAGAACCATCATTGTTCTTGTTACTGTGTGTAGAACCATCATTGTTCTTGTTGTTGTGTGTAGAACCATCATTGTTCTTGTTACTGTGTGTAGAACCATCATTGTTCTTGTTGTTGTGTGTAGAACCATCATTGTTCTTGTTGTTGTGTGTAGAACCATCATTGTTCTTGTTGTTGTGTGTAGAACCATCATTGTTCTTGTTGTTGTGTGTAGAACCGTCATTGTTCTTGTTACTGTGTGTAGAACCATCATTGTTCTTGTTGTTGTGTGTAGAACCATCATTGTTCTTGTTACTGTGTGTAGAACCATCATTGTTCTTGTTGTTGTGTGTAGAACCGTCATTGTTCTTGTTGTTGTGTGTAGAACCATCATTGTTCTTGTTACTGTGTGTAGAACCATCATTGTTCTTGTTGTTGTGTGTAGAACCGTCATTGTTCTTGTTGTTGTGTGTAGAACCGTCATTGTTCTTGTTACTGTGTGTAGAACCATCATTGTTCTTGTTGTTGTGTGTAGAACCATCATTGTTCTTGTTGTTGTGTGTAGAACCATCATTGTTCTTGTTACTGTGTGTAGAACCGTCATTGTTCTTGTTGTTGTGTGTAGAACCATCATTGTTCTTGTTGTTGTGTGTAGAACCATCATTGTTCTTGTTGTTGTGTGTAGAACCATCATTGTTCTTGTTACTGTGTGTAGAACCATCATTGTTCTTGTTACTGTGTGTAGAATCATCATTGTTCTTGTTGTTGTGTGTAGAACCATCATTGTTCTTGTTACTGTGTGTAGAACCGTCATTGTTCTTGTTACTGTGTGTAGAACCATCATTGTTCTTGTTACTGTGTGTAGAACCATCATTGTTCTTGTTACTGTGTGTAGAACCATCATTGTTCTTGTTACTGTGTGTAGAACCGTCATTGTTCTTGTTACTGTGTGTAGAACCATCATTGTTCTTGTTACTGTGTGTAGAACCATCATTGTTCTTGTTGTTGTGTGTAGAACCGTCATTGTTCTTGTTGTTGTGTGTAGAACCATCATTGTTCTTGTTGTTGTGTGTAGAACCATCATTGTTCTTGTTGTTGTGTGTAGAACCATCATTGTTCTTGTTGTTGTGTGTAGAACCATCATTTTTCTTGTTGTTGTGTGTAGAACCGTCATTGTTCTTGTTACTGTGTGTAGAACCATCATTGTTCTTGTTACTGTGTGTAGAACCGTCATTGTTCTTGTTACTGTGTGTAGAACCATCATTGTTCTTGTTACTGTGTGTAGAACCATCATTGTTCTTGTTGTTGTGTGTAGAACCATCATTGTTCTTGTTGTTGTGTGTAGAACCATCATTGTTCTTGTTGTTGTGTGTAGAACCGTCATTGTTCTTGTTGTTGTGTGTAGAACCATCATTGTTCTTGTTGTTGTGTGTAGAACCATCATTGTTCTTGTTACTGTGTGTAGAACCGTCATTGTTCTTGTTGTTGTGTGTAGAACCGTCATTGTTCTTGTTACTGTGTGTAGAACCGTCATTGTTCTTGTTGTGTGTAGAACCATCATTGTTCTTGTTGTTGTGTGTAGAACCATCATTGTTCTTGTTGTTGTGTGTAGAACCGTCATTGTTCTTGTTGTTGTGTGTAGAACCATCATTGTTCTTGTTACTGTGTGTAGAACCGTCATTGTTCTTGTTGTTGTGTGTAGAACCGTCATTGTTCTTGTTGTTGTGTGTAGAACCATCATTGTTCTTGTTGTTGTGTGTAGAACCGTCATTGTTCTTGTTACTGTGTGTAGAACCGTCATTGTTCTTGTTACTGTGTGTAGAACCATCATTGTTCTTGTTACTGTGTGTAGAACCATCATTGTTCTTGTTACTGTGTGTAGAACTGTCATTGTTCTTGTTACTGTGTGTAGAACCATCATTGTTCTTGTTACTGTGTGTAGAACCATCATTGTTCTTGTTACTGTGTGTAGAACCATCATTGTTCTTGTTACTGTGTGTAGAACTGTCATTGTTCTTGTTACTGTGTGTAGAACCATCATTGTTCTTGTTGTTGTGTGTAGAACCATCATTGTTCTTGTTACTGTGTGTAGAACCATCATTGTTCTTGTTGTTGTGTGTAGAACCATCATTGTTCTTGTTACTGTGTGTAGAACCATCATTGTTCTTGTTACTGTGTGTAGAACCATCATTGTTCTTGTTGTTGTGTGTAGAACCGTCATTGTTCTTGTTACTGTGTGTAGAACCGTCATTGTTCTTGTTACTGTGTGTAGAACCATCATTGTTCTTGTTACTGTGTGTAGAACCGTCATTGTTCTTGTTGTTGTGTGTAGAACCATCATTGTTCTTGTTGTTGTGTGTAGAACCATCATTGTTCTTGTTGTTGTGTGTAGAACCATCATTGTTCTTGTTACTGTGTGTAGAACCATCATTGTTCTTGTTACTGTGTGTAGAACCGTCATTGTTCTTGTTACTGTGTGTAGAACCATCATTGTTCTTGTTACTGTGTGTAGAACCATCATTGTTCTTGTTACTGTGTGTAGAACCATCATTGTTCTTGTTACTGTGTGTAGAACCATCATTGTTCTTGTTACTGTGTGTAGAACCATCATTGTTCTTGTTACTGTGTGTAGAACCATCATTGTTCTTGTTACTGTGTGTAGAACCATCATTGTTCTTGTTACTGTGTGTAGAACCATCATTGTTCTTGTTGTTGTGTGTAGAACCATCATTGTTCTTGTTACTGTGTGTAGAACCATCATTGTTCTTGTTACTGTGTGTAGAACCATCATTGTTCTTGTTACTGTGTGTAGAACCATCATTGTTCTTGTTGTTGTGTGTAGAACCATCATTGTTCTTGTTACTGTGTGTAGAACCATCATTGTTCTTGTTACTGTGTGTAGAACCATCATTGTTCTTGTTGTTGTGTGTAGAACCATCATTGTTCTTGTTGTTGTGTGTAGAACCATCATTGTTCTTGTTGTTGTGTGTAGAACCATCATTGTTCTTGTTGTTGTGTGTAGAACCATCATTGTTCTTGTTACTGTGTGTAGAACCATCATTGTTCTTGTTACTGTGTGTAGAACCGTCATTGTTCTTGTTGTTGTGTGTAGAACCATCATTGTTCTTGTTACTGTGTGTAGAACCATCATTGTACTCTTCCCTGTAAATATTATTATCATTGCCATACTCTGACACTGTATTTTATCACTTATGTCTCCACAATCTTCCATGACAAGTCAGATCCACGCTACTCATTAATGAATGTCTGGTGAACAAGCGAATTACCAATGAAACTTTCTAGCAATTGATTAATTGGTTCAGATTTCTTGAAAGACCCTTATTTCACATTTCATGAGTAATTTAATTAGCATGCCCCGTCCCGTTCAGGTGCAACTCTGTCTGCCCCTTGGTTAAAAGATACCTGGTTCATCTCTCGTGTTGAGCGATCGAGCTTCCTCCATCTAATATATTTTGACCTTTGCTCTTAATGTAGATGAGGCCAGTGAATAATTAGTTCAATTATGTGGATTCAGCGTAGGACCCGGCTGTAAACGTAGACCATCGCCATCTTTCAAAAGTAAGTCTGAGGTCTGGAGGAGATATTTTTTTAAAAGTCACCAACTAGTGTGACGTTTTCAACTTTACGAGAAGGGATGGCTGTTAGTAGAATGATGTTAGACATCTTTAGCTTCTACAGCTGAAAACGTCACGTTAGTAGTGGTGTTTTAAGGTTTCCCTTTCAGCTCTCGGGCTTACTACATTAGATGGCAATGACGTAAACATCGGAATTCCTGCTAAATGTGTTTGTGTACGAGTATACCAAAGCCTTCTATAATATTAACTAGGCCCTCCGTCTGATGGAATCATCCACAGTTTGTGACGTTTTCAGCTGTTTGAGCAGGGGCGGTTGTGGATAAAATTACGTCCGCCGTCTATAGCTCGCATAGCTGAAGACATCAAAAACTTTGGGTGATTCCGGGATTTCCACCTCAGCCCGAAGGCCTTAATAAAACTATAGATGACATTAGAGTAGACAGACTGACTCAGTGTAGATGTCATAAGGCTCTTTCGGTTATGTAAGTATTTGTGTACAATCTGCAAGAGCATTTTAATATTGTACATTGTAGAGTGTTGTACATTGAAACCAACAGCAACACTCTCCCGACCATTATAATTAATACAACAGAGCTTTAAAGGCATCTTTAATGTGTCATTGAACCTTTATCACTGCCCACCACGTAATTGTCTGCCATTTTGTATCTATAAACTAGTTAACCACGTGACATTTTCTTTAAGCTAAGTACAATCAAAACCTTGCTGTATACACACGCAGATGGAATATTTTGCTTTTAATATTTTGTGATAATATTTATGACGCGTCCACTTCGCTCTTTTTTGAGCTTTTGGGTTGTTTTATTTAATGTGCATACTGTATTTAATAAAATGTATATGTCGTTGACAAAGCATGTACAATTGTTATTATACTGTTGATTTGTTGTTTCATTTGTTGATTAGGCAGGTTGATCCGAAACTTGGATTACCTGTGCAGGGCAAGAGAAAAGGTTGAATAGCTTTCATGGACTCTACCTTTGCAAGATTTTGAACAGAAAGTGACAGAACAAATTAATCTTCTCTAATGTTTTGCAACGTCTAAACTCCCATCCATTATGGCAACACTTAGGAGCCGAAGGCTAAGGTGGCTGGGTCATGTAAGAAGAATGGACAGCAATCGTATCCCCAAACAAATATTGTTTTGTGAACTTAGGAACTGCTTTAATGGATGCTTGCGCAGAATAAAAGGATGGAAATCGCAGGACAAAATCACTAACATAGAATTATGGAAAAGTACCAGTCAAATACCAGTGGATAAAGAGAAACAGCGAGGGCGATGGCGCTGGCTAGGACACACACTGAGGAAGCCAAAAGAGAGTATTACACAACATGCCCTTTTCTGGAATCCCCAAGGCAAAAAAAAACAAAGAGGAAGACCAAAATATTCTCGGAGAAGACATATTAAAGACGATGGGGGAGATATGGAATAAACGTAAAATAATGGCAAGAAACAATGAGTCTCTAGGGACATCACCTCGTAAAAAAAAAAAAAAAACTCCCAAGAGCAATACAACTAAAACAACAACAATCAGCGAGTATGGTATGGGAATAAATGACTAAAAGACAAAACCAATGACTAGCCACAAGAACTGCAATGAACAGAGGACTGTCATAAAAGGATAAAGTCTCGAAAAAGTCATCAAGATGAAATATCTTGTGTCATTCATGTTTGATGAAGATACAGAATCTGAAGTGCTTGTTGAACGTTAAGACTTTGGGTTTTTAGTTCGGATTGGCATCATCGCAGTCGGGACATTCCCATATCCGCTCTGCTGCTCGTTGGAGCAACCATCGAAGTGTTCGTTTACTGATTGTTCCTGTCCTGCATTGATTGATCGTGTTGCGTCCTTTGCCTTTGGTTCAAGAATCATCAATGTAAAGTTAAAGGGTGAGATCATCATAAAAGGGTCTAAGGATGAAAGACAGAAAGAAAGAAATAATGATAAGAAAGAAAGAAATGTAAAAAGGAAAGAAATGAAAGAAATAAATAAATAAATAAAGAAAGAAAGAAAGAAAGAAAGAAAGAAAGAAAGAAAGAAAGAAAGAAAGAAAGAAAGAAAGAAAGAAAGAAAAAAAGAGCGACAAAGATACCCGCAAGACGTGCACAATAACAGAATGAGATATGAAAGGGAAATGCTTTTAATTTAAAAATAAGGAAACATTGCATCTCCGACCTTGACCATTAGAAATGCTGAACTTCGTAAAAATATGGACTAGATATGAATATCAAAAAGACTAAAACTATGATCATAAACAAAGAAAATACTCAAAACCCACAAGTGGATATCAAAATTGAAGGAATAGACCTGGAGACAGTTCAGAACTACAACTACCTTGGACATACTATAACCAGTGATAGAAAATGTACAACTGAAATAAACAAAAGAATTGGAATGGCAAAAAGTAATTGTAATGCCATGAAAAATATACTAACAGCAAAACAAATAGCACCAGGGCTAAAACTAAGAATAGCAAAATGTTACATCTTTGCTATAATCCTGTATGGTGCAGAAACATGGACATTAGACAAGAAAACAGAACAGAGAATCAAAGCCTTTGAAATGTGGATATATAGAAAAATAGGCAGAATTGGATGGAAGGAAAAGAAAACAAACGATGAATTCTTAAAGCAACTAAAAGTGAAAAGAAAACTACTAAACACAATTCAAACAAGACAAATGCGATTTTTGGACCATGATAAAAGACACAAACGCCTACTAAAAGTAATCCTGGAAGGGAAAATACAAGGTAAAAGAGGCAGAGGCAGAACAAGACTAACATGGACGAGTAACATCAAAAGATGGACAAACCAGCCTATGACAATCTGCACCATTAAAGCAAGAGACAGAGCAGAATGACGCTCCATGGTAATCAACCTTCGATGCGGAGATGACACTCGATGATGATGATGATGATGATGAACTTCGTAAAAGGGTCAAACTATGTATCTGTCCCTGGTACAGCTCCTACTCGTCGACGACATGACCATAAATTAAACTACTAGACCTTGCAAAAACCTCCAATGGTTCGATGTCTATCCAAAGCACTATTATCAATCTTCTATAAAACTGTAGTCACTAGTGTTGATTATTATGGTTTCTAACATCCAAAGACACGTTATAAATAAATAAATTGTTAAAAGCATCCTCCGCTAATTTCATTGCTACTGATCAATTTGGAGTTATCGCCTCTTAATTGTAAACAAGCAATGGTGCAATGAGCGTGCTTTGGTTCCATGACGCAAAGATTACTTGCCCTTTAACACCACAAAAAATTCGTTTATGATCAACTATGTGAAGAATAAATTATATATGCATAGGCAAATGTATATGTAATGGGAGCCGCGATAGTTCAATGGTTAGTGAACTGGACTACAAAGGACAAGAGGTAGGGTTCGATCCCAATCGACGGCTTTTGGGTTCATCCAGCTTTAAATGGGTACCGGATTGTTTTCTGGGAAAGTAAAGCGGCACGGGCGTAATACCGACCACATTACCCTAAAAATCATGTGCTGAAGGTCTGTAAAATTGATGGCTACTAACACCATATTTCCTATACGCCACTTGGCGTGACGGGGGCTCTTTACTACTTGTATGTATTTGTAAAGTACTGGTCACCTTATACGTAACGTCTGCAGTCCTACTTCTTATGTTAAAATATGTCCAAGTAAATCTCGTGCTACTGGGTAATCCTTCATCAAATAACATTATTTTCCTTCGTTCGCCTTTTCCTGATTAGGTTGCTCCAATCCTTGCACATTGTGATCCAGTGCATCCACAATCATCAATCTTCAGCAATCGTTCGATATCCCTTTCCGACTTTCGTTTTCCTTGATCTCCTTGCAAGACAAGAGTAGAATGTTGAAATATAAGAGATAAAACAGCAGAATCGTCAACACAATCTTCATCCCAAAGCTGTGCTGCCAATGCCAGACCGGAACTCTAGACCTTTATCGATTGATAAAAAAAATTGCTACTACCGAAATGAGATGTGTTAGAAAAATGACATAACAACCTCTGAGATACGATAAGCAACGAGGAACTGAGGAAAAGGCTAGGAATCATTCCCGCCATATAATAAATAAAGAACCAAATAAATAAAATGAATCGGTCACGTAATAAGGCAGAAAGATCAAATACAACATAATGAGCCTTCATTAAAAGTTGCGAGAACACCAGACCAAAAGTCCGACCACTAAAAAGATGCATTAATGGAATATTAGCAATATTTGAAAACATAAAAGCAGTGATCAACAGAAGAGCAAAAGACAGCATACTATATCTCACCTTGACTCGGAAAGCCAAATGAGAAAAAAAAAAGAAGAAGAAGAGGAAGAAATAGCAGAGGAGCTATATTGGCAGCCACAGCAGAGTTATGCATGATTGCGGTCATCATTCTGGACGTTGTTAACAGGCTGCGGTTAAAGACATAGACTTGCACTGTAAATGTGCTGGCAGTGTAATCAACCGAGTATGTTGCGATAGCTAGGATATAGTTACAAATATAAGAAGACGACTGCCACCTGAAAGTCATGAGCCCGACACGCGGTCTCAAGCCACAAAACTTACAAAAAATATAACGACCAAAACACTCAAAGGATGTCCCAGTATGACGAACACGTTGCTTTCTTATGCAATGGTCAGATCATTATCAAGTACCTTGCCTGTTTGGCTTATGTAATCATATCTCTCCACAGCCTTTCTCTTTTCACAGATTTTAATCAGTTCTGTTGTTGGCTTTCTACCAAACCATTCTTTTAAATTGTTTCAGGTCGTTTCTCTCTGTTTCCTACTACCTCATATTCCGTAAATATTTCCTGTTGTCAGCATATACTTGTTCCTAGAGAAGTAAACTACCAGAGCTCAAATAAGCTGTAGCAGGGATTAAGGAAAAAGGCACGCAGAGAGACCTGGAGAGAAACCCAATTGCAGAAAGGTACAAGTAGAGAACTGCCCACATCTCGCTCTGCTACAGAACCCTTGATCCCATGTTTATACAGATGGTTCTGCGACAAGACTCTTTGTCCCATGTGTACAAAGATGGTTCTGCCACAAGATTCTTGATCCCATGTGTGCAAAGATGGTTCTGCAACTAGGCACTTGATCCCATGTGTATACAGATGGTTCTGCAACAAGACTCTTTGTCCCATGTGTACAAATATGTTTTTGTAACAAAACTCTTTGTCCCCTGTGTACAAAGATGGTTCTGCCACAAGACTCTTGGTCCCATGTGTACAAAGATGGTTCTGCAACAAGACTCTTGGTCTCATGTATACAAAGATGATTCTGCAACAAGACTCTTTGTCCCATGTGTATACAGATGGTTCTGCAACAAGACTCTTGGTCTCATGTGTACAAAGATGGTTCTGCAACAAGACTCTTGATCCCATGTGTATACAGATGGTTCTGCAACAAGACTCTTGATCCCATGTGTATACAGATGGTTCTGCAACAAGACTCTTTGTCCCATGTGTACAAAGATGGTTCTGCCACAAGATTCTTGGTCCCATGTGTATACAGATGGTTCTGCAACAAGACACTTGATCCCATGTGTACAAAGATGCTTCTGCAACAAGACTCTTTGTCCCATGTGTATACAAATGGGTCTGCAACAAGACTCTTGGCCTCATGTGTACAAAGATGGTTCTGCAACAAGACTCTTGGTCTCATGTGTACAAAGATGGTTCTGCCACAAGACTCTTGGTCTCATGTGTACAAAGATGGTTCTGCCACAAGACTCTTGGTCCCATGTGTACAAAGATGGTTCTGCCACAAGACTCTTGGTCCCATGTGTACAAAGATGGTTCTGCCACAAGACTCTTGGTCCCATGTGTACAAAGATGGTTCTGCAGCAAGACTCTTGGTCTCATGTGTACACAGATGGTTCTGCAACAAGACTCTTGGTCCCATGTGTATACAGATGGTTCTGCAACAAGACTCTTTGTCCCATGTGTATACAGATGGGTCTGCAACAAGACTCTTGGTCTAATGTGTACAAAGATGGTTCTGCAACAAGACTCTTGGTCTCATGTGTACACAGATGGTTCTGTCACAAAACTCTTGGTCTCATGTGTACACAAATTGTTCTGCTACAAAATTCTTGATCCCATGGGTACACAGATAATTCTGCTATAAATGTCAACAACACTGGCCGCATCAAAATGAAACACTACATTTACTCCACAAAGTCAAGACAGTTACCACTGGACCACAGCAGATATAACAGCAAACCACATCCACTATGACTACCTTCCCTACACAGACTGGAGAAGGAAAACGTAGCTCGTGATTTCTACCTTGGAAAAGAAGCTATATGTTGCTACAGACCTTAAGCTTGTCAAATCATTGCACAACTATCACCACTATTGTCCAACAAGGAAATAACTCTAGAGGCAAAACGGGCACTACAATACAATCTTCATCCCAACGTTGTGCTACCAATCCCAGTCCTTGACCTTAGATGCAAGAACAATAAGAAAAATAACCTCTACGGAGATGAGATGTGTTAGTCGAATGACAGGAAATGGCGTGAGAGGTGAGATCAGAAATGAAGAACTTAGAAAAAAAAAAGCTAGAAATAACCACCGCCATGGAATATATATTTTAAAAAAAAAACAACAGATACAATGGTTTGGCCACGTGACAAGACAAAGATCAAAACACAACACAAGGAGCCTTCAATAAATGTTGCGAAAGAACACCAGACCCAATGGACGATCACGAAAAAGACGGATTGACGGAATATTAGAAACACTAGGAAACATATCAGCTTTGGCGAACAGAAGAGCACAAGACCGCAAATTATATCTCCCCTCGACGCTGAAAGGCAAATGAGAAAGGAAAGAAGAAGAAGGGAACAGACAAATGAAAGAAGAAGTGACCTTAAACAAGGCAGCAGATTTTAAAAGAGAATCCAGAATCCCAATCTGAATTACGTCATTTTCGCAGAAGAAGAAGACGAATGATTTCACGGAAAAGAACGATGACTATTTTTATCCTAAAGCTGACAACACACTTTCTTGCGTGCAATGTTCTTTTGTATGGCGGTCTCGCTACTCTTTATGGCTGTCCATGGTATTCTCAACAGGCATAAGGTAAACCCAATCTCTGTGGCTAATTTGTTTTTTTTTTCTTATCTGTTGTCAAAATGTCCAGGTTTATCATCCTTACCATACGACTGGCGCTGAAGAACCTCTTTTATTACCTCCATTCTCTTCGTTTTTTTTTCGTTCTTTCTTTCTTTCTTTCTTTCCCACTTGTTTCTTACTTACTTACTTTCTTTCTTACTTGCTTTCTTTATTTCCTGTTTCTTTTTGTTTTTCCACATTGACACGACGACTACTCATCTTAATCGTCCGTCGATAGAAGTAAGTCAAATAGTCCTAGAAGCGTTGCAATGTAGTTGACAACATCATCATCAAGTACCGGACCTGCTGGCGTAGGTTATCATGTCTCTCCACAACTTTCGATCTCGACAGTTATTTACCATTTCTGTTGTTGACCCTCTGCCAAGCAACTCTAGTAAGCTGTCTGGTAAATTTTCTCTTTGCTTTCCTCTATCTCTTCGTCCCTCGATTTTTCCATTTGTTACAATATATTCCAGTTGCTCTCTTCTCATTACATGGCCAAAAATGATGATTGTTTCTTCCTAATATTGGAAATTAGCTCTCTTTTTCCTTTGACCTCTTTCAGAACATTTTCATTACTCTTCTTAGCTGTCCATGGTATTCTCAATATTCTTCTGTAAAACCACATTTCTACAAACTCCAGTGATTTCCTCGTCTGTTGTCCTATTGTCCATGATTCACATCCATATGTTAAGACTGGCTCTAAATAACATTTAAGTACTCTTTTTCTTGTTTCTAATGTCAAAAAAGGATTGCATAGTATCTTCCTCATTTTTTGGAAAGCTGCTTTTGCCTGAGCCATTCTGTATCTCACCTCTTTTGTACATCTTCCGTCTGAGGTTAACAAAGTTCCCAAATATTTAAATTAATTTACCTGTTTTAATACTGCTCCACTTATCTTTATTTTGTACTGAGGTGATGTTGACAGCATAACTTTGATATTTACCCCTTTCAGTCCAATATTTCCGACAGCATTTTTAGTACCTGATAGCCTTCCCTCTCGTCCCCTACTCGCTTGGCCAGACTGGTGTATATGTTTACGGGAGCACCGCTTGGAGATGGGATATAGTCTTGATCATCTTTTTTGTTCACCTATCCTGACGCCACGTTGGTCAGCTGTGGGTCGCTGGCCACTCTCACTTTAAATGCTGGCAAGCGTCTTGGACCTCATTTCCGTCGTCAAACATTCATCATCAACATCATGTGCGGTACCGGTTGGCGTAGGCGATCGTGTCCTTCCACAATCTTCTATCTACAGTCAATCGTATCAGTTCTGTTGTTGACTGTTTTCCATTCCATGACACCAAGCTATCCAGTATTTTCTCTCGTTATCGTCCGCGATTTCTCTTTCCTTTTATTTTGCCAGTTGTAACCAAGTATTCCAACTTTCCTCTTCTCATGATGTGCTCAAAAAATGTTGATTGTTTCTTTCTGATGATTTTTTTTAGTCTTTTTGTTTTGGCCTCTTTGAGAATGACCTCGTTGGTCTTTTTAACTGTCCAGGGAACTTTCAACATTCCTCTGAGAATTTGTCAAACAGTAACTGTGTATAATCATATATCGCTGCTTTCAAAGCTAAACACCCAAATTTCCAATTTCATCGTACAATGTTTCCGGTAAAGGACTAGTTTAGCCCACTAAATTATTTAAGTTCTGAAGAGTAGTGTCCCCCAGAGTTAACATTTCACTTTATTCGGTGGTTCTTAATCTGTGTAAAAGAAGACACCTAATTCTAGAGATAAGAGAAACAACGCAAGGGTAAAGCCCTAAGTGTCCGACACAGTATATTCATAATCGTGGTGCCCTTTTGCAGCAGATGTTTATAACAATATCGTTCATCATCATTATCATCTAACGCGTTATCAACATTAAAGATTGACTCTAGAGGGGAGGAAACGGTAGCCGACTCCCAGTGGCACACAAGATTTCCACATAGTGACTCTCTGTTAATATTATATCTTATCACCTTAACACCTATATTTGCATGTCATAATGATCACAAATTAATTAACACCCATCTAAAATTAGGGAGCCGCGATAGCTCAGTGGTTAGTGAACTGGACTACAAAGGACAACAGGTAGGGTTCGATCCCAACCGACGGCTTCCGGTTCACCCAGCCTTTAATGGACACCGGATTTTTTTTTCTATGAAAGTAAAGCGGCAGGGGCGTAATACCGACCACATTACCCCAAAAAATCATGTGCCGAAGGTCTGTAAAATTTATGGTCACTAACACCAAAATCCCTATACGCCACTTGGCGTGACGTTGGTACTTTACTTTTCACATCTAAAATTAGGGCATATTTCATCAGGGAAACACACTGGAACATACAAAAATATCCATGCTTAATTTATTTTTAAAAAATCGCACCTGAATTGAGAAGCAATCTAATTCTTGACTTTCAACAGCATCTCAGAACCACTTGAGAACCAACGTAGTTTTGTTGTACGTCAACTAAGAGAAGATTACACTTTCGCTGGAATAATTAATCGGACGGCACTAGACTAACTAGACCTTTGGAGCCAGTGATGGGGAGTGTTAGACACTCCAAGGTATGGTGACAGCTTTACAAATAGGGAATACAATACAATACTGACGTTTCGGCTAGGAGCCTTCTTCAGAAAACAGGGACAACAACAACAAACGATAAAGCACAATTATCTATAACTACATGTTAGATGATCAGGAGAATGGAGAGGTGGACAGAAAAGAAGAGAAGAAAGTAGGATTTAGAAATAAGAAAGGAGGCTACATGAGGGGAGGTAGGATGAGAGTCAAGATGTGTAGAAAAGAGAGATAGGAAAAATAAGGAAGTGATAGAAATATCAAAAGTACAACGTAGATAATGTATAAAACGTATAAGAAAAATCAAACACTTAGTTGGGAAAACTTGACTGGCCGCTGTAGAGCAATCGAGAGAATGAGCTATGGACACGAGGCCTACAAAAGATTCGGGGTGGGAGGTTTGGGGGGGGGGGAGGAGGGGGGGAAGATAGAGCGAGGAGGAGGGGGGTTAATAAGGGGGGAGACGAAAAGGTGGGTAGCCTTACTGGTGTGAAAACACTAGTGGAAATGGATACAAGGAAACCTAAACAGTGGCTAGGAAAGGCATGTCAGCGACCAGACAAAAGGCAGAAGGGGGAGAAGATAATAAGCCCCATAAAAATTAATGGGGCCTAAATAAGAGGAACAATCCAAACAAAGGAATCGTAGAAGCAAAAGACAAGGGGGAGAACGGGGGAATGAGCAACAGAGGTGGTCATAGGTAGGATAAAAATAGCAGGATGGAGAGAGAGGAGGAAATAATAACCCGGGAAAGAAATGGAGAGGAAGGAGGAGGGAGGAAATAATATCTGGGGAAAGAAAGGAGGAGGGAGGAAATAATAACTGGGGAAATAAATGGAGAGGAAGGAGGAGGGGGAAATAATAACTGGGGAAAGAAAGGAGGAGGGAGGAAATAATAACCGGGGATAGAAATGGAGAGGAAGGAGGAGGGAGGAAATAATAACTGGGGAAAGAAATGGAGAGGAAGGAGGAGGGAGGAAATAATAACCGTGGAAAGAAATGGAGAGGGAGGAGGAGGGAGGAAATAATAACCGTAGAAAGAAATATACTAGACCTTTACCAAATTCTTAGAAATCCTTAGAAAGGTACTAGACCTTTACCAAATTTTCCTTCGTATTATTAGATTATCAACTAAAATGTTCACATAAAAACGTTACATTTTTATTGAACGCGTTCCTTAACAATGAGAGGAAACCTTATACAAAGCTTTGCAAAGAAGATGCAATCCAACAATTGTAAACATTTGAATTCTTCTTCTTTCCTTTCTCATTTGCCTTCAGCGTCGAGGGAAGATATAATTTGCGTTTTTGTGCTCTCCTGTTCGCCTCTGCTGCTGTTATGTTTCCTAGTGATTCTAATATTCCATCCATCCATCTTTTTCGTGGTCGACCATTAAGTCTGGTATTCTCACAACGTTTGTTCAAGGCTCGTTGTGTATTTTGTGTTGTGTTTTGATCTTTCTGCCTTGTCACGTGGCCAAACCATTATATCTGTTGTTTCCTTATATATTCTATGGAAGGTGCTATTCCTAGCGTTTTTCTCAGTTCATTTCTGATCTCATCTCTCAGACTGGTTCCTGTCAATCGCCTAACACATTTCATCTCAGTAGAGGTTATTTTTCTTATTGTTCTTGCATCTAGGGTCCAGCTACATTGGTAGCACAACGTTGGGATGAAAATTGTATTATATATAGAGGTTCTGCTTCTTTAGTTATTTCCTTGTTGGACAATAGTGATGAAAGTTGTCCAATGATTTGACAAGCTTTGTTGCAACATTTGGCTTAACGACATTAATTGACCTGGCCATGTTGCGTATGTGATTTTGATTTCCCACAACAGAAGAGCGAAGTAAACCCACAACAACAGCCAGACCGTGCCCTATAGACTTCTACTGTGTAGACGGACACAATCGCAGGGTCCGGGGTTTTGCTCTGTAATCAGCAGTTTTAAAATGTCTAATCAACCCCGTAAAACAGACCTTATTGAAGGAATAGGAAACGAAGTCCTGTTGGGGCCGTTACTCTCCTAGGAGGCCTGTTTGGGAGTTTGTATTTAGTGAATCAGTTTCAAAGGTATGCGACCGTGTATAGTAGGACGTGACTTGGCTTGATGATAATAAATAAAACTATATTTATATTCTATGAATCAACAAATCGACAATCTCTTCATACATTCAACATTGATTAATTATACTATACATTTACATTATATACATAGTTAACTTATTAATAATATTAGTTAGGCAGACATATCATTACCATTTTTATATTTTCAATCATTTTGTTGTGATAGTGAAATGTCGAAACCGAAAGTCAATGATTATGATGACAGTATATATAAAAAAAAAAAAAAAGACAATTTCATCATACAAAAACACACTATTGACTAACTATATCATCTATCTACTTTCTTTTCGAGCCGAAGACGGCACAAAGGCCGGCAGAGCCACAATCTCAAAAACAGAAACTTTGCGTGCAAAAATGCCACATATTGCAGAAATCACTAAAAATTCTAAAATCTATGGCTCTGTTCCCATAAATACTTTTTTACAATAAAAGCTTGTCATCCCATTGATCAACCTCCATAGTCACATCTTATGGAATGTCACAGTGTCACTATTTGTTACTTTCCTCATAATGAGGCCCCTGTAACACACAGGTTATGTTGTATATTGACTATAATACTTCATATTTAATAACTTATTATATTACAAGTAACTTAACTTATGACATATATATATTTTTAATGAATACTTTTAGTAAAACCATTGGTCTATAGTACATTCTAGTTCTCATAATGGTTAATCAGTAAGTAATGATAGTACCATGTACAAACTACAGGACTAGCACCCGAGTGGAGTTGCTGCCAAGGAAAAGACTATCATAAAACTCGAGACACCCCAATGCAGCTTCTGCTACTATTTCTTGACTCTTGTGTGGGCAAGCATTGTCATGCTGAATAAATGCATGTTTGGTCAGGCAAATCAAATACACAGCAATTGAGTACTGAGTTTTTGTCAGTGCCACATAGTGACTAGTGGTTGACAGCATTGCCATGTTTAACAAATTCAGTGTGAACATCATTTTCTTGACCAAATGACAATTTTGAACTCTTTTTGGGGAGGTATGCCCTTATGCTTGCAGCCCTTAAACTGTCACATATTTTTAAGGTCATATGATGTGCCCATTATTTGCCACCAGCGATAATTCAGTGAAGAAAGGCACCATCTTCCTGTTTGTATAATGTCAGTAGATCTTGACACACCAGTTGTCTGTGCTGTTTTGTTTCCAGTATGAGCATGCATCTCACACACATTTTCCTTTACCAAAGTAAAGCATGGAGAGTATGATGGACTCTCTCATTTGAAATCCTAAGCATTTCCTCAAATTCTTTTTCCTCTTGACACAACAGTTGACACAAATCAGTTATCCATGCTCATTTCATCAGTGGCAGTAATTAGTCATCAACTGTGAGCCTAGCCACATAAATTTGTTGTGACAGGATTATCACCTTTAACAGTTCTTGCTGTACAACTGTGGCAGTGATTAGTCATCAACTGTGAGTCTAGCCACATAAATTTGTTGTGACAAGATTATTGCCTTTAATAGTTCTTGCTGTACAACTGTGGCAGTGATTAGTCATCAGCTGTAAGCCTAGCCATGCAGATTTGCTGTGACAGGATTGTCACCTTTAACAGTTCTTGCTGTACAACTGTGGCAGTGATTAGTCGTCAACTGTGAGCCTAGTCATGCAGATTTGCTGTGACAGGGTTGTCGCCTTTAACAGTTCTTGGTGGTCATTTCCTGACAGTACTGACATCCTCCGAAGCATTGTGACATCTGTAGTAATTCAATTCATCGATGAATATCAATGCATACACAATTTTTCACCCTGCAAATTCAACCACAACACGTTGCTTCAACCCCTCATCTATGTTTGTCACTATTTTAATGTCTGCATAGCACATGCGTCATATTCCAGGCAAACTTTGCTAGATGGCCTGATAATCTCTTCTTTGCATGTCCATAAAGGACAAACTCAGAATATGTCTATGGTCATACTGTAAACAACCTGAAGTTTGCTGATGATACCATCTGAATCGCTAAAATTCTTCCCAGCATAATAATTTTTTTCTATGCAATTTTTGTCTATTTGTTATACATAAAATAATCGTCTTTATAGAAAATAATTTTCTTTTGCATAATTTTATTTTTGTAGACGAAGACAAGGAATCCACCCAGACAGTTTTGCTAATGTTGCAACAACAAGAGAAAGACTGCAGCATGAATCAGAAGGTGGCAGAGGTCGACGAGCAAATCAGGCAAACAATGGGGAACTAACTTGTCCAATTTGTCTTGGATCTGCCTCATTTGCTGTGGAAACCAACTGTGGACATGTATATTGTGGTAATTGTTATACATCATCATCATCATCGAGTTCCATCTCCGCAATGAACGTTGGCTACCATGGAGCGCCATACTGTTCAGTTTCTTGCTTTGATGGTGCAGGTTGTCATAGATTGACTTGTCCATCTTTTGATGTTACTCATCCATGTTAGTCTTGGTCTGCCTCTTTTACCTTGTATTTTCCCCTCCAGGATTACTTTTCATAGACTGTTATGTCTTTTAACATGGCTCAAAAATCTCATTTGTCTTGTTTGAATTGTATTTAGTGGTTCTCTTTTCATTTTTAGTTGCTTTACGACTTAACCGTTTGTTTTCTTTTCTTTCCATCCATTTCTATCTATTCTTCTATATATCCACATTTCAAAGGCTTCAATTTTCTGTTCTGTTATACAAATTTGAATTGTTATACACATTTGCTTTAAGATTTGTGATGTTAGTTTTAGGGACTCGCAGTAATGTGGTTAGGAAATGCACTCATCACTGACCAGGAAATGTGATATTGTTCCTGTGAGCTGCACCTAAGGTATGCTAAATTTCTTGTGGTTCACCGAGCCATCAGATAAAATTGGAACCAGAGTTAACACTCAGGAAAAGTTGAGGACTGTTGGCATTTCTATAAAATTTATGCATTAGGAAACAGAGTTGCAAGTGTTTGATCAACTGTCAGCCAGGTAGTAGAACACTATATGGTATTGCTGCTGCTTCTATGATCCAGACTAGTTAGTCACTTTCCAGAGGAGGTGGAGTTGGGTCTTCATCTATTTTGGTTTACCTATCCTAATGTTAACAGTCTGCTATGAGTTGCTGAACTTCATTGACTCATGCACTTTTTTTTGCTAGAGTGTTGGTGGCTGAGTGGTTAGAGTGCTTGCTACTGGCTGGAAGATTCCAGGTTCAGTTCCAAGATGTTGCAAATTTCTTTGGACCACACAACTTTGGAGTTTGTGCAGCATCTGAAAATGGATACCCGAGATTCTTTTCTTGAAAAGTAGGCTGGCTGGCATGGTTCCGACATCACCCTTAAAAATGTGCCAATGCTGATTGAGCAATTTTGTCACTAACTCCATAATCCCAAGTGAGAATGGAAAATCAAGTAAGAATGGAACCCTTTACTTACTGTGTCTTAGACTCAAAACCATATAGAATAAAGACAGAGTCAGTACTAATCCTGTGTGAAATGTTTAGTTGGTCAAGTTCCTATTGTATTGTAATAAATTGATGTATGTCCTCTAAATATCCTAATCCTAGCTGACTTAGTCTTTCCTTGTTTGGTACATTTGTTACATCTTTAGCTACTTTATTCAGTTTAAGATTAGAAGCATATTTTAGTAAGTTTCTTTTTGTCTGCATTATTTTTTGCTTTGACATGCAAATGAGGCAGGTAATTTTAAAATAGATTTTGATAAGTGATATATTATTTTAAAGATCAATGGCAATATTGTATATTGTTCTACATGTCATTTTCCCTTCTACTTCATTTTTTCTGTTCTGCCAAAACACTATTCTTCATGTCCTCTTCTGCCTTTTCTTTCTGTCATTTGTTCTAAATAATCTATTCTGCATGTCATTTCATCTTCTGCTACTTCTTTGTTAGTTGTTCTACATGAACTATCCTACATGTCACTCCCTCCTATGAATTGTATAATGATGTTGACTAACTTGTTTAGTATCCCATAGACCATATAAGTTCCCAGATGATTTGTCTATCTTCTCTGTCAAATAAAAGCATTTTTTGTAGCTGAAGGCTTAAACAATGTCAAACAGCAATTTCAGAGTTTGTTATTTTTTTTTTTACTATAAATTTATTACTTTTATACCTAATTTTTATTTTGGCTTCCCAGGACATTGTATAATTACATACTGGCAACATCAGACATGGATGGGAGCAGTTCGATGTCCTTCATGTCGAACACAGGTTGGTCATTAAACAGGATTTGTAGAAAATATATACAGGTACCAAAGATGTCATACCAAAGGTTTTTTTTTAACATTCACAGAATGCATACTGGACCTGTTTTTTTGTTGTTTTCTTTTTAAACTGTTTTCTGAGAGGGCTAGACATTGAATCTCACTAACCAGAGACCAAAGAAAGGTAGAGCTATGGATTCCATTTTTAAAAAATGATACTTTTCAACCACTTGTGGTGGGAATTAAACCAGGGAACTTCTTGTGCAGAGGCCAGCATTTTACCTCTAGACCACCTAAATGTGTTACTTTTCCCACAGAATCCGCACTTAATATCCACACCTTTCATTTTTTAAAGAACTCTTTTAAGGAGTGTTCTAAAAATAAAACACTTGTAAGTCCTTACATAGCATTTTGAAAGAAATACCAGACCATATGTGTGATATCCTGCATAATTTGTTTCTGTATAAAATCATTCACGTATCCTTTCAAATATTGTGAAAGCAACATTTATGCATTGTTGTACTGGAAAGTCAGTTTTCTTTGAAAAAATATTTTTTTAACAAGAACAAGCCAAAGGTGTATTTTTGTGACTAACATATTAATGAACTATATTTAGGAAAGCTATACACCAAAATCATGGAAAAAAGGCTGAGACCAATAATAGAGCTATGGTTAAGCGATTCTCAAATGGGGTTCTGAAAAAAACAGGGTGTACTGATGCTCTATTCACCTCAAAACAGCTTACAGAAAAAACGAGAGAACACAATCAAAATTTGTGCAAAGTTCTCATTGACCAGGAAAAAGCTTTCGACAGAGTAAATAGGGAACAACTGTGGGAGATACTAACAACATACGGAGTAAGCCAACATCTAACCAACCTAATTAAAAGTCTCTACATCAACAGCAGCTGCAGGGTCAGAACAGCAGCAGGCTACATGGACCACTTTGATGTTAGATCAGGTGTAAGACAGGGGTGTGTACTTTCCCCCCTACTGTTTATTACATACATGGACCAAATATGCAAGTTAGCCAACCCATCAGAAACAGAGGAGATTAACAAGCTTTAATTTGCAGACAATCAGACACTAATACATGGAAAAATAGAAGACCTACAAGAACACTTAAATAAACTCAAAAGCACAGGCACAAAATACAACATGAAAATCAACAAAACAGAAGTCATGAATGTCGCAAAAAATAAACAGAATATCAACATAACTATGGAACGCAGGCAACTAAAACAAGTAGAGGAATTAAAATACCTTGGTAGTTTAGTGACATACAACAATTCGCAAACAGCAGAGATAGACTCAAGGTGCATCAAAGCTTGTCTAATTATTAGACAGCTATCACCACTAATGTCCAACAGGGAAATAACTCTAGAGACAAAACAAACACTGTACAATACAATCTTCATCCCAATGTTGTGCTACCAATGCCAGTCCTAGACCCTAGATGCAAGAACAATAAGAAAAATAATCTCTACTGAGATGAAATGTGTCAGATGAATAACAGGAAACAGCCTGACAGATAAGGTCAGAAATGAAAAACTGAGAAAAAAAACTTGGAGTAGCCCCCGCCATAGAATATATAAAGAAACAACAGGTAAAATGGTTTGGCCACGTGACAAGGCAGAGTAATCACAACACAACAAGCCCTCAATAAACATTGTGAGAATTTGAGACCCAAGGATCAACCATGAAAAAGATGAATTGATGGAATATTAGAAGCACTAGGAAACATAACAGCAGCAGAGTTGAACAGAAGAGCAAACACAAATTTATATTTCACTCAACGCTGAAAGGCGAATAAGGAAGGAAAGAAGAAGATATTAATAAACACATAAATCAACATACTGCTAAACAATATCTTTTTGTTTTATCCCTGTTGATTTCAAGTCATATTTTTTTCCACCATGAGTGATTAGGTATCTGTGATGTTTTGCTTCTTGTTGATATTGTTACTTTGAACACTATCATCATCTGCAAAATCTAGATCTACCAAGTAATTCTTGTCATACCATTTAATGCCATTATTATCTCTGCGACATTTACTCATTATGTAATCAATGGTAATTCCAAATAGCAATGGTGATAGTAAATATCCCTGTTGACTCCTGTTTTAAATCAAAACCAATCACTCATTCCCTCCTCTGTGCGAACGGTGCAAGTATAGCCATCATATATGTCTTTTATAATGTTGGTAATTTTTGGTGGTATTCTGTTTCAAGATATTCCACAAGGACAATCTATGTATGCTGTCAAATGCTTTTTTAAAATCAATGAAATCACAGTTTAATGGTTGTTGTTTTTCTGTATGTTCTTCTAGTATTATCCTTAGAGTGAATATTTGGTCAAGACAGCTTCTCCCCTTTCTGAATCCTGCTTGTTCTTCTCGCATAAGATAATCTACAGCATCTTTTGTTCTGTTTAGCATGATTCTATAGAAAACCTTGGAGGCAACTGATAAAAGCCTAATTCCTCTCCAGTTATTACACTCTATAACAGGGGTGGCCAAATGGCGGCCCGCGGGCCGGATCCGGCCCGCCAGCCTAGTTTTCTTGGCCCGCGAAGCTCCACGGACTTACTTCATTTTTTACCCCTAATAGCGGATTTCTCCTGGTTTTAATCCGTGTCGGAGTTAACTCTTCTATCCTTCAAGAATACACAATTTGAAAATCTCTGTCAATTTCTCGCAACAGCTAGATTGGCAACATAATTTCAAATAACACACGCACGCACACACACACAACACACACACACAACACACACACACACACACACACACACACACACACACACACACAACACACACACACAACACACACACACAACACACACACACACACACACAACACACACACAACACACAACACACACACACAACACACACACACAACACACACAACACACACACACACACACACAACACACACACACACAACACACACACACAACACACACAACACACACACACAACACACACACACAACATACACAACACTGCACAACTAATGGTGCCGACAATATTCAAAGTCTTTGCTTCGAGTTGGTACCGCAAAGTTGCTTTATTGTCAGTGCGGTGATAGCGTCAGATCTTTGGCTCAACATTTGTCGTCTGGACTTGTGGTGGCTCTTTCATTTCGCGGTAAGGGGTTAATGAGGTTGGGAGGGACAGGGGTGAGGGGACTTCGTAGCTCTAATTCTGTCTTTGAAGTTACATTCAAAATGTTTCACTGTTCGCCTTCATTCCCTTTGATCCCATCGTCTTGTCTTGTCCATAAAATGACTGCAACGTGTTTATTTGGTCACAATCTTTTGATTTCATTGTCAAACACAAGTCTGTGTATAACTGTCAAATCTGGACTTATTTTCGATAGTGGACCAACATTCTGTGACTTTTAACTTTGATGTGAGATTTTGTATTAAATCATGTTAAAACGTAGAAAAGTTGATTGTGAAAATCGCATATTTAAACCTGAATGGGAATTAGATTATTTGTTCATCTTCAATAAGGATAGTAAACCTCAGTGCTTAATTTGCGTTCAAGTGTTAGCCGTTTTGAAGGAATATAATTTAAAACGGCACTATGCCACACATCATCAAAACATGTATGAGAAACATAGCATTGAAGCTAGGAAGCTTTTGGTTGAACAGCTGAAGACAAAGTTGAATCAACAGCAAAGTATGTATACAAAGGGCAATAAAATTAAAGAGTCATCGATCATTGCATCATATACAGTTACCTATGAGCTTGCAAAATCTAAAAAACCCTTTACTGACGGAAATTTTGTGAAGAAATGTGCGATTCAAATGGCAAAGGCATTCGGTCAAGAAAAAATAGCCAAAGAATTTGAATCTGTGCCTCTTTCAAAACAAACTGTAGCCAGAAGAACAGAAGACATCGGTCTGCAACTGTCTCAAAGTTTAAAATCTTGTATTGAAAACTGCTCATATTTTTCGCTCGCGATTGATGAAAGTACTGACATCACTGACACTTGCCAGCTTCTTATTTTTGTTAAAGTTATCCAGGAGGATTTTACTGTTATTGAAGAATTGTTGAAAGTTTGCTCTTTGCATGACACTTGTAGAGGGACAGACATATTTTCTGCAGTTCATAGTGCCGTAGATGAAGTAGGTGGTTTTGGAAAGTTGTCTGCAGTGTGTACTGATGGTTGCAAAGCTTTTATTGGTTCAAATACTGGTTTTGTTGGACTTCTAAAGCAAAACAAAATTAACGTACCTACATTGCATTGCATAATTCATCAAGAGACCCTTTGTGCAAAGTCCATAAATCTAAAAGACACCATGGCTACTGTTGTGAAAATAACAAATTTGATAAGAGGAGGACACCAGTCTTTAAATCACAGGAAGTTTTTATCATTTTTAGAGGAAGTAGATTCTAGCTACGGTGATCTCCTGCTTTATACAGAAGTAAGATGGCTTAGTCGAGGGAAATGTTTAATAATATTTTTTGAACTGAAGAATGACATTTATGACTTCCTGCGAGAGAACTTACCATGCTCCATTGATCTTCAACATGCACTCAAAGACATTAATTTCCTTCATAATCTGGCATATCTCACAGACATCACACAACATTTGAACATATTGAATTTGCAGCTACAAGGGGAAAAGCAAACCATTTTTCAATTGATGGGATATGTTGATGGTTTTAAAAAGAAGCTGAATCTATTTAGACTTTCTTTGCAAAAAAATGATCTGTTCCATTTTTCAAGTTGTAAGCAGTTGTTGTCAGAGATAGAAAGTGCAAACTTCAGTAAGTACGCAGCTGACATTGAACATTTGATTTGTGAATTTGATCGACGATTTCAAGATTTTGAAATGTTTCGTCCGCAAACGGAACTTTTTAATAACCCAATTAAGTGCACAGTGGAGTGCCAGCCATCAGATCTTCAACTAGAGTTGTGTGACCTTCAGTGTGACCCCTTCCTCAGTACTGTAAAGGCATTAGGAGCTGACTTCTGGAAATTGCTACCAAATGAACGTTACCCGTGTCTGAGAAAATGGGCACTAAAGATGTGCTCTATATTCGGCAGCACATATCTCTGCAAGACAACATTCTCTTCCATGAAGTTAATTAAATCTAAGACCAGGAACAGAATGACCGATTCGACATTGTCCCATACTCTCCGAATCGCCACGTCAAAAATGGAAGTGGACTTCAAATCTCTGGTGGAAAGCTGTGACAAGTCACAATCGTCGCACTGAGACATTAAAGGTAATTTTAAAATGAATAATTAATGGATTTTTTACAAATCAAATATGTAGTCAAAGTGCAAGCATTATTTATATATTACTATATCGCATAGGTCCCTACTGTCATTTTTGACGATATTCTTAAGTGTGGCCCGCGGGTCTTGGCCTTGGCTTTAATCTGGCCCTCGGGCAACCTCAAGTTGGCCACCACTGCTCTATAAGATTGTCTTTTTTAGGTCGTTTGATAATGATCCAATTCTTCCAGTTATATATAACAAAATAACAATACCCAAGAGGGCAATATATATCTCAATCAACAGGCATTGGAAAGAGTAGACCACTATATATATCTTGGTAGTAATATAGATCAAGAAGTGAAACAAAGAAAGAGATCAGAAGCAGGATAGCAAAAGCAGCAACAAATTTTAAAAACCTGGACAAAATATGGAAACCAAAAATACTAAGCAAGAGAAAACCAAACTTAGAATATTCAACTCAAACATGTTATCAATACATACCAATGCATATGAAAGCTGGAAAACAACAAAAGACATTGAGAAAAAACTAAACGCTTTTGAAGATAAATGTCTAAGAAAAATACTCTGTGTACAATGTAATGAAATCAAGACTATTATTGAAATAAGAGAAATGGCCATGTAACCAAAGTACTCATCAACAGTTAGGAAAAGAAGGTGGACATATGTCGGACATGTGCTGAGAAGAGTC
Source organism: Megaustenia siamemsis (assembly GCA_032433765.1). Lineage (NCBI taxonomy): Eukaryota > Metazoa > Mollusca > Gastropoda > Stylommatophora > Ariophantidae > Megaustenia > Megaustenia siamemsis. Next base: position 91,091,650 of record JAVIAB010000139.1, on the reverse strand, counting down.
AACAAGAGAATTCCAAAGCAGGCTATTCTGTGGGAAATATCAGGATACAGAAAAAGAGGAAGATCTAAAGAGACACTTAAAAAAAAACACTTATAAGAGAAGCAAAGTAGGCAGGCATAAATTCATTAGATAAGATCGAACATCTCGCCAAGAATAGAGACGGGTGGTGAAAAACACTACAAGCCTTTTGTGATGTCTAACGTCACAGGAAGGATCAAGAAACAATAACTATGTAATACTTTTGAAGCTCATAAAATTTAATGTATGAGGATTTTGTAAGAGCTTTTTTTTCACTCTGTTGCACATGTTTGTCTTCAAATGTGTTGCTTTATTTGGAGTATCTGTCCATCCATCCATGTACTGTCCTTTCAAGCCAAATGTGTTGCTTTATTTGGAGTATCTGTCCATCCATCCATGTACTGTCCTTTCAAGCCAAATGTGTTGCTTTATTTGGAGTATCTGTCCATCCATCCATGTACTGTCCTTTCGAGCCAAATGTGTTGCTTTATTTGGAGTATCTGTCCATCCATCCATGTACTGTCCTTTCGAGCCAAATGTGTTGCTTTATTTGGAGTATCTGTCCATCCATCCATGTACTGTCCTTTCGAGCCAAATGTGTTGCTTTATTTGGAGTATCTCTCCATCCATCCATGTACTGTCCTTTCGAGCCAAATGTGTTGCTTTATTTGGAGTATCTGTCCATCCATCCATGTACTGTCCTTTCGAGCCAAATGTGTTGCTTTATTTGGAGTATCTGTCCATCCATCCATGTACTGTCCTTTCGAGCCAAAGACGGCACATTGGGCAGAAATTCTAGACTCTTGTGTCTGACGATCTTTCTTATCAAGCGTAAAACCTGACACAGGACCCGCATTGTATCTCTCCATATGGCTCTTTTCTGGTCGAGTCGCTCAATCTCGTTGAAGGCGCCAATGCCTGCTGTTATTGCCTCTTACCTCAATGTTCTTTTTAGTGTTTCTCTAAGTCGGTCTCTTTTTCTTTTACCCTCTGGTACTCATTTGAGGGCTTACTCTGAGATTCTCTTATTGTCTATTCTCAACTCACATGGCCAACATATGACCACCTTCTTCTCTTATTGTCTATTCTCATCACATGGCCAACATATGACCACCTTCTTCTCTTATTATCTATTCTCATCACATGGCCAACATATGACCACCTTCATCTCTTATTGTCTATTCTCATCACATGGCCAACATATGACCGCCTTCATCTCTTATTGTCTATTCTCATCACATGGCCAACATATGACCACCTTCATCTCTTATTGTCTATTCTCATCACATGGCCAACATATGACCACCTTCATCTCTTATTGTCTATTCTCATCACATGGCCAACATATGACCGCCTTCATCTCTTATTGTCTATTCTCATCACATGGCCAACATATGACCACCTTCTCTTATTGTCTATTCTCATCACATGGCCAACATATGACCACCTTCTTCTCTTATTGTCTATTCTCATCACATGGCCAACATATGACCACCTTCTTCTCTTGTATATAGATGTAATTATCGGCCACTTTGTCTTTTCCCATATTTCTGCACTAATCTTAAATTCATTCCATGGTATGCAAAGTATTTTCCTGGGGCATTTATTTTAAAAAGCATTCAGTTTATTTTCTAGTTCTGTAGCTCAGCTCCAGCTCCAGTATACATAAGTAGGTGTAGTTAATACATCTGATTTCAAAATCCTGAGATTTGGAGGATATTAGTCATTTGAAAAAATGCTATTTTATATTTTGGCTCTGTTCTGTTTCTTCCTTTATTGTCATGACTTCTCCTTTATTCATGTCATATTTTCTTGTTTAAGGTGTGGTTATTTAATGCAGATTGAATAGCAGGTTTATACCCCAATTTAATTTTCTTTATCTCTTGAATGCATATACAGATTAATCTGTGGTTTGTTAATCTGTTCACAGTTTTTGACAAATGTTAAGTCATAATGAAGATAAATAAACACACATTAGAGTAAAATCAATCAATTACTTTTATCTTGTTGTTGACCCAGATTTATGCTGTTGATGAGTTAATTATCAATCTCATCTAATCCAGGTTTCTTTACTTTTACTAAACTTCACTTCACAAGAGCATGCTATGGAGGGTGATGAAAGGAGAGAGATTATAAATAAGATCAATCAATACAACAGGAGATTCTCGGGTGAACCAAGATCTGTAAGCAACTTTTATTAATAATTGTCAAAGGAAAGTTGCATGATAGTTAGTACATTTTACAGTAGCTGTTGATTTTCTTGATAATTATTGTTGCTTTAATTAGGTAATGGACCCACTGCTGTATCACATTTCTGAATGCAATGAGAAAAACAAAATGGCTGTTTAAACATGCCATTATTAATGTATTCTTTTCTTCTAGCCTATTTTCTTATTAATTTTACCAGACTTTCCTGGTGTTTCACTCCTAAATATGTTTCTTATGAATTTTGTATCAGCATATCTCTGGGTTTTACTAATTCCCTAAAAATTAGTGGGAGCCGTGATAGCTCAGTGGTTAGTGAACTGGACTACTACGGACAAGGGGTAGGGTTCGATCCCAACAGACGGCTCCGGGTTCACCCAGCCTTAAATGGGTACCGGATTTTTTCTGGGAAAGTAAAGCAGCACGGGCGTAATACCGACCACATTACCCCAAAAATCATGTGCTGAAGGTCTGTAAAATATAGGGTCACTAACACCATATTTCCCTATACGCCACTTGGCGTGGCGGGGGGTACTTTACTTTTTTACTTATATCTATATTTTTAGGTGAAATCGGTCCATTTAATTTGTTTGTCTATCATAATCTTTGTAACATAACAGAACCCACATCTGTATTGCTGCTGGTGATCATTCCAATTGTTTATCCATGATTGACAATCATAAAGTTAAAAGATTTAGGTTTAAGATGTGCTTTGTCCTCATAACATAGGTAACTAGACCATAAAGTGCTTTGCTGCCTCCAAGCCAGTAGTCCATCGTAGCATCGGTAATTCTACCATAAAGTTTGGGAGCCTTGGCAGCCTAGTTGAAAAGACCACCCGACTGGGCTACAGACGTTCGGACAACATGTGTTTAATTCCTACTGGAAGCAATGTGAATTGTACTCGTGGTTGAAAAAAAAAATACCTTCCGCGGTCGACCCAGCCACTGGCAGAAATGGGTACCAGGATACAGCACTCTAGGAAGGTGAGGAATGCCGCCTCGCATCGTGAGTTTTGATGCTTGAAGTCTCCAAACACTTCTTGGTAGGTGGCCGAGCACATATGGGTGAAAACTCACATGCTAAGACGCTGATTCAAGTCTTGTACTTTACCTTTACATAAAGTGCTGTGCTGTCTCTAAGCCAGTAGTCCATCACTGTTAACTATGCCATAAAGTGCTCCCAAGCCAGTAGTCCATCACTGTTAACTATGCCATAAAGTGTTCCCAAACCAGTAGTCCATCACTGTTAACTATGCCATATAGTGCTCCCAAGCCAGTAGTCCATCACTGTTAACTGTGCCATAAAGTGCTCCCAAGCCAGTAGTTGGCCAGAAACTTTTGACTGGTGTCGCCTTTAGTACAAATTCTATAGTGATGGCAGTATTCTTTGACTTTCCCAGTACACTTACTCTGTTTTCCTTTTTTCTAGTGTCTGGGTTGCCTACCTGGTTAGCAAACCTCAGATGATCCACTACTGGGAGTGGAAATTAAATCTGGGTTGCCTGGTCTAAAGGCAAGTGCTTTTTGTAACTACGCTACAACGGCTCCCTGCAGTCCTAAAATTGGAAGTGCACAATACTTGAACTGATAGCAGTCAGTGGTAACTCACTGCTGACTGTTACCATAAAGGTCAACAAGCCAAAGCTGACCAAGAGCTTACTTCACCTCCATGTGGTGGTCAGAAACAGGCTACTTAGTCTGAACTTTAGATATGGGATTGAAGAGGGATGACAAACCTGGTCTCAAAATTTGATGAGATGAAGTCAGATGTTTTAGAGTGAATGGCTTGCTGTTATGTGGGATGCAGTACTGGTTGGAGTTTTTATCTCACTCCCAATAACTAACCTTAACACTAGGAATAGAATCATCATCTATCCAATTAAGGAACAAGTGATTCCATCGACTTTATCACTATATTGTGGAGGCAGAGATGAGGAAAATGGGGAAGGCATGGAATGATATTACAAGAATGGCATGAACACGACAGTTTGGAAAGTATTTGTCAATGACTTATGCTCTACAGGGAAAGAAGAAGAAATGATTATATTATTTTATATTATATTATACGGAAGATGTACAAAAGAGGTGAGATGCAGAATGGCTCAGGCAAAAGCAGCTTTCCAAAAAATGAGGAAGATACTATGCAATCTATTTTTGACAATAGAAACAAGAAAAAGAGTTCTTAAATGTTATGAAGAGCCAATCTTAACATATGGATGTGAATCATGGACAATAGGACAACAGACAAGACAATCACTGGAGTCTGTAGAAATGTGGTTTTACAGATGAATGTTGAAAATACCATGGACAGCTAAGAACATTAATGAAAATGTTCTGAAAGAGGTCAAAGCAAAAAGAGAGTTAATTTCCAATATTAAGAAGAAACAGTCATCACTTTTTGGCCATGTAATGAGAAGAGAACAACTGGAATATATTGTAACAACTGGAAAAATTGAGGGACGAAGAGATTGTGGAAAGCAAAGTGAAAAAATGCCAGACAGCTTAAGAGAATGGCTTGGCAGAAGGTCAACAACAGAAATGATAAATAACTGTCAAGATCGAATTTTGTGGAGAGACATGATCACCTACGCCAGCAGGCCCGGTGCTTGATAATGATGATTATATTATATTATATTATATTATATTATATTATATTATATTATATTATATTATATTATATTATATTATATTATATTATATTATATTATATATGATATTATATTATATTATATTATATATGATATTATATTATATTATACTATATTATATTATTTATATTGTATTAAATTATATTATTTATATTATATAGTACTGCCGTTCACAATCATTATAGGAATATTTAATGTGATTTTTATAATGAAGCATCATGTTTGAATCAAATATAAGCAAAAAAATGCATATATCACAGTTTGATGTAAACAAAGGCATGGTAAAATTTGCCAGTTTGTTACTTTTTTGAGGAACAGACAACAAAGAAGAGAAAGAGCTGGGTAAAAGATGAATAAAAGATTAGCTTTTAGTCAAATTTGAATAATTACATTATTTGTAACATTTTTTAAATATGGAATCATGATGCTTGCTTGCTTGCGTTCGCCCGATGACTTAAAGGGTGTACCTTGTCATCATCCGCCCTTAAAAGGACGTTAAGTAGGCGTGTCTGCGTTGTGTTGTGGTTTACAGTATAACTGTGATATTTGCGCCTTTCGGCCCAACACATCCGACTTCAACATGACATTTTTGAGTACTGGGTTGTCTTCCCTCTTCGATCCCTACTAGCTTGGCCAGACTAAACAGGTTAGTCTGTTACTAGAAGCACCACGGAGAGGTGGAGCAGGGTCTAGATGGTTCTGGTTCACCGATCCTGGTGCAAGCCATCAGCTGTGGATCGCTGACAACTTCCAGCTCTGATGCTGGGAGGCACGCCTTCACCTCCTGGAATCATGATATTTTGCTTCTTCAATTACACCAGCATTATATCTCTAAGGAAGTTCTGAGGAGGCTGAATTTTGCATGAATATCACTTTTTCATATTTTTCACACTGGCTGCCTTGTGCTCCATTGCCCCTCGCCATGCTGGCAGATATTCTCCAACTTCAGAGATACTTTGGTTTTTTTTATTGTCATTTTAGTGTTTTGGGAATATTTTTTTCCTATGATATTTGTCCCAGCAATGACCATTTTTGCCTACTCTGTTCAATTTCCAACTGCCATGGATTCTTTAATATGTGTAGAATGTACGCAGGGGAGGGTAGAATCACAAAAAAGCCATGGATTTAAAGTGAACAATTCCCACTGCCTGTCATAAGACTTGCACTCGAGACCATCTTATTCAGAGGCTGACATCTTTCCTCTAGACCACCAAACCTTCCGAATCATCATATGAAAATGATACTATTAGTCCGTGACATTCTGTTCTGTATGTTGCTTATATAGTAAAGAAATTAGAATCGGAATAGCTAAAGCAAAAAAGTCCCGAGAAGATGTGGAAATCAAAACTCATCAACACAAAAACAAAACTTAGACTATTCAAATCAAATGTACTATCAACCATTACATATGCAAGCGGGAGCCAAAAAACAGCAAGAGACATAGAAACAAAGTTGAACACATTTGAAAATAGATGTCTAAGGAAAATACTTGGTGTGGCGTGGAGTGAATTCAAACAAATGAGGAAATTAGAGACATTGCCAATAATGATTAGTCTCATGAGTAGTCAAGAAAAGACGATGGAAATATGTTTGACATGTGATGAGAAGAGATAATAACCGAATAGCAAAGCAAGCCCTAATGTTGGAAACAGTAAGCAGGAGGAAAAGAGGTCAACCCAGAGAGACACTGAGAAGAACATTGATAAGAATGGCACAGACAGAGGAATCTGCTCCCTCAATAAGATTGAGATGCATGCACAGAACAGAGACAAATGGTGGGATTTGATAAATATTTTTTTCAAGGATTGAAACTGCTAGAAAGAAAATTTAGAAAAAGAGAACAAGTATCTGGGTCTATGCCCTATGGGCCGGCCGTGGCTTGAAAGGTCAATAGATAGATAGATGTTTCTTATATAGTAGCCCACCATTATCATATTCATTCATAAAACATTAACATTTCTGCTTATTCCAATTTATTCCAGATTCAGGAATATTTGCAGGACCTCCCAACACTTTTGAGACATGCATTTCACGAATTCTTTGGTCTCGGAGGCCTCATGTGGATGTTCAGGTTCCGAATTGGTATTTTATTCGTGGCTGCTCTTTTATATCTGATTTCCCCATTGGACATTTTACCGGAAGGTGTCTTTGGAATCGTGGGCTTTCTGGACGATGTGTTTATTATTCTGCTGGCAGCCATTTATATCAGTATAATTTATAGGCAAGTGGTGGCAGCGCGGGCAACATAAATAGAACAAAATTGTAATAGCTACATTTTTAAAGAAAATTTGTAAAGAATGCTCTGATGTATGCAGACATATTCCTGACTAGTGTGTGATTTTATAAGGTGTGTAGTTTGTGTTACTACTGGATCTATAACTTGGAATCTTAGATAACTACAGTAAGACTTGTGTATGATTGCTTGCCTTATTAGGAAGGAGCAATTTGAGAAGCAGGTCATTGTCGAGCTAACCTTCGTTCATCATTATCATGTGTCGTGCCTTGTAATGTTGATGGTCATTCTCTTTTTCAGCCATCATTTTTTTTTTTTTTTTTTTTTGGTGGGGATATTTAAGTTTTTAATTTGATTTTTGTTTAATCAAGAATTGTGCTTCTTCATTCCTCGTCTTTCCTCTCACTCTTCGTTCTTGCTTCCTTTGCCCTCTGCATTTTCTTGCTGTCATTACATTTCATACACATCCATTTGTTAAGCACAGATCCAATAAATTTTGCCCGTTTTAATTTTTATTGTACTTTTATTTTGATTTCCTTGCAATGTTTCTTCATTCTACTGTTTTATAAATTATGTTTTCTTTTAATATTTTCTCATTTTATTGTGCTTTTAACTAAGTTTTCTCATTTTACTATTTTTTTAGTTCAGTTTTCTCATATTTCCTCATTTTACAGCATTTTAAACCATTTTATTGTAATATTTACTCCTTTTACTGTACTTTTAGTTCTTTTTTCATTTTATTTGTTAGTTGTAAACTGTGAAAAATTCACAATTGTTATGGGCTATCCTTGTAGTCTGCTTGCCTTTTCAGTGTCTGTGAGAGTTGTTGTTATTGTGATGAAAAAATGAGCAGATTTGAGCTTGCTATTACAGTATCTGAGAGAGATGTTGTTGTGAACTTTGTCTGAAAGGGTCATGATCTTCAAGTACCGGGCCTACTGGCGTAAGTGATCATGTCTCTCCACAACTTTCGATCTAGACAGTTATTTATCATTTCTGTTGTTGACCTTCTGCCAAGCTATTCTCTTAAACTTTCTGGTATTTTTTCTCTTTGTTTCCCTCTATCTCTTGTGGCAATTCATGATTGTACAAAGAAGTTATGGCGGTGATTTTCTGTTGCCTTCCATTGGTTTGTTTACAGTTGACTCTGTTAGCCTTTGACTAAAAAGTCTCACCCACAAGGCAGTGGGGTTGTTTTACTTCGGGGCACCCTCCCTTAGCCTTTTACTCTCCTGAGCTTACCAGCAGGGCAGCCACAGGTTGTACTGTTTACAGCATACAGTAGCAGGTAAAATTACCCGACCTGACACTGAAAGGTTAGGTAATCATATAATGAGCAGAAGCAAAGGTTCAACGAAGCCTGAAAGATGACACTAGAGTACTGTTGCATCAATTCTGATGACTGAGAGAGTGTTGCTGCCTAGAGTTCAAGTGCTTGTTCAGAATAATATCAGTAGGAATGTTGCAGTTTCCTCATATTCCAAGTCCGGCTTGTTGCAGGAGCTACTGAGTTAAGTGCTCTGTGCACACCGTGAGCTGTGTGTCTCATCCGTTTTGATCATGTTTCGATATTCCAATTGTTTACGATGAATGCTGATATCGTATGGCAGGAAACAGTTGGCTGTGTTCACTTTCTGTGCGGTTTCGCCTTATGTCTTTTGGCGTGTGCTGAGACTGCTACGATGGGGACTACAGTTACCTTTATTTGTTTGGGAGATGAAATATTAATTCGGATGATTACGCTGGCACGGGCGGTTGAGCAATTATGGATTTTAATTCGTTTGCAGTGATACCGGGGCCTTCCTAAACCAAATAACCAATATCAGTAGGAAATAATCCTGGTAAACTTCTAGAATTTCAAATTGTTCCCTCCAGAATATAAAATACTGACTTCCTCCAATATTTCCATTTAACATTGATTTTGAAGCTTCAGCTCTGCTTATTCCATTGATTTGAATTCTTTTTTCAACTGCTTTTCGCCAGGTTAACTTTTACTTTCCACTTTTTTTTTCATTACCTGTCATTGTCTAGCTATATTGTCAGGTTGTTTTCTGAGCATATTTTTTTTATCCGACCTCACTTTCTGTGTGAAATCTCTAACTTCACGGACTAAAACTAAAATGCTCACAACAGTAATGTATGAGTTACATCATCAGTCTCAGTGGTGCTAACAAGGGGTGGGAGACATTACTATAAAATAATATACTTCATTGACAGCTTTGTCAGTTTTTTGTTGTTTAACCTACTCTTTTAGACTTTTCAGAAGAAAAAGAAAGAAAAGAGACCCTCACACCCCCCCCCCCCCACACACACACACACACCATGTGACAATATTTTTGGGGTAATGTTGTCATTATTACGCTTGTGCCTCTTTTCTTTCCTAGAAAAATCTGGTGCCCATTTAAAGTTGAGTGAACCTTGAAGCTGTCGATCAGGATCAAATCTGACCTCTTGTACTTTGAAGTTCAGCTCACTAACCACTGAGCTATTGCGACTTCCTTTGTTTTTTATTTTAACAGCCAGGTATTCTTTAATGTGTGCGAGTGTATATGAGATCTCCTGTTTTCCGCTGTTATCTGAGAGGGACATTGGATCTCGCTAACTAGGGACCAGGAGAGGGTCAGACATTGTATCTCACTACCTAGAGGCCAGAAGAGGGTCAGACATTGTATCTCACTACCTAGAGGCCAGAAGAGGGTCAGACATTGTATCTCACTACCTAGGGACCAGGAGAGGGTCAGACATTGGATCTCACTACCTAGAGACCAGAAGAGGGTCAGACATTGTATCTCACTACCTAAGGACCAGGAGAGGGCCAGACATTGGATCTCACTACCTAGGGACCAGGAGAGGGCAAGACATTGGATCTAACTACCTAAGGACCAGGAGAGGACCAGACATTGGATCTCACTACCTAGGGACCAGGAGAGGGCCAAGCCATGAAGAAAGCACAAATTCAAAGTGAAAAATTCCTACTACCTGTGTCGGAATTCAACCCTGGACCTTCCTCTCCACAAACAGACATCTTGCCTCTAGACCACCCAGTCCCCCCCCCCCCCTCCACTCACCAAGATTCAAGTAAATATCTAGTTTAAAATATGCTACCTTAAAGTGTAGGTAAGGTCTGGTTTCCCTCACTAAGATTCAAGTAAATATCTAGTTTAAAATATACTACCTTAAAGTGTAGGTAAGGTCTGGTTTCCCTCACCAAGATTCAAGTAAATATCTAGTTTAAAATATACTACCTTAAAGTGTAGGTAAGGTCTGGTTTCCCTCACCAAGATTCAAGTAAATATCTAGTTTAAAATATACTACCTTAAAGTGTAGGTAAGGTCTGGTTTCCCTCACCAAGATTCAAGTAAATATCTAGTTTAAAATATACTACCTTAAAGTGTAGGTAAGGTCTGGTTTCCCTCACCAAGATTCAAGTAAATATCTAGTTTAAAATATACTACCTTAAAGTGTAGGTAAGGTCTGGTTTCCCTCACTAAGATTCAAGTAAATATCTAGTTTAAAATATACTACCTTAAAGTGTAGGTAAGGTCTGGTTTCCCTCACCAAGATTCAAGTAAATATCTAGTTTAAAATATACTACCTTAAAGTGTAGGTAAGGTCTGGTTTCCCTCACCAAGATTCAAGTAAATATCTAGTTTAAAATATACTACCTTAAAGTGTAGGTAAGGTCTGGTTTCCCTCACTAAGATTCAAGTAAATATCTAGTTTAAAATATACTACCTTAAAGTGTAGGTAAGGTCTGGTTTCCCTCACTAAGATTCAAGTAAATATCTAGTTTAAAATATACTACCTTAAAGTGTAGGTAAGGTCTGGTTTCCCTCACTAAGATTCAAGTAAATATCTAGTTTAAAATATACTACCTTAAAGTGTAGGTAAGGTCTGGTTTCCCTCACTAAGATTCAAGTAAATATCTAGTTTAAAATATACTACCTTAAAGTGTAGGTAAGGCCTGGTTTCCCTCTGTGCCTTTAGGCATATGGGGAGTATGGCGTTAGTGCAAATATTTTTCAGTGAACAAGAACACATTTTATGGGTGGTGTTATTCATGTCAGGTCAAGAAGCCTTGGTTACCCAGGAAAAGTAACTTGTGGTACACATTTTCAGGGGCTGGGCGAAACCCAAAGCTGTCTCTTCGAAAAGAATTTGCCACATCAGGAATTGAATGTAGGTCTTTCTGGTCAGTAACAAGTAAACTAACCAGTCAGTCACTGTGGCTTCACTGTAATGTGCACAAAATGCATTATTTCTGTTCGTGCATATCTATGGGGTCGTACTAAATGTATTATTTCTGTTCGTGCATATCTGTGGGGTCGTACTAAATGTATTATCTCTGTTCATGCATATCTGTGTGCTCATACTAAATGTATTATTTCTGTTTGTTCAAATCTGTGGAGTCATCCACTATTCTATCTGTTATAAAAATTTGATTGTGAGTTTTGATGCTTGAAGCGACACTATCCAGAAGTCTCTGAGCACTTCTGTATAGGTGGCCAAGCACATGTGGGTGAGAAGCTTGGGTGCTAAGATGCCGATTCAAGTCTTGTCCTTTACTTTTATAAGAAGACAAGTACAAAACAGGACATTTTCATTGTAAAATATGTTACAGCTGATGTGTGATAAGAATCAGTGGATCTCTTTATAAAGTGGTTTTGACATGTTATCGGAATGAAGCCTAATCATCTACCATTAGGGACTACAACAGCTGACTATTTTGTGTGCTCATGAAAGACAGATGGACAGATAATGTTGTGATCATGAAAGACAGATGGACAGATAATGTTGTAGAAAACCTGCAGCAGCACAGCTAGCAACTACCTGTGTGACACACCTGGCCTCAAGATAAAGATCTACACCTACCCATGACTCTTTGTGGCATATTAATAGGATAAGATGAGATGTAGCAATCACTTTATTTATATTATGAAGTTAAAGGGTCAAAACACTTGCTCAAAAAAAGGGACGCTTCTGATGATCAGATTGTCTTCTGCTGCAAAGCTCTGTACAAAGAGTTTTCTATTTCTTATTATATTCACATTACCCCAAAAATCATGTGCCGAAGGTCTGTAAAATTTATAGTCACTAACACCATATTCCTATTCGCCACTTGGCATGACAGGGGCACTTTACTCTTTTACTTATTATATTATATTAATGTATAATGATGTGCATATGCAAAGTGGACATGTTGTGAAGGATACTGATTTATTTTACATTGATTTTTGTCAGCAACAATGTTTATTTAGAACAACAAAAATTGTTCTTTTTGAAAGTGGCTATTTGTTTTCTTGTCTGTTGGTTGTAAATTATAGAATGGCCAAATGGGTAGAAATTTGAATTAAAATTTCTAGACTTTATGCTCCTGGCATTTATCTGTCAGCACAAATGTAGTCCAGCACCTAGCTCTCAAATTTAGGAAGATATGACAGCAAGAAGTACCAGCCACTATGTTGACAGCAAGATGTATAAGCTACTATTAAAACAGCAGGAAGTACGAGCCACCATTAATTAAGACAGCAAGAAATACCAGTGACTATTAAGACAGCAAAAAATACCAGTGACTATTAAGATAGCAAGAAGTACGAGCCACCATTAAGACAGCAAGAAGTACGAGCCACCATTAAGACAGCAAGAAATACCAGTGACTATTAAGGTAGCAAGAAGTACGAGCCACCATTAAGACAGCAAGAAATACCAGTGACTATTAAGACAGCAAGAAGTATGAGCCACCATTAAGACAGCAAGAAATACCAGTGACTATTAAGATAGCAAGAAGTACGAGCCACCATTAAGACAGCAAGAAGTACGAGCCACCATTAAGACAGCAAAAAATACCAGTGACTATTAAGATAGCAAGAAGTACGAGCCACCATTAAGACAGCAAGAAGTACGAGCCACCATTAAGACAGCAAGAAGTACGAGCCACCATTAAGACAGCAAGAAGTACGAGCCACCATTAAGACAGCAAAAAATACCAGTGACTATTAAGATAGCAAGAAGTACGAGCCACCATTAAGACAGCAAGAAGTACGAGCCACCATTAAGACAGCAAAAAATACCAGTGACTATTAAGATAGCAAGAAGTACGAGCCACCATTAAGACAGCAAGAAGTACGAGCCACCATTAAGACAGCAAGAAGTACGAGCCACCATTAAGACAGCAAGAAATACCAGTGACTATTAAGACAGCAAAAAATACCAGTGACTATTAAGATAGCAAGAAGTACGAGCCACCATTAAGACAGCAAGAAGTACGAGCCACCATTAAGACAGCAAGAAATACCAGTGACTATTAAGATAGCAAGAAGTACGAGCCACTATTAAGACAGCAAGAAATACCAGTGACTATTAAGATAGCAAGAAGTACGAGCCACCATTAAGACAGCAAGAAATACCAGTGACTATTAAGACAGCAAGAAGTATGAGCCACCATTAAGACAGCAAGAAATACCAGTGACTATTAAGATAGCAAGAAGTACGAGCCACCATTAAGACAGCAAGAAGTACGAGCCACCATTAAGACAGCAAAAAATACCAGTGACTATTAAGATAGCAAGAAGTACGAGCCACCATTAAGACAGCAAGAAGTACGAGCCACCATTAAGACAGCAAAAAATACCAGTGACTATTAAGATAGCAAGAAGTACGAGCCACCATTAAGACAGCAAGAAGTACGAGCCACCATTAAGACAGCAAGAAGTACGAGCCACCATTAAGACAGCAAGAAGTACGAGCCACCATTAAGACAGCAAAAAATACCAGTGACTATTAAGATAGCAAGAAGTACGAGCCACCATTAAGACAGCAAGAAGTACGAGCCACCATTAAGACAGCAAAAAATACCAGTGACTATTAAGATAGCAAGAAGTACGAGCCACCATTAAGACAGCAAGAAGTACGAGCCACCATTAAGACAGCAAGAAGTACGAGCCACCATTAAGACAGCAAGAAATACCAGTGACTATTAAGACAGCAAAAAATACCAGTGACTATTAAGATAGCAAGAAGTACGAGCCACCATTAAGACAGCAAGAAGTACGAGCCACCATTAAGACAGCAAGAAATACCAGTGACTATTAAGATAGCAAGAAGTACGAGCCACCATTAAGACAGCAAGAAATACCAGTGACTATTAAGACAGCAAGAAGTATGAGCCACCATTAAGACAGCAAGAAGTACGAGCCACCATTAAGACAGCAAGAAGTACGAGCCACCATTAAGACAGCAAGAAGTACGAGCCACCATTAAGACAGCAAGAAGTACGAGCCACCATTAAGACAGCAAGAAATACCAGTGACTATTAAGACAGCAAGAAGTACGAGCCACCATTAAGACAGCAAGAAATACCAGTGACTATTAAGACAGCAAGAAGTACGAGCCACTATTAAGACAGCAAGGAGTACCAGCCACCATTAAGACATCATGAAGTACATGCCATCATCATTAGGACAGCAAGAAGTACAAGCCACTATTAAAGACAGCAAGAAGTACCAGTGACTATTAAGACAGCAAGAAGTATGAGCCACCATTAAGACAGCAAGAAGTACCAGTGACTATTAAGACAGCAAGAAGTACAAGCCACTATTAAAGACAACAAGAAGTACCAGCCACTATTAAGACAGCAAGGAATACCAGCCACCATTAAGACAAGAATTACAAGCCTCCATTAGGACAGGAAGAATTGCAAGCCATAAGTCTTATACAGCAAGGAGTTCATGCCACCATTAAGACTGCAAGAATTACAAGCCACCATTTTGACAGCAAGGAGTACATGCCACCATTAAGACTGCAAGAATTACAAGCCTCCATTAAGATAGCAAGAAATTTGAGCCACCATTATGACAACAAAAAGTACAAACCATCATACACTTTTTTTTCCACCTAATGGTGGATTTTAAATATTTGTTTGAAAATACAAAGTTTATTCTTTTTTTGTCCTATTCTGTATACTCTTTTACCTAACAAAGCTGAGGAAAAAAATTGAGTGTTCTTAAAAGCACTGTTTGGTGTGCCTGCAGATGATATTTTGATTATCCTTCTCAACGAAAGTCATCGACTTCTTCTGTTTTTGCAACTTGTTGTTAATACTTTTTGTGAAATCCTGTTTACCAGTATTCATGTTATATGTCCAAGCCATTTAATTTATTGTCGTGATATAACTCTGGACTGGTGTTACTTCCACTTTGTTAACAGTTTCTTAATTATTTTTTGTTTAAATTTAAAAAAGAAAAAAAAGAATTAATGTGGAATCTATGTTTTAGTAAAAAGGAGGTACTTTCCCAGAAAAATAATTTGGTACCCATTAAAGGCTGGGTGAACCCGAAAGCCGTCGGTTGGGATCGAACCCTACCTCTTGTCCTTTGTAATCCAGTTCACTAACCACTGAGCTATCGCGGCTCCCAGTACCACATATATTGGTTGTATTTGTCAGCAACATGAAACTTTCTCAGTGAATCTACTGTTACTCAATCTACTGTCACTTGGTCTACCGTCACTCTATTTACTGTCATTCAGTCTACTGTCACTCAATGTACTGTCACTCAATCTACCGTCACTTGGTCTACTGTCATTCAGTCTGCTGTCACTCAATGTACTGTCACCCAATCTACTGTCACTCGGTCTACTGTCACTCAATTTACTGTCATTCAGTCTGCTGTCACTCAATGCAGTGTTTTACAATTTTATATCCCTTGTTTTGTGTCTGGTACTGCAGAAATAGAAAATGAAAAGCGTCTTGTGCAACGAGACTATGTCAATAGAAGTGATAAAGAGAGTTCATTGGTGCTGTAAAGAGCCAATTCTGATGTATGGAAGTGAATCATGGACAGTAGACAAACAAATGAAAGGATGATCAAAGGCCACAGAGATGGTATTGCTCAGAAGAATGTTGAGAGTTCCCTGGGGATTGCTCAGAAGAATGTTGAGAGTTCCCTGGACAGCTAAAAAGACCAATGAGGAAATTCTCAAATGAGACTAACACAAAAAAGGAGCTCCTAAGAAACATCAGAAAGAAACAATCAACATTTTTTGGACACATCGTGAGAAGAGGAAAATTGGAATACTTGGTTACAACTGGTAAAATATAGGGAAAGAGTGATCGCGGCCTGCAAAGAGAGAAGATGCTAGAGAGCTTGATGATGATGATCCACGTATGGTCTGATGCATTACGGTCAGTTATTATTTTCTATCGGGGGTGGCGATAGCTCAGTGGTTAGTGAACTGACTACCATGAACAAGAGGTCGGGTTTGATCCTGATCAACAGCTTATGGTTCACCCAGCCCTTAAATGGGTCCCGGATTTTGTCTGGGAAAGTCAAGCGGCATGGACGTAATACCGACCACATTACCCCAAAAATCATGTGCTGAAGGTCTATACAAATTATGGTCACTAACACCATATTCCCTACACACCACTTGGCGTGACAGGGCTCTTTACTTTTTTTACTTTTATTATTTTCTATCATGGAGCTTGTGTGTCAACAACTGGATTTTGGTAGTTCATGGTTTTGCATTATTGCTGTGATGTTGTCTGTCCAATCAACTCTTGGTCTTCTTCAAGCATTTAGGCCAAATCCCTGGTTGTTAGAGACACAATCGTTAGGCTTCATTCTCATGAACTGGTCAAGCCAATTTATCTTCTTCACATCTTAGGGCGTTTGATGCAGGACATTGATGATTTTTCTCAACTACCACATACTTTCATCGTGAAGTGAGAGAAAATATGTGAATGGATAATGAGGTATGTATGTATTTATACAAAAGTGGGAAAATTTAGGAGGTATGTAATTAACTTACTTTTAGTGCAGAAATAAGATAAATGGTCATGTGACCAGCAATATCATCTATAATGAAGTAAAGAAGGTGGGTATATTTTTACCAATAGATGAGAAGAGGCAATAAGAGAATCACAGAACAATCTTAAGTGGGAAATATATGATGAAAGAAAAAGAGGCAGTCCTAGAGAAATACTGAAGAAAACTCTGAGGTGAGCAGCAGCAACAGTGGGCATCAGCTTCCTTTTTGAGGTAGAGAGGCTTGCCCAAACAGGAACAAGTGACAAAATACAATATTGGTCCTGTGCAAAGTCTGACAGTTAATAGCAAGGATCACTGGGCACGGAGATCCTCAAATTTCTGCCCGTGTACCATCTTTGCCTCAAATGGATGATAGATAGAATTACTTTGTGTGATTTGGTTGATTGATTGTGATGAGAAACACACACAAGATCAAGACAGTATATCATCCATACAAGTTTCTAAAGTTTTGTGGCTTCTATGTATGCCAGCAATGTATTTAATAGCTAGCTAATTTGAACCTTTCTCACCATCAACTGAGTAATAAATTAGAAGCTGTCCTCTATGGCCATCAGTGAGTGAAGAAGAGCTTAATCACAGAAAAAGCAAAACTGAAATATTTATACAGGACTCTACACAAATTTTGTAACCTTTTATGTAAATTTAGTGACAAATTTTAAACAGATTTGACAAATTATTTCACCTCAAGCCTTCACATGAAAGAAGGGAAAGGAGACCTAGAACAAGGTGAATTAACTCAGGGTTTATTTTGTTGCTTTGGACATAGTTTCTAACTTGAGATGTCTAAAGTAGTTTCTAACTTGAGATGTCTAAAGTAGCTTCTAACTTGAGATGTCTAAAGTAGTTTCTAACTTGAGATGTCTAAAGTAGTTTCTAACTTGAGATGTCTAAAGTAGTTTCTAACTTGAGATGTCTAAAGTAGTTTCTAACTTGAGATGTCTAAAGTAGTTTCTAACTTGAGATGTCTAAAGTAGTTTCTAACTTGAGATGTCTAAAGTAGCTTCTAACTTGAGATGTCTAAAGTAGTTTCTAACTTGAGATGTCTAAAGTAGTTTCTAACTTGAGATGTCTAAAGTAGCTTCTAACTTGAGATGTCTAAAGTAGTTTCTAACTTGAGATGTCTAAAGTTTCCAAGTTCATGTTTCTCTCTACATTGAGAACTTATTTAAAATTTGTCAAGTTAAAGGTCAATGAAATCATGAAAATACTTTAAAAATGGGGCTAGCAGTGTGGATTATTGAGACATAATATTTAAACATAACACTCCTGAATTGTCATGGAAAAATGGCTTGTGTTAGTTAATGAAGCATCAGGCAGCATGCATGACAAGCATCATTCTCTGGACAAAAATTATATTTTTGCTTTCACGCTGACTAAAAGGTGAAAAACGTGGTGGAAAGTAAACTAAGTTAATTAAAGCTTAAATCTCATTGAAAGGAAACAAGAAGAATAGAGCCCTGACACACCTTGGGTATAAAGAAAATGGTGTTAGTCAGTAGTCATCCACTGTAGTACTCATATTTTTAATAGACCTTCTGCACATTATTTTTGAAGTAATGTAGTCAGTATTACACCATGCCTCTTTTCTTTCCCACAAAAAAATCGAATAACCATTTCATCATCGAGTGCTGTCTCCGCATCGAAGATTGGCTACCATGGAGCGCCATTCTACTCTGTCTCTTGCTTTGATGGTGCAGATAGTCATAGACTGATTTGTCCATCTTTTGATGTTACTCATCCATGTTAGTCTTGATCTGCCTCAGCCTTTATTACACTGTATTTTCCCTTCCAATATTAGTTTTAGTAGGCTGTTGTGTCTTTTAATATCCATTGAAGGCTGGGCAAACTTGGAAACCACCGAACTGACCATGACTTTTTGTCCTTAGTAGTCTCACTTTCTTTCTCACTGAGCAATCGTGGCTCCCAACATGCCATTGAGCTTCTGCTCTACATTTCTAAACTCAGATATTTTGTTTTTGACTGCCAGTTCAGATTTTTTAATTTTTATACTTACAATATTTTATATCAATTATAAAAAATACCGGGAAGTTGCGGCCTGTGTTGAGTGTATCTTAAACTATAAATAAAAAAAAAATATATATATACTTTTTGAATAAATGTATGCATTTGCTATTAACTCTTTAAAAATAAACAGTGAGTATGTAAAGTGATATAGGGCTTATTGGATGACTGTTGATGTTTCTGATATTTTATGATTGAGTACTGTCTCAAATATTATACATACATTGTCCATATATTGCTTATTTGTATCATTTTTTTCTCAAGCCTCTATATTTCTCTATGCATATTCCCTTATCAAAACCTTCTAGGAATTATTTGACAGCTCTAGCATCTCCATTTATTTTTATTTTGGACCTTTTTCTCTATTTTCTTTCATTGAAGGACAATAATAACCTCAAGGGTTTTCATGATTCTTTCAAAAAAGATCTTCATAATTCATTTGAAAAAAGCTTACCTTACTTCATTCAAGAAAGGTTGTCATAATTCATTTTAAAATGTTTTCATGATTCATTCAAAATAGGTTGTCATAATTCCTTCTAGAAAGGTTGTGATAATTCATTCTAAAAAAGTTATCTTTTCAAGGTATTTTAGAATATTACCATAACTAACTGTTTACAGGGCTGTGTAATTTGGGCACTGAAGTCTGCAGCAAATTATATTGGTGGAAGAAATCACAGTCTGTACATTTATATTTGCTATAGTTTATTTTATTAATTTATGTTTGTTTCAAAGAGTATCATCCTTTTCATACAAAAAACATGCCAACATTTTGCTCTTATTTTGGCTCTGAACAATATGATGGTCCTAATTTATGTTACTGTAAACGATCTCATTTTCAGTGTATTTTTGTAGATAGTAACAAGCATTAACAGGTAGATGAACTGAAGGAGTGCAAGATTCTAATTAGTTCTGTAATGAGTTTTATTCCCCTCCATTATAAATAAAATATTACATCTTGAGTCTCTATATTAGCTTCATCTCTTGCCCTATCAGTTCAGTTATTAATTTGGACAAATCTTACTGACAATACTTTACAACCCTAGATCCAGCTACTTCTATCTGTCTCTCTTATGACTGTTGTCTCATCGTCAGCTCTCTCGGGCTATAAGGCTGAAATTCTGTCCTTCTTCAGCTAAGTCAGTATTTTAAGCCTGAATTCAAGTCCCCAGTTTATCTCTTAATATCTCTCCTATCTGTAAATCTCTCTTTGAATCTCAATCTATCTCTCTGAATCTCAGTTTTCCTATGTACACTAGTCTGATGTCTTTGTTTTAGGACAAAGAAGCCAGCACAAAGTTAGTTTCCCATGAAAGTCATAAATATCTGTCCAATCTCTGGACCTGAATCAAAGTTAGTGTGCTCTAGTTGGACTTCATGGGTGGACCTGAATCAAAGTTAGTGTGCTCTAGTTTGACTTCCTGGGTGGACCTGGATCAAAGTTAGTGTGCTCTAGTTGGACTTCCTGGGTGGACCTGAATCAAAGTTAGTGTGCTCTAGTTGGACTTCCTGGGTGGACTTGAATCAAAGTTAGTGTGCTCTAGTTGGACTTCCTGGGTGGACCTGGATCAAAGTTAGTGTGCTCTAGTTGGACTTCCTGGGTGGACCTGAATCAAAGTTAGTGTGCTCTAATTGGACTTCCTGGGTGGACCTGGATCAAAGTTAGTGTGCTCTAGTTTGACTTCCTGGGTGGACCTGAATCAAAGTTAGTGTGCTCTAGTTGGACTTCCTGGGTGGACCTGAATCAAAGTTAGTGTGCTCTAGTTGGACTTCCTGGGTGGACCTGGATCAAAGTTAGTGTGCTCTAGTTGGACTTCCTGGGTGGACCTGAATCAAAGTTAGTGTGCTCTAGTTGGACTTCCTGGGTGGACCTGAATCAAAGTTAGTGTGCTCTAGTTGGACTTCCTGGGTGGACCTGGATCAAAGTTAGTGTGCTCTAGTTGGACTTCCTGCGTGGACCTGAATCAAAGTTAGTGTGCTCTAGTTGGACTTCCTGGGTGGACCTGAATCAAAGTTAGTGTGCTCTAGTCGGACTTCCTGGGTGTACCTGAATCAAAGTTAGTGTGCTCTAGTAGGACTTCCTGGGTGGACCTGAATCAAAGTTAGTGTGCTCTAGTTGGACTTCCTGGGTGGACCTGAATCAAAGTTAGTGTGCTCTAGTTGGACTTCCTGGGTGGACCTGAATCAAAGTTAGTGTGCTCTAGTTGGACTTCCTGGGTGGACCTGAATCAAAGTTAGTGTGCTCTAGTTTGACTTCCTGGGTGGACCTGAATCAAAGTTAGTGTGCTCTAGTTGGACTTCCTGGGTGGACCTGAATCAAAGTTAGTGTGCTCTAGTTGGACTTCCTGGGTGGACCTGAATCAAAGTTAGTGTGCTCTAGTTTGACTTCCTGGGTGGACCTGAATCAAAGTTAGTGTGCTCTAGTTGGACTTCCTGGGTGGTTACTGATATGGGCAATTTCAACTCATATGGTAAGGAGGAGATATAAAAGATGTAGATCTTTCCATTCTAGTAGAGGTATGTTTCAGCTGATATCTCTGACTTTACTCATTGCATGTAAAATTGTAGTGTTCCTTACGACAGTGGTTTTGCACCTTTATTCTTGTCAGGGTCGCTTCTTGACTAACTACCATCATGTCTTCCTTCCCTACTGATCACTGATATCTTGTTTTAATTTATTTTAATTTGCAATATTAGTTTCTGCTTCCATATGCCGCTGTCTACATGTTGCTATGAGTAAAATGAAGTGACATTTGGATTGGTCATCTTCTTCTACCTTTCAGCTCCCTGTGGAGCATAGGTTTTCAACAAACACTTTCCATGTCGTTCTGTTTTTTGCCATTCTTTTAAGATCATTCCATGTCTTCTCCATCATCTTCATCTCTGCTTCTATCTGTCTTCTCTAAGAACTCCTTGGTCTTCCTCTTTGTTTTTTCCCCTGGGGATTCCAAAAAAGGTCCTGTTGTGTAATACTCTCAGTTGGCTTCCGCAGTGTGTGTCCTATCCAGCGCCATCGTCTTCGCTGTATACCTTTTTCCACTGGTATTTGACTGGTACATTTCCATAATTCTATGTTAGTGAATTTGTCCTGCCATTTCCTTCCTTTTATTCTGCGTTAACATCCATTAATGAAAGTCTGTATCTTCACAATTGTCAATTTTGTTGTTCTCCATGTTTCACAGCCATATAATAGGACTGACTTAACATTGGAGTTGGAAATTTTTTATTTTTGTCGCTGTGATCTTTCATCATGTATGTTCATTTTTTCCTGCATCTGTTGATGGCTGTGTGATAGGAGAGCTATGTCATCAGCAAAGTCTAAATCATCAAGTTGTTTGGTCAGTGACCACTGGATTCCGTTTCTTTTGTTTTGAGTTATTTTCGTAATCCAATCTATGGCCAGTAGAAAGAGAGAGACATTTGGATACTGTCACTTTTATAAAACAATTTTGGTAAAGTCCTAGTTTTGCGTTGCAAATTATTTCTGCTAAATGAGTAATTTTTCCTGATTGTCATAAACACCTTTAAGGTAGACAGAGGTAGCTATATAAAGAGTAGCTCTACACTCGATCTAATAAAAGTCTGCCCTTTTAATCCTGACATGGGAAAATGTGACGCAGGACAGAACTACTTGGCTCACATCTCTCCCTGATACAGCTTTGGGAGATATCCATCACAGCTGTTTGTCATTAATACTTTAATTCATTTGCTTTTTTCTGTCTTTCAAAGTATAGAATACGCATAGTTCTTCTATTATACATCCAGAGTGAAGAGAAGAAATAAAGTAAGTAAAGGTTTCCTCCCTTGCCTTGCTAGATATATATATAGAAGATATGGTGTTAGTGACTATCTTTCTCTTTGGTGAATAGAAGATATGGTGTTAGTGACTATCTTTCTCTTTGGTGAATAGAAGATATGGTGTTAGTGACTATCTTTCTCTTTGGTGAATAGAAGATATGGTGTTAGTGACTATCTTTCTCTTTGGTGAATAGAAGATATGGCGTTAGTGACTATCTTTCTCTTTGGTGAATAGAAGATATGGTGTTAGTGACTATCTTTCTCTTTGGTGAATAGAAGATATGGTGTTAGTGACTATCTTTCTCTTTGGTGAATAGAAGATATGGTGTTAGTGACTATCTTTCTCTTTGGTGAATAGAAGATATGGTGTTTTAAAATTAAAAAAAAAAACTTTTCTGTTTAAAAATTGAATATTAATTCCCCAAAACAGTCTCGTATGGTATGACAATATTTCATCTTTATGTTATGGCCATTAACTACTAAAATATAATTCGTATATAAATATTTACTTTAGCTAAAGAATGTACATTTTGTGTCTGGTGTCACAAATTTAAAGCACTCCCATAAAATATCAATTTTAAGAATGATGTGGAATGAAAATTTCCAAGATTGCAACTTAAATACCACTTTGATATGAAAATAAACAGCCGTGCCGAAAGAGTAGCAGAGACAAGGCGGAAAGGCACATCAAATAAATCTTTCACCAGCGTCAACTATTCCTTGTTCTAAAAAATTAAATATGCCTAATCAGGGGTATTAATTAAACAGGATGAATTATGACTTGTCTCCGTCAGCTATAATGTATGAGCATGTTTTTTCTTTAACGTATGCATTATGTTAAATGTTCTTTTATGTTTGGTTTTTTTCTTTTATTGGCCTATTCTTTGAGTTACATCACGTTTTAGGTTCCTACCAGTGTGCTGTCTGATTTGTCCAAACCTGAGCATTTAAAATAATCTAGTTATTTTATGTGTAATTGTGTTTCATATATTTACATCACTGATTTTTGCATCAGTGTTTCTTCTTATATCTGTTTTTTTTTTTTTAACTATGCTAAAATATGTTTACATCCATCTGTATGTATATATTAATTTTGGCCTTATATTTTTTGCCAAAATTTATTTACATTTAAACTATGGCCAGATTTTTACTGCATGGAAGTCTAATTTTAATTAATCTAGAGTGACCTCCTTTCGTAATTAATTAACATTTACATACAACTTCATGGTCACCTGTTTAAAAGACCTTTTTTATTAGAATTTTACCAAGATTTGTACAAGGTGATGACCAAGATCTGTTTATACTTTATTTCTAAACTGAGGTCTACTTGCAATGGTTCATGCTTGTAAGGCAATACAATCATTGCCATGTTCCATATTCATGTTTTCAATGTCCCCAGAATTATTTGTTTCCCAGAATCAAAGTCTCAATTACGCGAACATTTGAAGTTGAGTTGGGGAAATCATCGACACCCTGACCTCCTAATAAAGCCTAGTACAGAGGTTCTAAAACTTTCCTTTACCATGGATCCCAATTAAATACGTTTTGTAGTCGCAGATGCACAGGATTTATTTTCTTTTGAGCTTTTATTCATTCATTTGTATATTCTCTCTTTCCATTTAGCTCCAAGATATCATACGATTCTTCAAGCCTTCAAAGACCTTCCTGTGACCATCGTAGACCCATTGGAAGGGGGGGGGGAACACAGTTTGAGAAACGCTGGCCTGGTACGATTAAGTGTAATCAATTCACCCACCAAACACACACCAGCATTATATAGTGGATGCAAAAATAGAAACAAATTACTGAGGAATGTTTGGAGTTTCTATCCAGAGAATCACACTGCTTGTTATACACAGTATTCTTGATGTTTAACCATTGAATATATGCAGTGCTCCCTAAAGTGTATTTAGTTACAGCAACAAAATATTCATGTTAACTAGTAATCTGTCAACAAATATAATGCATTTTATCAAATTTGAAATGGACGTAGTAAAATGATAGTTTCTATTAGATTGGTTTTTTTTTATGCATACGTTACATCCTTCTGTAACACAAATGTCTACCTTGCAGTTGCCAATGTACCTTTTTTAGGGTGTTTAATTAATTATATGTGTCTTACAAATATGTGCAGTAAAATTATCTTTCAGTCAGTAACAAGACAGTAGACAAACAAATGAAAAGATGATTAGAGGCCACAGAGATGGGATTTCTCAAAAGAATGTTGAAAGTTTCCTGGGCAGCTAAAAAGACTAACCAGGACATTCTCAAAGAGGCTAACACAAAAATGGAGCTGCTAAAAACATCCGAAAGAGACAATCAATATTTTTTTTGCGTATCATAAGAAGAGGAACGTTGGAATACTTGGTTACATATGGCAAAATACAGGGAAAGAGAGATGGCGGGTGACAAATAGGGACGATACTAGATAGCTTGGTATCAGTAAAATACAGGGAAAGAGAGTTGGTGGCAACAAATAGGGACGATACTAGATAGCTTGGTGTCAGTAAAATACAGGGAAAGAGAGTTGGTGGGCAACAAAAGGGACGATACTAGATAGCTTGGTGTCAGTAAAATACAGGAAAGAGAGATGGCGGGCGACAAATAGGGACGTAACTAGATAGCTTGGTGTCAGCAAAATACAGGGAAAGAGAGATGGCGGGTGACAAATAGGGACGATACTAGATAGCTTGGTGTCAGCAAAAAATAGTCAACAATAGAATTGATATAATGCACTGTGGATAACATGGGAACCAGCCTCTAAAAATGGGTACCAGAGATTTTTTCTGGGAAGTAAAGGCGGCCTGGCGTGATACCGACCACATCACTAAAAAATGTGCCGTGGTTATAGAAAAATATGGTCACTAATACCATATTCCCAATATGTCTAGCAAGGCATGGACGGAACCTTTACTTTTTTTTTATTACTGTGGATAGAAAATTGTGGAAGGACATGATCGCATATGTCAATCGGTATGGCACATGAAGTGTGTATAGCTGCCATACAAATACGGCGGACTCTGGACAGGAAGGTTTCGGATTCAATCCCACCAGTGGGAACAGTATTCAAACATAAGAATTGGATCCATGCATGGTATCCCCTAGTCTCTGAGTAGAGAGAACCAATGTCTATCTCTCTAGGAAAATGGCACAAAACAGGAGGTCTCGTGTTCTCTCACGTACGTTAAAGAACCCTTGGTAGTTAATTATATTTTTTAGAAGTAGGGGAAAAAATGGCTGTTGCATGGGAAAAATTGTCAGCAAAAATCCACCCTCACCAAATGATCCCAGGCCGTACTACAGAGTTCGTGCACCTGGGTTAGGGTTGTAAATTCTCGATATTTCGAGAAGAAAATAGGGGCACCTATTGATTCATCCGGTAAAGGTGATGTACGATATTTGAATTGGCCTCTTAGCACGTGAGTTTTTACCCAAATGGGCTCAGCCGCCTATCCAGAAGTGTTCAGAGACTTCTGGATAGTGTCGTTTCAAGTAACGAAACTCATGATGCGAGGCGGCATTCCTCACCTTCCCAGAGTACTACCCTGGTACCTATTTTTTCCAGCGGCTGGGTCGACCGCGGATTTTTTTTCCCAACCACAAGTACAACTCACACTGCTTCCAGCGGGAATTGTACATTCTTTCTCCTGTGTGTGCTTCAAGTGTCAAAGGAGATGCTAAGATCCTGCTCTTCTGGCAGCCTCAGCCATAGATACTGATGTAGCATTTTTCTGATGTCACTCCCAACAGAGTGTGGGTCTGCCTCTAGTTCTGCGACCGTTTCTTTTTTTGAATATGCCTTATTAAACAATCATTCTCTCCCTTTAGTTTTATTTGTTGTCATTGTATGTAATTCAAAATTGGTTATTTGTCAACTCTTTCTCCTATAACTTCCTTTCTTGTTTTGTCACTCCTACAATCATTCTCAAACATCTCATTTATGTGGTGACTAACTTTCTTTCCTGAGTGGCCATATTTGACACTGGCAACATGAGAAAGAGCACCACTTGTATAGAGAAAATGTAGTTATTGACCATATTTTCGTGTGTGAACCTTTGGCACATTTTTGGGTAGTATATTATGCCAGTGTTATCTGTCTTTCCTCCCTCCCCCACCCCCACACCCCCCCCCCCCAACCCAAAACAAAAATGGTAGGCCCTTTTAAGACTGGGTGAACCTGGAAGCCATCAATCAGGATTGAACTCAACATCTTAGTAGTCTAGTTAACTAGCCACTGGTAACATAGAGTGGGGAATAAATGTGTTTGTATGAGAAGTTTCTGTATGTTGATTGGCTCTGTCTTGTGAGGGGCTAGCTGTTCCAATACCTGGTTTGCCTTACTTTGCCTTGAATGTTATTTTTTTTACTTATTTTGCCATCTTCAGAGAATGTTTTTCCTAGATACCTGAACTATAATACATGTTTGATAATTGTGTCTTCTTTTCATGTATTTACATTTTGCTGTTCTCTCCTTATTGCCAAAGACTTTTTTTTTCTGTTGCGATACTAATATTGTTTATTTTGTCACTTGATTCATGAGATGTTTGTGCAGTTCTCATGAGTTTCTGTTTTCTTGGCCTGGTCATCTGCAAAGAGTAGTCCATTGATATTATTTTCGTTTTTTGACTTAGCATCTTTGCTTGTACTGTTGATGTAAATATGAACATGAATGGTAATAGGACACATCCCTGTCTTACTTAGAACATAACAATGAATGGTTTTGATGTTCTTTGATTTGTTCTAATGACACTTCTATAATCATTGTATGGACATTTGTACCAAATAATATAATGTTCACTTACTGTATGCTGACTGAGCCATTGTTTGCCATATTACGGTTCTATCAACTTTGTCGAATGCTTGTTAAGTTTACAAAAGAAGCAAGTAGGTTTCCAGCATATTCTTTGTTCATCTCTACAAGCCGCCTAAGTGTAAAGATCGCATCTGTGCAGCTTCTGTTTCTTGTACAGCCCGTTTGTCCTTCTGCCAACTGTAGTCTTAAGCTGGTAACTAATAACTGGTCTTAAGCTCATTTCTATTATCTTAACATTCATGTATGGCTGTTTATATCCAACGGATACCTGTTATGATTGTAATTTGTATTGATATATTAAAGACATTTCTTATAAACAAGTTGCTATGCTTTTATCTATCATTGCATTTGTAATTCCAAATATTATTGACTGTATATCCCAAGAACTATTCGTTTTGAACAAACTGAAATTAAACAAAAAAATATGTTGACTTCCTTCTATAGCTGTTAAAATTGTGCATTTAAGACTTGTACACAGGAACAACTCAGAGGTGCGCGTGGCCGTGTGGCTAAAACCACTGTTCCGCTAGCTGAAAAGCCGGCGCACGGTGTTCGAAGCCCGCGGTAGACAGAAAGGATTTTTTCTATCGGGGGTGAAATAAAAATCCTGAGTCTTACACGTCGTGGCGGCCTTTATCCCTCGGGTTCTATCGTTGCCCCCCCGACATACACCAGCAATGGTACTATGTGTCGTAAAGATAGTTTTTTTTTTTACACAGGAACAACAAAAGCCAAACACAAAACACATACACTTCGTACACACATCATACACAAGCATGTTTTTTTTTTTTTTTTTTTAAAATCACACTTTCAACATATAATGATTCATGTAACAAACGTTGTATCCAAACCTGACATTTATCTACCATGCTATACCAGTTGGCGTAGGCGATCATGTCCTTCCACAATGTTCTATCCACAGTGCATTGTATCATCTCTATTGTTGACTGTTTTCCCATGCCTTGTCACCAAGCTATCTAGTATTTTCTCACTTTGTCGTCTGCAATCTCTTTTCCCCCGTATTTTGCCAGCTGTAACCCAGTACTACAACTTTCCTCTTCTCATCATGTGCCTGAAAAATGTTGTTTGTTTCTCTCTCATATTTTTTAGGAATCCCCTTTTTGTGCTAGCTTCTTTGAGAATGTTTTTGTTGGTCTTTTATACATCCAGGGAACTCGCAACATTCTTTTGAGAAATCCCAACTCCATGGCCTTTAATCGTCTTTATATTTGTTTGTCTACTGTCCCTGATTCGCTTCCATAGATCATATTTGGCTTTATATAGTACAAATGAGCAATCTTCCTCACTTATATTGACCTAGAGTTGTTGCATAAGATGTTTTTCATTGTTTGAAATACTCTTTTGGTCTGAGCTATTCTGCTGTTGATTTCTCTACAAAATAATAAATCAGTTGCAGATAAACATTATTTTATCATGTCATTACTGACTTTATTTATTTGTAATTTCAGTTAAATGTATTATAGAGTTCTATCATTTGTGAATTATTTGGTTCTTTTATTTCTCCAGTAGAGTTTTCTTTAAAAATATACATAAGATTTTAGTTCCTTGCAAAAAAAAGTGTCAGTTATTAGTTGCTTACAAATAAGTGTGTATTTTATTAGTTCCTTGCAAAATAGTGTGTATGTTATTAGTTCCTTACAAAATAGTGTGTATGTTATTAGTTCCTTACAAAATAGTGTGTATGTTATTAATTCCTTACAAAATAGCATGTGTATGTTATTAGTTCCTTACAAAATAGTGTGCATGTTATTAGTTCCTTACAAAATAGCATGTGTATGTTATTAGTTCCTTACAAAATAGCATGTGTATGTTATTAGTTCCTTACAAAATAGCATGTGTATGTTATTAGTTCCTTACAAAATAGTGTGCATGTTATTAGTTCCTTACAAAATAGTGTGTATGTTATTAGTTTCTTACATAATAGTGTGCTTGTTATTAGTTCCTTACAAAATAGTGTGTATGTTATTAGTTTCTTACAAAATAGTGTTTATGTTATTAGTTCCTTACAAAATAATGTGTATGTTATTAGTTCCTTATAAAATAGCATGTGTATGTTATTAGTTCCTTATAAAATAGCATGTGTAAGTTATTAGTTCCTTATAAAATAGCATGTGTATGTTACTAGTTCCTTATAAAATAGCATGTGTATGTTATTAGTTCCTTACAAAATAGTGTGTATGTTATTAGTTCCTTACAAAATAGTGTGTAGGCTATTAGTTCCTTACAAAATAGCATGTGTATGTTATTAGTTCCTTACAAAATAGTGTGTATGTTATTAGTTCCTTACAAATAGTGTGTATGTTATTAGTTCCTTACAAAATAGCATGTGTATGTTATTAGTTCCTTACAAAATAGCATGTGTATGTTATTAGTTCCTTACAAAATAGTGTGCATGTTATTAGTTCCTTACAAAATAGCATGTGTATGTTATTAGTTCCTTATAAAATAGCATGTGTATGTTATTAGTTCCTTATAAAATAGCATGTGTATGTTATTAGTTCCTTATAAAATAGCATGTGTATGTTATTAGTTCCTTATAAAATAGCGTTTAAGTTATTAGTTCCTTATAAAATAGCATGTAAGTTATTAGTTCCTTACAAAGTAGTGTGTAAGTTATTAGTTCCTTACAAAATAGTGTGTAACTTATTAGTTCCTTACAAAATTTACTCACATCCATTTATCGTTTTGTTCACATCCATCTATAGTTTTACTCACATCCAGCTATAGTTTTACTCACACCCATCTATAGCTTTGTTCACATCCATCTATAGTTTTACTCACATCCATTTATTGTTTTACTCACACCCATCTATAGTTTTGTTCACATCCATCTATACTTTTACTCACATCCATCTATAGTTTTACTCACATCCATCTATAGCTTTGTTCACATCCATCTATAGTTTTACTCACATTCATCTACAGTTTTGTTCACATCCATCTATAGTTTTACTCACATCCAACTATAGTTTTACTCACACCCATCTATAGCTTTGTTCACATCCATCTATAGTTTTACTCACATCCCTCTATAGTTTTACTCACATCCATCTGTAGTTTTACTCACATCTATCTATAGTTTTACTTACATCCATCTGTAGTTTTACTCACATCAATCTATTGTTTTACTTACATCCATCTATAGTTTTACTCACATCCCTCTATAGTTTTACTCACATCTATCTATAGTTTTACTTACTAAATCCATCTATAGTTTTACTCACATCCATCTATAGTTTTACTCACATCCAGCTATAGTTATGACGGGGAGCAGACTGTGTTTACGTTTTATGCGGTTTCGCCTTATGTCTTTTGGCGTGTGCTGAGACTGCTATGATAGGAACTACAGCTACCTCTTTGTTTGGGAAATGAGATAGTAATTCGGATGATTCCACTGGGACTTGCGGTTGAGCAATTATGGATTTTAATTCATTTGCAGTGATACCGTGGCCTTCTATAACCATGACACATAAAAATGCAAGCCATGAATAAATAGGTGCACATGCGTTTTTTTTTTTTTTTTCATGCGATGTAAAATAAAGTAGCAAAGATCCCCGTCACGCCAAGTGGCGTATAGGGAATACGGTGTTAGTGACCATAAATTTTACAGACCTTCGGCACATGATTTTTGGGGTAATGTGGTCGGTATTACGCCCGTGCCGCTTTTCTTTTCCAGAAAAAAAATCCAGTACCCATTTAAGGCTGAGTGAACCCTGAAGCCGTCGGTTGAGATCGAACCCTACCTCTTGTCCTTTGTAGTCCAGTTCACTAACCACTGAGCTATCGCGGCTCCCCGTAACTTGTAATCTCCTTAATATTCTTTCTAATGCATGATTCTTTATATACTCATTTAAACCTTTACTTTAAACAAAATATCCCCACCCCCTCTTACCTCTCTCTCTTTCTCTTGTTACTTGCTTATCCCATTTCCTGAGCAAAAAGCCTATTTTTGTTTCATCGTTTACATCCATTCTTAGTACTGAAATTATCAAACGACGTTGAACGAAAAACGTGCGTCAATAAATAAACCTATTTGATCCACTAAACGAACTCTGATCCCTCGAATTCTGGTGTTACGGCTCTGTTCCGTCTTTCAACACACAGGGCATTTCAGGTTCTGGGAGTGCAGTTATGGCCTGTCAGCGTCAACTGACTGCTAATGATGTGGGCATGTCTCCTGTCTTCCCACGTGTTTGTGATTCATCATCATCGAGTGCCGTCTCCGCAACGAAGGTTGGCTACCATGGAGCGCCATTCTGCTTTGTCTCTTGCATTGATGGTGCAGGTTGTCATAGGCTGATTTGTCCATTTTTTGATGTTACTCGTGCATATTAGTATTGGTCTGCCTCTGCCTCTTTTACCTTGTATATTTTCCCCTCCAGGATTACTTTTAGTACATTGTTGTGTCTTTTAACATGGCCCAGAAATCGCATTTGTCTTGTTTGAATTGTGCTTAGTAGTTCTCTTTTCATTTTTAGTTGTTTTAAGACTTCATCGTTTGTTTTCTTTTCCTTCCATCCAATTCTACCTATTCTTCTATATATCCACATTTCAAAGGCTTCAATTCCCTGTTCTGTTTTCTTGTCTAATGTCCATGTTTCTGCACCAAATAGGAATATTGAGAAGATGTT
Source organism: Megaustenia siamemsis (assembly GCA_032433765.1). Lineage (NCBI taxonomy): Eukaryota > Metazoa > Mollusca > Gastropoda > Stylommatophora > Ariophantidae > Megaustenia > Megaustenia siamemsis. Next base: position 91,059,435 of record JAVIAB010000139.1, on the reverse strand, counting down.
ACATTTTGCTATTCTTAGTTTTAGCCCTGGTGTTATTTGTTTTGATGTTAGTATGTTCTTCTTGACATTAAAATTACTTTTTGCCATTCCTATTCTTTTGTTTATTTCAGTTGTACATTTTCCATCACTGGTTATAGTATGTCCAAGGTAGTTCTGAACTGTCTCCAGGTCTATTCCTTCAATTTTGATATCCACTTGTGGGTTTTGGATATCAAAACTGAAGGAATAGACCTGGAGATTTGTGATTGGTCTCATGCTGCTGACGATCATTTTTTTCCCCACAATATCATTTCTTTCTTTATTTCCTTCCTTCCATCCATCCTTCTATCTATCTATCTATCTATCTATCTATCTATCTATCTATCTATCTATCTATCTTTCTTTTACTCTTTCTTTCTTTCGCAATTACTTTCTTTCTTTCCTTCGCTCCTTTTTTCTTTCTTTCTTTCTTACTATTTTCTTTCTTTCTTTCGCTCCTTCTTTCTTTCATACGTACTTTCTTTTTTTCACTCTTTCTTTCTTCCTTTTTTTCTTTCTTTCTTTCTGTTGTATAAGAAGACCTATCAACCAACACAGAACGTCAGTCGCTGGACACTGCGGGACTTGCTGAGGAGGGGATTTGAGCACCTATGGACATGTTCAGAGTGTAATGACGATGACCCACAAAAAACTCAATAACTCTTGGAGTGAGTGCACCTTGGAGTGAGTGCACCTTGAAGTGTGGTTTGATCGGAGCAACATCCGCTACAGCTTGAACATATGAGCACAAGACGCGGTAGGTTTCAAAGAAGAAAATAGTGGAATGGTCAAGCTGTAGGCACGGCTCAGCATGTTTGTTCAGTCGAGGTAATAGAGCCCTGTGAACAGTTAATTCTATAAAATATTATATATATATATACTGTGCAAGAGTTCAATTATTATGTGATTTGATTAATATATGTGAATTGGATGTAATATAATTTACTATTTTTTCTTCTTCACAAATTAAATTTTCCCTAATGGATTCAGATATTTACTTAGTACCGCCATTGCAGAAAGTCCTATCCCGTCACTGGATAGAGAATCTATTGAACTTTCGAGCCGTAGCCGGCCCATATTGCGTAGACCAAGATACTCCTTCTCTTATCTGAATTTATGTTCTAGCAGTTTTCAATTATTTTAAAGATATTTTATCAAATCTCGCCATTTGTCTCTGTTCTGTGCAAGAAGCTCTATCTCATTTAGGGAGCCGATTCCTGCTGCTTTTGCCTCTCTCGGCAATGTTCTTCTCAGTGTCTCTCTGGGTCTTCCTCTTTTTCTCTTACATGTTGTTTCCCACACGAGGGCTTGCTTTGCTATTCGTTTATTATCTCTTCTCATCACATGTCCAACATATGACCATCGTCTTTTCTTTATTACTGAAGATATTAGTGGTTGACTGGCGATTTCTCTAATTTCCTCGGATAGAGAATGCAGGTAACAAAACATCTTAGTCGTTCAGGAAATCTAGTCTAACAAAAGTCTGATTTATTTTCACCGCCGAGCATGCCGGGTGTATGAGGTAATTGTATGAAGGGCTGAAGAGGAATGGACTGTAATGACATTTTTGAATGTCCTTATGGATGCTGGACACACAAAAAACGGGCCGCGCAAATATCATGCCAAGATGGGCGATGTGAATCGGGAGCGCTACACAGGATGCCAAATACGTCTTGTCAACCAAACACAATACCGCATTAACCGCAGCAAGTTGAGGGATATACTGTACTTAGGAGGTGATCTGAGCACTTGTGGACTTGCCAATGTACAATGAGCTTAGCCTGCCGATTAAACTAAACAACTAATCAGTCTGGGCAAGTTAGTAGGTTCCAATGTAGAAAGCGAATCTGGTACCCCCAAAAAACGTCGCAAAGGCGTTGGATATTAAGGGCCTTAAGTTCAGATATGGTACCTGCCTATAAACGATAAAGCGCAATTGACAATCATTTCAACGTTCTTTGGACTGTGAAGATTTGATTTTACTGACAAACGCAGAAGCACCGCTGAGTATCAATTTCAGAAGAGACCATCTGTACTGCCAAGTTGTCTAACATTTCCTCCCTCTATCGTCCACAGTCTCTCTCTCTCTCTCTCTCTCTCTCTCTCTCTCTCTCTCTCTCTTTCACTTCTTCTTCCTCTTCTACTTCTTTTTTTGTCAACATTCGCGGTGTGTTCAATCTTACCCCTTCCCGTAATTTGCTCATGAAAGATTTTTTTTCTACTCTTATTTATGTGAGCACTGTTTCTTTCCTATATTTGTTTGGAGCACTGTTTCTTCTTGTGTGTGTTAGGTGTCCTGTATGTGAGCACTGTTTCTTCATGTGTGTGTGTTAGGTGTCCTGTTTGTGAGCACTGTTTCTTCATGTGTGTGTGTGTTAGGTGTCCTGTATGTGAGCACTGTTTCTTCCTGTATGTGTGTTAGGTGTCCTGTTTGTGAGCACTGTTTCTTTCTGGTGTTATTTAGGAGCCCAGTTTGTGAGCACTATTTTGCCTATGTGTATTTGCGCTATTTTGTGAGTTATCCTCCCTAAGATTGTTTCTTTCGTTAGCCATCTTTGAAAACTTCACATCTGACTTCACATTAGACTTCACACTAACATTCACATTAGACTTCACATTAAACTTCACACTAACATTCACATTAGACTTCACACTAACATTCACATTAGACCTTCATCTGGGCATGGTTGCCTCCGAATACATTTTCACAAAAATGTTTAAGATCGCTGCCACCTGTAACTGCGGGGTCCCAAACATGCAAACAAATCCTCCAAGACACTGCGTAGCTCTAGACAATCAAAACACTAAAGCATGGTCCACACGATTCTGAAAGTCAATCTGTGCGGAAGCAGCGAAGATCCTATTCACACCTTCAAGCACATGGCTCTTGCAGATTTAGTTCTGAGGTTATTTGCGAGTCATCATCATTGCACTCCGAACATGTCCATAGGTGCTCAGATCCTCACCTCAGTTAATGAGTTATTTGCGGGTCATCATCATTGCACTCCGAACATGTCCATAGGTGCTCAGATCCTCACCTCAGTTAATGAGTTATTTGCAGGTCATCATAATTACACTCCGAACATGTCCATAGATGTTCAAATCCCCTCCTCAGTTAATGAGTTATTTACAGGTCATCATAATTACACTCCGAACATGTCCATAGGTGCTCAGATCCTCACCTCAGTTAATGAGTTATTTGCAGGTCATCATAATTACACTCCGAACATGTCCATAGGTGCTCAAATCCTCACCTCAGTTAATGAGTTATTTGCAGGTCATCATAATTACACTCCGAACATGTCCATAGATGTTCAAATCCCCTCCTCAGCAAGTCCCGCAGCATTCAACGACTGACGACTCCAGCTCTATGTTGGCTGATAAGTTTTCTTACACGCCCAATAAGTTTCTCGTTTCTGGCTGTGGCCATCTTAACTCCCATCTCTTTCATCCGAAGCAGTGATGTGGACTCATGGTTGTGGAAGTCTTGTGCCGTTCTCATATCTCGGAGGACATTAAGACGTCCGCCCGATCCATTGGTTGACCGTCTTGAACGACAGCGCAGCTAGCCAACCTGTCCGTCCTCTCATTTCCCCGTACTCCCAGATGTCCGGGCACGAAATTTTAGATTTGGTTATTTATCAGAAGTAGATCGCTGAAGAAGAATAATACTTCGCATCACCCACTTGTCATTGAGTCCCAGCTCTTTCTCTTCTTCTGCTTCTCTAGCTTCTGCTGCTGCATTAGACTTTCGCAGCTTACATTCTAACTACAGTGTGCATGTTACTTTGAACAACACTAACTTCGGTTTGTTTTCGCCTGTCAAAGACGCGTAATTTGCATTTATGTGTAAAAAGCTCACGGTGTATCCACGTGCCGAAGAGTTGATTGACTGGAGTTGGTCAGTCTATAACGTGAAAACGGGTTCTGGACCGTGCGACTGAGTGAGTCCACGTGAGTCTAGACCATCCACAGCATCGACTTTCAGCGACAGAATCAACTTTGAAGACAGTGACGCCGAACTGGAGTCGTCAGTCGTTGGACACTGCGAGACTTGCTCAGGAGGGGATCTGAGCACCTATGGACATGTTCGGAGTGCAATGATGACGACCTGCAAATAACTCAATAACTGAGGAGGGGATCTGAGCACCTATGGACATGTTCGGAATGCAGTGATGACGACCTGCAAATAACTCAATAACTGAGGAGAGGATCTGAGCACCTATGGACATGTTCGGAGTGCAGTGATGACGACCTGCAAATAACTCAATAACTGAGGAGAGGATCTGAGCACCTATGGACATGTTCGGAATGCAGTGATGACGACCTGCAAATAACTCAATAACTGAGGAGAGGATCTGAGCACCTATGGACATGTTCGGAGTGCAGTGATGACGACCTGCAAATAACTCAATAACTGAGGAGAGGATCTGAGCACCTATGGACATGTTCGGAGTGCAATGGTGACGACCTGCAAATAACTCAATAACTGAGGAGAGGATCTGAGCACCTATGGACATGTTCGGAGTGCAATGATGACGACCTGCAAATAAATCAATAACTGAGGAGAGGATCTGAGCACCTATGGACATGTTCGGAGTGCAGTGATGACGACTTGCAAATAACTCAATAACTGAGGAGAGGATCTGAGCACCTATGGACATGTTCGGAGTGCAGTGATGACGACTTGCAAATAACTCAATAACTGAGGAGAGGATCTGAGCACCTATGGACATGTTCGGAGTGCAGTGATGACGACTTGCAAATAACTCATTAACTGAGGAGAGGATCTGAGCACCTATGGACATGTTCGGAGTGCAGTGATGACGACTTGCAAATAACTCAATAACTGAGGAGAGGATCTGAGCACCTATGGACATGTTCGGAGTGCAGTGATGACGACTTGCAAATAACTCAATAACTGAGGAGGGGATCTGAGCACCTATGGACATGTTCGGAGTGCAGTGATGACGACTTGCAAATAACTCAATAACTGAGGAGAGGATCTGAGCACCTATGGACATGTTCGGAGTGCAGTGATGACGACTTGCAAATAACTCAATAACTTCGAACATTCGAGAACGCTAAATGTAAGAGAATATTTATTCAACGTTCGATGTATGCTTCCATGTTAGAACTTTCAATGAAAAAAAAAAATGTCATTCATGGTTTTTTTCAGCCAGTTTGTATAATTAACTAAAAACTATGGTCGGCAGAATCGTGATGAAACAAGTAATTTATTTATAATTAACTAAAAACTATGGTCGGCAGAATCGTGATGAAACAAGTATTTTATTTATAATTTAAAATCGGTATTGGCGTCAAAATTTATAAAAATGCTAAGTTACTATGTCCATGGATCAACACTTCCTGTTGTGGGTCGCGATTTTAAAAAGTAACTAGATTTCATCTACTTCATCCCTTGCACATCTCGTCACTAAAAACAAAGTTAATTGTACCTTTGATCTTGATTTGCCTGGCGCGTTAGATCCTCATAATCAAAGAAAATTATCTTCCCACTTTGACTTTTGAAGATGAAAGAACATACGGCACCAGCCACACGGGACATCACCGCGCCTCATTATGTTACAGTTAATACAATTTTCATTTTATTATATAATGTATGTGTATTTTGTTTATTGTTTTCATGTTTTAATTTAATATTTATGGCGTTTAATTGCGTTATTTTTACCTTAAGCTGCGTTCATTTGTTGTTTAATTTGATCGAAATGGATATCATTTAGGATATGGGAACGGATTAATTCACTTTCCATTATTTCTAATGGGGAAAACTGATTCTGACTTAGAACGATTCCGAGTTTGAAAGGCCTCCTGGAACGGATTAATTTCAAAGTTTGAGAGATCACTCCGCATTCATTGTTTTAAATATATATATTTTATATTCTACCTCCTTTACTTCTTTAGACTTTCATTGTTGCTAGAACACATAGCATTGTCAGCAAACTTACAAGTGCTTTAGTCGCATTCAGCAAATGACGTAGTGTGTGCGTGCACTCTCATGGTTACAATAGCTCGATAGTTGTGCACAGATAGCTCGTCTTTGTTTATTCTTATTTGTTCGACGCTGTATGTTACAATATTCAACTAGCATTCCTCACATATAGCTCCTACTTCGCACTTGATCATTCATATTCGTTCGACGATGTATGTCACAATTTCAAAGTAACATCTTCTCTCTAGATATATCTTGATTGCAAAATGTTTTTATTTAATTTATGAGCTATCCACGGTTTACTGACTTATCTCCTCTATATGTACATATTCGGCTTTGAAGATGAAAGGATATACCCCACCAGCCACACGGGACATCACCGCGTCTCATTATGTTACAGTATTAGCTTTGTCTCTGCTCTTATTATTTGAATAGCTTGGTGTCACGGCATGGAAAACAGTCAACAACAGAACTGATACGATGCACTATAGACTGAAGATTGTGGAAGGACATGATCGCCTACGTCAACCGGTGGGGCACATGATGATGATGATGATCTATGAGAAAACAGAAGAATGTTGAGAATACCATGGACAGCTACGAAGAGTAATGAAAATGTTCTGAAAGAGGTCAAAGCAAAAAGAGAGCTAATTTCCAATGTTAGGAAGAAACAATCATCATTTTTTGGCCATGTTACAAGAAGGGAACAACTGGAATATATTGTAACAACTGGAAAAATTGAGGGACGAAGAGATAGAGGGAAGCAAAGAGAAAAGATACTAGACAGCTCAAGAGAATGGCTTGGCAGGAGGTCAACAACAGAAATGATAAATAACTGTCGAGATCGAAAGTTGTGGAGAGACATGATCACCTACGCCAGTAGGCCCGGTACTTGATGATGATGAGTATCTATGAAAGAATTATCAGATTGTTGGTCCCTTGACGAACGTTGCATTAACCAACACCTGCTTGAAAGAATGTTTCTATCTATCCAGATCTCCTTCTTCTCCTGTTGCTATGTTCAAGGTCTCCTTGATGCCTTGATGTAAAGGGGTTAATGAGGAAAATAAATGATGCATATCAATTGGTTAAAACTTGAAGAGCTAATTAAATTATGAGGCTTTGGGCAAAGAAATCTCCGAATGTTTTGTGTGTACACAGATGGATCAGCACAGAATGCAGAAAAGAATGGGGGAGCAGGTGCATATATAGAGTACCCTAATAACACTAGGGGTATTTATAAAATAGCAACAGGGAAATATTGTCACAATTATGATGCAGAAATCCAAGCAATAAAGTTGGCAATAGAAAAACTGCTGAACAGTAACCTTAGTCCACAGCCTGTAGTGTTTTTGACAGATGCAAGATCAGTACTCCAGGCACTACAATCCAGAAAATTACCATATCCGCAGACCTTATTGACTGAGCTCTGCAAGAACCACAGGGTTGCCCTGCAGTGGATCCCATCTCACTGTGGAATACCAGTAAATAAGAAAGCAGATCAGTTGGCAAAGGAAGGTTTAACAGGCACACAACTAGATGCACCAGTACATACCATCATAAGAAACAGATAATCAAATCAATCAGAAGACAACAAGCCCCAAATCAGGATGCCTTTCATAATATGAATAGATGCAAACAAGTTATAATTATACGGCTCAGAACAGGACACAATCGACTCCATAGTCACATGTATGCAAAATTCAAGATCGGCACCTCAACTACTTGTACATGTGGACAGGCGCTCCAGACTACTGAACACATACTTCAAGACTGCATTAAATATAGTAAAAAGTAAAAGTAAAGTACCCCCGTCACGCCAAGTGGCGTATAGGGAATATGGTGTTAGTGACCATATATTTTACAGACCTTCGGCGCGTGATTTTTGGAGTAATGTGGTCGGTATTACGCCTGTGCCCCTTCACTTTCCCTGAAGAAAATCAGGTACCCATTAAAGGCTGGATGAACCCGGAAGCCGTCGGTTGGGATCGAACCCTACCTCTTGTCCTTTGTAGTCCAGTTCACTAACCACTGAGCTATCGCGGCTCCCACTGAATATAGTAGTCTGAGGAAAATCCAATGGCCCATAGATACAACACTACAGACAAAAAAAACTATATGGGCCACTGCAAGAATTACAAAAGACAGTAAAATTTATACAGGAAACAACATTGCAGATATTGACAATACTTCAGGCTAACGAACGATAGATAGATTTCTCCTTACAATTAGCTTTACTAGGGCTTCGCATGTTTATGCATTTCTTTGTCTGGACCCTACCCCCTGAATATCCTGGCTCTACACTTGCGACTAAAGGATTCCAAGTTGAGAACCTCTGAACTATAAAGAACGCCCACTAAGAAGTAGTAAACTAACGATTGTAATCAATGAAATCAACTTCTTGTCAATCCTAAGCCACACATACTCTAATTTTTCTACTACATTTTTATACTCAATCCAACAACATGTTGCAGCTGTAAAAGTTGAAATACAAAAATCAACGTTTGTGAGGCTGTGAGCCTGCAGCCATTCATTGGTTGTTCATTGTTCTATCTGTTGACATAACTAAAACCCGCTAAAAATGTCAACACCAGCAAGGGGAGATCAATACAATTTGATGAAGCAAAATTTGCAAGCATAGAAATTGTAACTCTCTTGTAAATTGCTGTTATTATTTCTAAATTTCTAAGGACAGAATACATTAAGGATATTTATAATGATGAACGAACGGAAGTAAATATTAAGGATAATGGAGAAGGACCAGAAATACTAAGAGAAGAAGTAATAGACGCCTTGCGCTATATGAAAGCAGGCACAGCTCCTGGACTAGATACTATAACTAAAGAAGAGATTGAAGCCATGGGTGAATTTGGAATAGAAATAATAACAAAAATATTGAATGATATCTACAACAGTGGATATATACCAGATGACATGCTCAAATCAATAATCTCTACCAAAGAAATCGGGTGCGATTGAATGCGATGATCATCGCACAATAAGCCTTATGTGTCACATGACTAAGATATTACTAAGAATCATCATGCGAAGAGTGCGAAACAAAATCAGTCCAGAAATTAGCGATGAACAGTGTGGTTTTGTTAGAGATAAAGGAACAAGCAATGCCATTTATATCATAAGATCTTTAGTAGAAAGAGCCATAGAGGTGAAAACAGATCTATACCTATGTTTCATAGATTACACCAAGGCATTTGACACAGTAAAGCACCAAGAAATAATCAACATTTTAGAAAGCATAAACATAGACAGCAAAGATCTAAGAATAATAAAGAACATGTACTGGCAACAAACAGCGGCCATAAGAACTGGAAACCAATTGGGAATTTTTCAACAAATAAAACAGGGTGTTAGACAAGGTTGTGTGCTGTCACCAGATTTGTTTAATATTTATAGTGAGATTATTTTAAGATCCATAAGGGGCATGCCTGGAATAACAATTGGAGGTCATAATATAAATAATCTAAGGTATGCTGATGATACAGTATTAATCGCTAAAAGTGAAAATGAGTTACAAGAAATGTTGGACATTATAGTGAAAGAAAGCAAAAATAAAGGACTCAGCCTTAAAAGCAAAAAGACAGAGGTAATGGTAACAATAAAGAAAAAGACATCACCTCAGTGCAAAATAAAGACAAGTGGAGCAATATTAAAACAGGTAAATGAATTTAAATATTTGGAAACTTTGTTAACCTCAGACGGAAGATGTACAAAAGAGGTGAGATGTAGCATGGCTCAGGCAAAAGCAGCTTTCCAAAAAATGAGGAAAATACTATGCAATCCATTTTTGACAATGGAAACAAAAAAAGAGTTCTTAAATGTTTCGTAGAGCCAGTCTTAACATGCGGATGCGAATCATGGACAATAGGACAACAGACAAGAAGATCACTGGAGTCTGTAGAAATGTAGTTTTACAGAAGAATGTTGAGAATACCATGGACAGCTGGGAAGAGTAATGAGGTGGTTCTGAGAGAGGTCAATGCAAAAATAGAGATAATTTCCAATGTTAGGAAGAAACAATCATCATTTTTTGGCCATGTAATGAGAAGAGAACAACTGGAATATATTGTAACAACTGGAAAAATTGAGGGACGAAGAGATAGAGGGAAGCAAAGAGAAAAAATAACAGACAGCTTAAGAGAATGGCTTGGCAGAAGGTCAACAACAGAAATGATAAATAGCTGCCGAGATCGAAAGTTGTGGAGAGACATGATCGCCTACGCCAGCAGGCCCGGTACTTGGTGATGATGATGATGATGATTTCTAATTTAGATTTCAAAGATTACTTGTTCACTTTTTGTTTAAACTTAATGAAAAAATACCATAAATCTGTATCAATTTGTCTTGTTTCTCAGTCAAATATTTCGCATAAAACACGAAATTACAACAATAACAACAACACAATAAAAAAAAATGAAATTAAAAAATAAAGGGCAAATGTTTCCCGCGATCTCGGTTGAGAAGTTTATAGAATTAGTCGTCACAGAAAAGAATTCTTTGAGGATAGCAAATGAGCACCTAGAATAGACGATTTCAGAAATATGATCATAACAGAAAGTAAGGATATACAACAAATCTTGAACTACAAAGGCAAGAATCAAAATGATTCCCAAATTGGGAACCGTATCAAAGAATGGGTTGTCAGCATCCGGGATTAAAGGCAAGTATTTGGGTTGCAAGAAATCGCTAAAAGAAGAACATGTGAGTTACCAGTACTTTGGGCAAGGCGGTTATATGGGTTACCAGGTATCAGGGACAAGGCAAATATGTGGGTTACCAGAGCTCGGGACTAGGTGAGTATGTGGGTTACCAGCACATGGGACAAGGCGCATCTGGGACAGTGCGAATATGTGGGTTACCAGCACCCGGGACAAGGCGATTCTATGGGTTATAAACATCTAGGACAAGACGCGTATGTGGGTTACCAGCTCCCGGGACAAGGAAAGTATATGGGTTACCTGCAGCCAGGACAAGGCGAGTATGATTGTTAACAGCACCCGGGACAAAGCAAGTAAGGGGCTTACTACACGCAAACAATGTGAGTATTGTTCCTTCTCACTCTCTGTGTTCATTTATAATTACCACTTCATCTTTCTTTTGTAACTTTACCACATTGAGAATCTTACACAGAAGAACTCAACAAAACCAGTGTCTAATTAAAAAAACAAACGTGTTTTAAAACGAAAATGTGTTTGTGTATTCAAGTGCCTGTGTGTTTTTGTATGTGTACTTTTATACGCGTTATTGTGTGTATTTTATGTGCGTGTGTGTGTGTGGGAGGGGGGGGGGAGTCTATCTATCTATTGACCTTTCGAGCCGTAGCCAGCCCATAGGGCGTAGACCAAGATACTCCTTCTCCTATCTGAATTTTTGTTCTAGCAGTTTTCTTTTAAAGATATTTTATCAAATCTCGCCATTTGTCTTTATTCTGTGCAAGCTGCTCTATCTCATTGAGGGAGCCTAATCCTGCTGCTCTTGCCTCTCTCATCAATGTTCTTCTCAGTGTCTCCCTGGGTCTTCCTCTTTTTCTCTTACCTGTTGTTTCCCACATGAGGGCTTGCTTTGCTATTCGGTTATTATCTCTTCTCATCACATGTCCAACATATGTCCAACATCTTTTCTTTATTACTGAAGATATTAGTGGTTGATTTGCGATTAAGGGAAGGGAGTAGGGAGGGGAAAAGGATGAAGACTGCTAAACGACAACTTACTAAAATCATCCACATCGTAATCCCATGACTCAGGTCTGAAGAGGCATTTATTGATTGAAGGCACATGTTGCTAGTCTCGGGTTGTTGCGATACACCCTCCGTATATGTGAATGTGTAACATGTGTTTCCGTGTGTGAAGAGATCAATATCAAAGATATCACCGTGTTTACTATTTGCTAACTAACTACACCTTTAGTATGTGCTGTTAAGGCCCCCTGTTCCCTGTTTCAAGTAAAGTAAATGATGAAGGCGAAATGAAAAAAAAAATGTAGAAGAAAATGGATTGGTTAAAGCTTTACGTAGTTGATAGACGACACAAGTTTGAACGACGTTTCGGCGCAATAAGCCTTCAACAGGAACAAACAAACAATACACACACAAATATAATGAATGGTGTAGAATATAACATATGTTATCAGTGATGATAACGTCAGAACGTCATTAAAAAAAAAGTAAAGTACCCCCGTCACGCCAAGTGGGGTATAGGGAATATGGTGTTAGTGACTATAAATTTTACAGACCTTCAGCACATGATTTTTGGGGTAATGTGGTCGGTATTACGCCCGTGCCGCTTTACTTTCCCAGAAAAAAATCCGGTACCCATTTAAGGCTGGGTGAACCCGGAAGCCGTCGGTTGGGATCGAACCCTACCTCTTGTCCTTTGTAGTCCAGTTCACTAACCACTGATATATTCAGACCGTCATACTAAACTACATTTATTGTGTAGGTGATAACTCCTTATTTGTAGAGATACGTACAAATATAAAATATAAAACAAAAATTATAAATAGTATGCGAGACCGTTAGTAAAGCTGCAGAGAACGTAAAATAAACTTAAAATGGTTTGTCCATTTGTAGCTTCTCGCTTCCACTCACCACTCATGACAGGATTATATGCCTTATGTTCAAACATCTGACACTGCACATTGGATAATGCTGGACGCTTCACGAGTAAAGTGTGGCCCTAGCTATTATCTTATCTTTGAGATAATGGATCTAGAATATTCCTTCAAACCTGGGGGAGATATTATAAACTTAAAGAAACATGTTATCACACATTTCTTCTTTATTTTTTTAATGAATAATTTGTGGGTTTTTTTGAACGTCAGCTTTCAGATACCATCTGGTCTTAAGATGTGTGCTGTATTTGTTACACACTACAATTTCATTTCACTGAAATCTCCTAGCACAATTTGGTTCTGTGTTTGTGGCTTAGTCTTCGTAGATTCCAAAGTTCAAAATGTATTACATTACTTGCTACTTCCGCCAATCTTAAACCTGTTTGCGCACGTTTAGCTGTGCGATTACTCATAACTGTCAAGAGCACAATGACATTTTCATATGTCACGTGATAAATTGAACAACTTAACATGGGTTCACTCCATTTCGTTGCTAGTCAGGATACAATCACCTCCATGTATTAAAACACAAGATGGCTGTATATAATTTCCTGATAGGATTGTAATCCTCTAAACGACTTATCATATTAAACTGTGTTGTGAAGCGTTATGGACGGGGTGTCGACAAATTGGCTATCCTGGACCAATTGTCGTATTCTCTTCTACTTTTCAGCCCCTTGTGGAGCATAGGTCTTCAACAAACACTTTCCAAGTCGTTCTGTTTCTTGTCATTCTTTTAAGATCATTCCATGTCTTCCCCATCATCTTCATCTCTGCTTCTGTCTGTCTTCTCCAAGAATTTCTTGGTCTTCCTCTTTGTCTTTTGCCCTGGGGATTCAAAAAAAGGCATGTTGAGTAATACTCTCAGTTGGCTTCCGCAGTGTGTGTCCTATCCAGCGCCATCGTGCGTACGTACATTCCAGGTGCCAATTCTGGAGGAGTTTCGTACTGGCAATCCTTATTGTTAGCCCGTGTCGATGTTATACTTCTGTAACATATACGTAATCTCAATTATAATTATATATTATATATTTTTTTCTCATAACAGGTAAATTAATTTAAATATCTGGTAATGTTGTTAGCCTCAGATGGTAGGTGTACAACAGAGGTGAGATGCAGAATGGATCAGGTAAAAGCAGCTTTCTAAAAAAAAATTAGGAAGATACTGTGCAATCTATTTTTGACAACAGAAACAAGAAGTTCTTAAATGTTATGTAGAGTCAGTCTAAACATATGGATATGAATCAATGAAAAGAATGAGGGTTGTATGGCGAAGTGTTGACTCCTCACAAACAAATAGGTCGACGGACAAGGTAAAGTATGGCCACTAAAGACATATTCCCAAAACAGATTAAGACGCGACCAGTACCCTATATTGCTTTTGTCTAGGAACGAAACTACACTAACATTCTATTTGCCTAATTGCACTTTTATATTGTACCTGATTTGATAGGACACGAAGAACAAATTCTTTGGCATTTCTCAATCCAAATGAGTTCTTCTCCTTGAAGTTAAAACAATCATCGCCTTTGTATGCCCGCATTTACACAAACTTCTCGTGCTCTGTTTACATAGCACGATCGGATCACAATCTCAGTAGCAACATCAAGTGCCCCCTGGGAAGCTTCCCCGGCTAACGACAATTCATGCTGAGAGACGTTTTGCTGATAAAAAAAAAATATTTGTAGTCCTTGATATAGAACCGTTGATCAGAGGTTTAACAAGCCGCTATCGTAAAAACGATGTTGTTAATGAAACGTAGACCTGATACAGAATGTGTAAATTAGCAGTAGATAGTAGTGATAGTTTTTTCGGCCCTAAAACAACAACAAAAATAGGATTCTGGAATGTGCGAACAATGGCCGCTCCGACGAAACATGCACAGGTCGCGAGCGAGATGGACAGATACGATCTAGATATTTTAGGATTAAGCGAAATGCGCTGGCCTGGAACAGGTAGGAGATCTATTGATAATAAAATAGTAGTTTTTTCTGGAAGGGAAGATGGAAAACACCGTGAAGGAGTAGGCATAATGATGACAGACAAAGCTGCAAGAAGTTTATTAGAATGGGAACCGGTAAATAGCCGTCTGATACGAACACGATACAAAACAAAACATGGAAGACTTTCAATAGTTCAATGTTATGCGCCTACTAACGAAGCTGATGATGAAGTTAAGGATGATTTTTATAACCAACTGCAACAACTTATAAACAAAATACCAAAACACGATCTTTTAATTGTAATGGGAGACTTCAACGCCAAAGTAGGACAAGATAACGCAGGAGTGGAACATGTGATGGGGAGAGAAGGCTGTAATACAACAAGTCAGAATGGAGAAAGATTAATAGAATTATGTTTAATAGAAAATTTAGTTATAGGTGGGACATTATTTCCACATAAAAATATCCACAAAACAACATGGATATCTCCTGATGATAGAACATCAAATCAAATTGACCACCTATGTATTAAACAACAATTCAGATCATCATTAATAGATGTAAGAGCATACAGAGGTGCTGATGTTAATAGTGACCACAACCTGTGCATTGGGAAAATAAGATTAAAATTTAGAAACCAACAGAAGAGGTCAATTACACATAAAATTGATAGTCATAAACTGAAAGATGAAGCAATAAAGGAAAAGTTTAACATAGAGCTAAGTAATTGTTATTCAGCACTTGGTGAAATAGACTTAGATATCAATGAAATGTGGGACTCACAGAGCAAAATACTAATGACAGCAGCAGAAGCAAGTGCTGGACTGAAGAAAATGGAAAAACGAGCTTGGATCTCAGACACCACATGGAAATACATCAAAGAAAGAAGAGAAGCGAAGAGAGCCATGACTAATGTAAAGACAGATCTTGGAAAGGTTCTGGCAAAAGCAACATACAAAGAATTAGACAACAAAGTGAAAAGTTCGGCAAGAAGAGATACAAGAGCTTATATAGACAACTTGGCAGAGAAAGCAGAGACAGCTGCAATTACAGGAGACAGCAGAACTCTTTATACTGTACAAAAGATGCTGACAAACACCTATACATCCAGTGGAACACCAATTCTAGACAAATCTGGATTAATGCTAACAACAAGCGCAGACATAAAAGCCCGTTGGGCGGAACACTTCAAAGAAATTCTTAACCGTCCACTACCTCACAGTTTAATAGATTTTGAAGCTGAAACACCAGCAGCAGAATTAGATGTAAATTTAGATGACTTCACCTTGAGTGAAATAGAAACCACCTTAAAGCTAATGACCAATAACAAGGCTGCTGGAGAGGATAAGTTAACAGCTGAGATCCTCAAGGCAATTGATAGCCATAATTTAATACATCTCCAAAAAATGTTCAACATCATTTGGAAAACAGAGAAGACGCCTCATAAATGGAAAAAAGGAATCATTGTTAAGATCCCAAAAAAGGGCAATCTTAGAGATTGTAACAATTGGAGAGGCGTGACACTTTTGTCAGTTGCCTCAAAATTATTCTGTAAAATCATCCTAAATAGAATAAAGGATTCAATAGATACAGTAATGCGTGAAGAACAGGCTGGGTTTAGAAAAGGGAGAAGCTGTCTTGACCACATTTTCACTCTACGACTTATATTGGAGGAACACATTGAAAAGCAAAAACCTTTTGTACTTAACTTCATCGACTTCAAAAAAGCATTTGATAGTATTCATAGAGATTCTTTGTGGAAAATTCTGAAGCAATATGGCTTACCATCAAAAATCATAAATATTATCAAAGACATGTATGATGGTTACACATGTGCAGTTCGAACAGAGGAAGGACTGAGCGAATGTTTCCCAATAGAAACTGGGGTTAAACAAGGATGTATTTTATCGCCCTTGTTATTTGGAATTGTTATGGACTTCATAATGAAGAAATGCTGCACTGGTAATAAAGGCATCGAATGGATACAAGGAGACCATTTGGAGGACCTGGACTTTGCTGATGACATAGTTCTCATCAGCAATCAGATAAAAACGATGCAGGAAAACACAAATGAACTATCATCAATAGCCAGCAAAATTGGGCTTGAGGTCAATCATGAAAAGACTAAAGTCATGAAAAGTTTAATTCCAACAAGTGACAAAATATACATGGAAAACAAACCAGTAGAAGAGATCGATCACTTCATCTATCTTGGAAGTCACATTGATCGAGAAGGGGATACGAGCAAAGAAATTAGAATCAGACTGGCTAAAGCAGCAATGTCTTTCAGAAGCCTTGAAAAGTTGTGGAAATCAAAACTCATTAGCACAAACACAAAACTTAGGCTATTCAAATCAAATGTACTATCAACCCTTACGTATGCGTGTGAAAGCTGGAAAACAACAAGAGATATAGAAACAAAGTTGAACGCATTCGAAAATAAATGTCTAAGGAAAATACTTGGTATAGAATGGAACGAATTCAAAACAAACGAGGAAATTAGAGAAATCGCCAATCAACCACTAATATCTTCAGTAATAAAGAAAAGACGATGGTCATACGTTGGACATGTGATGAGAAGAGATAATAATCGAATAGCAAAGCAAGCCCTCATATGGGAAACAACAGGTAAAAGAAAAAGAGGAAGACCCAGGGAGACACTGAGAAGAACATTGATGAGAGAGGCAAGAGCAGCAGGAATCGGCTCCCTCAATGAGATAGAACTGCTTGCACAGAACAGAGACAGATGGCGAGATTTGATAAAATATCTTTAAAAGAAAACTGCTAGAACAAAAATTCATATAGGAGAAGGTGTATCTTGGTCTACGCCCTATGGGCCGGTTACGGCTCGAAAGGTCAATAGATAGATAGTCCTGGCAGCATATTATTATAGAGTTTAGGCAAGCACGGATAGTTATAATGTTTGTTTGAACACGATATCAATATTCTTTGAATCCTTCTCCGATAAGTGTAGGAACGATGACATATACATTGGAATCAAGGGTTACTGACAAATCACGATTGCTTCACGTGGAAATAGAACCAAACATGACAGCTTCATTAAGCTCAGCCGACACGAGAAGACCACGATATTTAGATTTGAAACATGCAACTCCGTGCACACCTACACGAGAAGACCACGATATTTAGATTTGAAACATGCAACTCCGTGCACACCTACACGAGAAGACCACGATATTTAGATTTGAAACATGCAACTCCGTGCACACCTACACGAGAAGACCACGATATTTAGATTTGAAACATGCAACTCCGTGCACACCTACACAAGAGAGGTTTATTGTGTTCATTTTTTGTAAAGCTGTCACCATACCTTATATGGGTGTACGTTACACTTCACTACTGGCTCCTCGCTAACAGCTTTACCGCAGCACTGCAATTATTTGCCTGTTCCCTACACAAGAGAGGACTCAGTGACTTTGTAATATACAATAGTGATGTATCTAGAGGCCCCAGAGCCATATATTACAGGGTTGCAGCACTCTTAACTCACTAAGACCAAAAATATGGCCTACATAAATAACCCTGCCATGACAAACTATGGGGAACCTTGTTCGTGACCCATGATGGTTAAACGTCTAAATGCATAGCAGTAACTGATCTCTGAAGAAGAAGAAGAGTAAGGAAAAGGAGATGAAGGAGAAGAGTAAGAAAAAGGAGAAGAAGTAGAAGAGTAAGAAAAAGGAGATGAAGGAGAAGAGTAAGAAAAAGGAGAAGAGGTAGAAGAGTAAGAAAAAGAAGATGAAGGAGAAGAGTAAGAAAAAAGGAGAAGTAGTAGATGAGTAAGAAAAAGGAGATGAAGGAGAAGAGTAAGAAAAAGGAGAAGTAGTAGATGAGTAAGAAAAAGGAGATGAAGAAGAAGAGTAAGAAAAAGGAGAAGAAGTAGATGAGTAAGAAAAAGGAGATGAAGGAGAAGAGTAAGAAAAAGGAGAAGAAGTAGAAGAGTAAGAAAAAGGAGATGAAGGAGAAGAGTAAGAAAAAGGAGAAGTAGTAGATGAGTAAGAAAAAGGAGATGAAGGAGAAGAGTAAGAAAAAGGAGAAGTAGTAGATGAGTAAGAAAAAGGAGAAGAAGTAGATGAGTAAGAAAAAGGAGATGAAGGAGAAGAGTAAGAAAAAGGAGAAGAAGTAGAAGAGTAAGAAAAAGGAGAAGAAGTAGAAGAGTAAGAAAAAGGAGATGAAGAAGAAGAGTAAGAAAAAGGAGAAGAAGTAGATGAGTAAGAAAAAGGAGAAGAAGAAGAAGAGTAAGAAAAAGGAGAAGAAGTAGATGAGTAAGAAAAAGGAGAAGAGGTAGAAGAGTAAGAAAAAGGAGATGAAGAAGAAGAGTAAGAAAAAGGAGAAGAAGTAGAAGAGTAAGAAAAAGGAGATGAAGAAGAAGAGTAAGAAAAAGGAGAAGAAGTAGATGAGTAAGAAAAAGGAGAAGAAGAAGAAGAGTAAGAAAAAGGAGAAGAAGAAGAAGAGTAAGAAAAAGGAGAAGAAGTGGATGAGTAAGAAAAAGGAGATGAAGGAGAAGAGTAAGAAAAAGGAGATGAAGAAGAAGAGTAAGAAAAAGGAGAAGAAGTGGATGAGTAAGAAAAAGGAGATGAAGAAGAAGAGTAAGAAAAAGGAGATGAAGAAGAAGAGTAAGAAAAAGGAGATGAAGAAGAAGAGTAAGAAAAAGGAGAAGAAGTAGATGAGTAAGAAAAAGGAGAAGAAGAAGAAGAGTAAGAAAAAGGAGAAGAAGTGGATGAGTAAGAAAAAGGAGAAGAAGAAGAAGAGTAAGAAAAAGGAGATGAAGAAGAAGAGTAAGAAAAAGGAGATGAAGAGGAAGAGTAAGAAAAAGGAGATGAAGAAGAAGAGTAAGAAAAAAGAGATGAAGAACCAAAAGTCTTTAACAAAAGACGATCATCCTAACCTCAACGCTACACCTATACCTCATACTAACATAAGCAAATAGTCTCCATGTTGCAATGGAAGACATGTCTCCGAGCTCGTGTTTCAGAACTGCCCAACCACAGCGACCTGCAATATTAAACATGGCCAATTGGTGCTGAGATGGTGTACCAACAGGTGTAGACATTGTTGAACTACGGGGCTGCCGAGCCAACCTGGAACAGACAACCAGCTTAATGTTAACGACTGAAAACTTCAAGATATCGTGACAGGTCTTGTCACTGCATCTAGATGGACTCAGGCACTAGAGTGAGGTCGACGAATTCCACAACTCTTCACTTCAAGCCAACTCACATTTTCATTTATCAGACAGCAACTGCTAATTATTGTTATATGGCGTCGAGCTGCAACATCTACAAGATGATCTTAAGAAGTGTCGTCTTATATGGCGGTTTGCTTGCAGAAAGTTCACGGTATACAAGATGAACTTAAGAAATGTCTTATATGGCGGTTTGCTTGCAGAAAGTTCACGGTATACAAGATGAACTTAAGAAATGTCTTATATGGCGGTTTGCTTGCAGAAAGTTCACGGTATACAAGATGAACTCAAGAAATGTCTTATATGGCGGTTTGCTTGCAGAAAGTTCACGGTCTATCAGATAGACTCAAGAAATGTCTTATATGGCGATTTGCTTGCAGAAAGTTAACGATCTATAAGATGGACTCAAGAAATGTCTTATATGGCAGTTTGCTTGCAGAAAGTTAACGGTCTATCAGATAGACTCAAGAAATGTCTTATATGGCGGTTTGCTTGCAGAAAGTTAACGGTCTATAAGATGGACTCAACAAATGTCTTATAAAGCGGTTTTCAGAAAATTCAACGTCTGCAAGGTGGACTAAATAAACGCTTAAAGATAAGCTTAAAATCACATTAGCAGCCTCCGGTAACTATCTTGATATTGGGAAAATGTGAAACAAGAAGGAACAACTTAGCCCACATCTATTTGCCGGGAATCTGCACCTTGTGAAATATCCAAAAGAAAATCAATCGAACAGTAGATACAGGCTAGTAAGATTCCAACAGGTTAGCAAGACTCGTGGAAGGCTAGAAAGACTCGTGAAAGGCTAGAAAGACTCATGAAAGGCTAGAAAGACTCATGAAAGACTAGAAAGATTCGTGAAAGGTTAGAAAGGGTCGTGAAAGGTTAGAAAGGGTCGTGAAAGATTAGAATGGGTCGTGAAAGACTAGAAAAGGTCGTGAAAGGCTAGAAAGGGTCGCAAAAGGCTAGGAATGGTTGTAAAAGGCTAGAAAGGGTTATGAAAGTAAATAAAGGGTCGTGAAAGGCTAGAAAGTGTCGTGAAAGGCTAGAAAGTGTCGTGAAAGGCTAGAAAGTGTCGTGAAAGGCTAGAAAGTGTCGTGAAAGGCTAGAAAAGGTCGAGAAAGGCTGGAAAGTGTCGTGAAAGGCTGGAAAGTGTCGTGAAAGGCTAGAAAGTGTCGTGAACGGCTGAAAAGTGTCGCGAAAGGCTGGAAAGTGTCGTGAAAGGCTAGAAAGTGTCGTGAAAGGCTGGAGAGGGTCGTGAAAGACTATAAAGTATCGTGAAAGATTAGAAACGTTCGTGAAAGACTAGAAAAAGTCGTGGAAGGCTAGAAAGGGTCGTGAAAGGCTAGAAAGGGTCGTGATAGGCTAGAAAGGGTCGTGAAAGGCTAGAAAGGGTCGTGAAAGACTATAAAGACACGTGCAAGGCCAGAAAGACGTTTGAAAGCCTAGAAAGACACGTTATGGACTCGCGGAAGGTTTAATTCCCCACCAGTGCAACTATTACATGTCAATATTCTCCTAAAATTGTTGCAAGCCATCGTGGGATTTAACAGCCATATTTGTACACACAGAGAAAACTAACAACTGGCTGAAATGAATGGTCAGCACCGTCTGTGACGGACGAACAACAACAATCGATCAAGCATAAAACATCACAAAAACGTTGAAGCAGTTCTTCTATGCTAACACGTGATCATTACGTCATATTTACAAAATGACTGTTTTGCAGTAACTCTCTTTTCACAATTTCTCCATCCCCTTGAAATCCACCAATCAGCATTCAGGAAACTGCCGCCATTAGTCCCCGAGTTATCAATTGTTTAATATCAATATTTGGAGGCGAAGGCGCGCCCCCCCAGCACCAGAGCTGGAAGTCGTCAGTGACTCACAACTGATGGCTTGCGCCAGGATCGGTGAACCAGAACCATCCAGACCCTGCTACACCTCTTCGTGGTGCCTCTAGAAACAGACTAACCTGTCTAGTCTGGCCAAGCGAGCAGGGATCGAAGTGGGAAGACGAACCCGGTACACAAAAAAGCGTCGGCTGAAATCGGATGTGTTGGGCCGAAAGGCGCAGATATCACAGTGTTACACTGCAAACTGCAACACAACGTAACTACGTCCACTTAACGTCCTTTTAAGGGCGGATGACGAGGAGGAAGTCTACGGTTCGTATCCGTTAGAATACCTCAAATCATCGGACGAACGCATCATCATCATCATCATCATATCAATATTTGCTGATTCATTTGCTTAAATGTCACATATACACATGCAATATTGACAATCTCCCCACATCGATTTTTTTCAACTTTATTATACCTTTCTAATCGTCTTTGCTATTTACTTATTTTTGCTGCTATTCAGTTAATGTGTTTGCTAGTTTGTACGGAGGATATACTTTATTGATTTGTATATTTGTTAACTGCTTTGTTAGTTATCTGGTACTTTCATGATTTGTATATTTGTTAACTGCTTTGTTAGTTATCTGGTACTTTCATGATTTGTATATTTGTTAACTGTTTTGTTAGTTATCTGGTACTTTCATGATTTGTATATTTGTTAACTGCTTTGTTAGTTATCTGGTACTTTCATGATTTGTATATTTGTTAACTGTTTTGTTAGTTATCTGGTACTTTCATGATTTGTATATTTGTTAACTGTTTTGTTAGTTATCTGGTAATTTCCTTGTTCCACTCCTCATTAGTTTAATGTAAGTTGGCAGGTTGATTGGCTAGCTGGTTGCTAGATATACCGGTTGATTGTTAGGTTGTTTAATATGTTGGTTGGTTGTCTGGTTATTTAATATGTTTGTTGTCTGGTTATTTAATATGTTGGTTGATTGGCTAGCTGGTTGCTAGATATACCGGTTGATTATCTGGTCGTTTAATATCTTGGTTGATTGGCTAGCTGGTTGCTAGATATACCGGTTGATTATCTGGTTGTTTAATATGTTGGTTGGTTGTCTGGTTATTTAATATGTTTGTTGTCTGGTTATTTAATATGTTAGTTGGTTATCTGGTTATTTAATATGTTGTTTGTCTGGTTATTTAATTTGTTGGTTGATTGTCTGGTTATTTAATATGTTGGTTCTCTGGTTATTTAATATGTTGGTTGTCTGGTTAATCAATATGTTGTTTGTCTGGTTATTTAATATATTGGCTGATTGTCTGGTTATTTAATATGTCGATTGTCTGGTTATTTAATATGTTGGTTGTCTGGTTATTTAATATGTTGATTGATTATCTGGTTACTTAATATGTTGGTTTATTGTCTGGTTATTTAATATGTTGATTGATTGTCTGGTTATTTAATATGTTGGTTGATTGTCTGGTTATTTAATATGTTGGTTGGTTGTCTGGTTATTTAAAATGTTGATTGATTATCTGTTGATTTAATATGTTGATTTATTGTCTGGTTATTTAATATGTTGGTTGTCTGGTTATTTAATATGTTGGTTGGTTATCTGGTTATTTAATATGTTGATTGGTTGTCTGGTTATTTAATATGTTGGTTGATTGTCTGGTTATTTAATATGTTGGTTGATTGTCTGGTTATTTAATATGTTGGTTGGTTTTCTGGTTATTTAATATGTTGGTTGGTTGTCTGGTTATTTAATACGTTGGTTGGTTGTCTGGTTATTTAATATGTTGGTTGGTTGTCTGATTAGAGCCTTGGTAGCGCAGTAGGTAGCGCGTCAGTCTCATAATCGTACTTTACCTTACACGGCCACCAAGTTTCTCATTTCTGGCTGTGCCCAACTTAACTCCCATTTCCATCATCCGAAGAAGTGACGTGGATCTGTGTTTGTCGAAGTCCTGTGCTCTTCCCACATCTCGGAGGGCATTGATGATGTCCGCCCGATCCATTGGTTGCCCGTCCTCAACGACAGCGCAGCTAGCCAACCTGTCCGCCCTTTCATTTCACCGTACTCCCGCATGTCCAGGGACATAGACAAAGGTGACCTTACGTATTTTGGATTTCAGCAACGACTCTACCCATTGCATGCGTACAGAGCCTGCCTCCACTTTTTTTATCATGCTCATTGAATCACTCAGTATACATGCGTGGGTGTAGTCTTGTGACTAACCATTTGAATGCCTTGGTCACTGCCATCACCTCCATTGTCATGCTACTTGTGGTCATGACGTAAACAATTAGACTTAATCAGATGGGGATCATAGACATCAAGATGGGGATCAGAGACATCAAGATGGGGATCAGAGACATCAAGATGGGGATCAGAGACATCAAGATGGGGATCAGAGACATCAAGATGGGAATCAGAGACATCCAGATGGGGATCAGAGACATCAAGATGGGGATCAGAGACATCAAGATGGGGATCAGAGACATCAAGATGGGGATCAGAGACATCAAGATGGGGATCAGAGACATCAAGGTAGTAACAAAAAGCGCAGTAATAACAATAAGAACAATAATATATTTTAGACAAAGGTAAGAATTTTTAAAAAATGGAACAACATTATCGTGACACTAGTGTAAGGTATAGCTCATATAGAGTTAGTGCCCTTTTTGTTTAACCATGACCACATTTTTGGGTAATGTGATCAACACTACACCAATACCGTCTTTCTTCAACTAAAAAAATATTTATGTTGCCCAATTTAAGAGTGAGTGAACTCAGAAGTGAGTTGGTCAAGTAATAGGACGTGACCTTTTGACCTCAGTAGACCAGTTCAACAACAACTGCTTTATCGCAGCTCTGTTGCAAGGGAAATAACTGTGCCAGACACTTGTACTCTGTGCATACATGACAGTCATCACTGAACTCGAAAGAAGTTCTTCTATTATCTATTTGATATCACTTTGTATCAATCAGAAGGAATGTAACTGACATGGTAGCACAATTCGCTAGTAAAAACACGTTTTAGAACATTTGCGTGTACAAATATCAAGCTATAACTGCAGCACACCAAAACAACTCCATCATGAATTATTTCATTGCAGAGGCGGCCCTGTGGTTGCTGGCACCCTGGACAAGATGAACTTCGGCGCCGTTATTTCTTGTTTGCGTTTGCTCGGTGACTAAAGGATTACGCCTCTTCTTCATCTGCCTTTAAAAGAACGTTAAGTGGGCGTGTCTGCGTTGTGATGTGGTTTGCAGTATAACTGTGATATTTGTGTCTTTCGGCCCAACACATCTAACCTCAACACAACATTTTTGAGTACCGGTCTGTCTTCCCTCTTCGATCCCTACTTACTTTGCCAGACTAGACAGGTTAGTCTGTTACTGGAGGTACCATGGAGAGGTGGAGCAGGGTCTAGATGGTTCTGGTTCACCGATCCTGACACAAGCCATCAGCTGTGGGTCGCTGACAACTTCCAGATCTGCTGCTGAAAGGCGCGCCTTTCTCTCCGGCGCCATTTATAATATTTTATTTATTATTTTTACTTTTTCTTTATTTTTGGAAGATCCTTGATAGCGCCCCTAAACACATAGCACGCCCCGGGCAACTGTCCGAGTTTCAGGTACCTTGAGCCGGCCCTGTTGCACTGACAGGTAACTGAACAATGTTGCAGTGGAATTAGATGACATGTTCATATATTTGTGTACATCTTTCCCTTTTAATTTATTGACATTATTTTACTTGTGTATGTTTTTCCCATCTAATTCACAAAGATCCCATTTATATATCGCTTCTTCTTTATTTCAGCTCCCTGTGGAGCATAGGTCTTCAACAAACACTTTCCAAGCCGTTCTGTTTCTTGCCATTCTTTGATCATTCCATGTCTTTCCCCTCATCTTCATCGCTGCTTCCACTTGTCTTCTCCAATAATATTTTGGTCTTCCTCTTTGTCTCTTCCACTGGCGATTCCAAAACAGTGTCCGTCGTTTAATACTCTATTTGGCTTCCGCAGTGTGTCCTATCCTGCGTCATTGCCTCCGTTGCATCTCTTTGTTCACTGCTATTTGACTGATGAATAGTGACTTATATTTCATTACCATCTTATTCACAAAGATTAATATATTTTACATATATTTCTCTTAAAATCTACTAACATTAATGTAATTTTACATATATCTTTTCTTATAATTTACTGTCAGAATACTTCTCTTTACTGGAAGAGATTGGCAATGAACCATATTTAGCTGTCATTCTCATGGCATCTGGGACTAACACAAAGCTAAAGTATATCTCAGTAGAGATGAATATTACTTATTTATTACTATTTAATAGAGAGCTTATATCCAATATTAGTGAAAAGAACCATCATCATTTTTTGGCCATGTAATGAGAAGAGAACAGCTGGAATATATTGTAACAACTGGAAAAATTGAGAGACGAAGAGATAGAGGGAAGCAAAGAGAAAAATTAACAGACAGCTTAAGAGAATGGGTTGGCAGAAGGTCAACAACAGTTGTGGAGAGACATGATCACCTACGCCAGCAGGCCCGATACTTGATGATGATGATGATCATGTCTTAATAACTTTAATAGTAACCTATCTGTACAATAAAGTGCCCTTTTAATTTGTATTTTTGCAAGCCATGTGGTTGAGAAAGCATCAAAATATCACTGTATGTAAATAGGGAGAATTGGACAAACTGCATTGTTCTCTTGTTACTGAAACACGTAGCAGAAGCACGTTCAATGAGCTACTTTCATTCTGCCGTAAACCTTTGACAGTAGGCTAGAGCTGTACAGATATTTAGAGCTATAAGTTGACGATTTATGACAAGAGTGAAACAATTAATCAATTCAGAGGAAGAGGTATGTTTACAGCACTCGGAAAAAAAATGACAAATAATCAAGAACAGAAAAGCCGAGTTGGTAGTATTCCCGAGCGTTTGGCTTTTCGTGGCAAGGCGCTGTGCCAATGAGTACGGGTTCGACCCTGCTTCGGACCATATATTGATCTTTGTTTTTTTTCTGTTGATTATTTGTCATTTTTTCCGAGTGCTGTAAACATACGTCTTCCTCTGAATTGATTCGCTGATTATCGCCTCGGAAGTTTCCCTCTTTAATAATATTCATTTATTATTATTTGTCTGAAGCAATGAACACTGTCTTCATCGCAGAGCATACTCGAGCTCTACTTATTTTTCCTTTCAACTCCCTTTGGAGCATAGGTTTTCAACAAAACACTTTCAACTCTCTGTGGAGCATAGGTTTTCAACAAACACTTTCAACTCTCTGTGGAGCATGGGTTTCAACAAACACTTTCAACTCCCTTTGGAGCATAGGTTTTCAACAAACACTTTCAACTCCCTGTGGAGCATAGGTTTTCAACAAACACTTTCAACTCCCTTTGGAGCATAGGTTTTCAACAAACACTTTCAACTCTCTGTGGAGCATAGGTTTTCAACAAACACTTTCAACTCTCTGTGGAGCATAGGTTTTCAACAAACACTTTCAACTCCCTGTAGAGCATAGGTTTTCAACAAACACTTTCAACTCCCTGTGGAGCATAGGTTTTCAACAAACAATTCTCAAGCCGTCCTGTTGTTTGCCATTTTCTTAAGGCTATTTAATATATATCCTATACTCTTCATTTCTTTCTCAAATAGTAGGTTTGTCGTATAATACTTACAATTGCTTTCTGCAGTGTGTGCCCTATCCAGCGCCATCGACCTTTGCTTATTTCTTTGTCATTTATATAGATATATTTGTCTAGTAATGTACCATAGTTCTAAGTTTGTGATTTTGTCCTGCCATCTTCATCCTTTTATACGGCGCAAGCATCCATTAATGAAAGTCTGTGTCTTCGTGATTGTCATATTTGTTGTTCTCCATGTTTCACAGCCATATAACAGCACTCATTTAACATTGTAGTTGAAAATTGGTATTTTTGTAAAGTAAAAAAGTAAAGAGCCACGTCACGCCAAGTGACGTATAGGGAAAATGGTGTTAGTGACCATCAATTTTACAGACCTTCAGCACATGATTTTTGGGGTAATGGGGTCGGTATTACGCCCGTACCGCTTTACTTTCCCAGAAAAAATCCGGTACCCATTTAAGGCTGGGTGAACCCGGTAGCCGTCGGTTGGGATCGAACCCTACCTCTTGTCCTTTGTAGTCAAGTTCACTAACCACCGAGCTATCGTGGCTCCCCGTATTCTTGTATTTAACCTAAATTATTAGGATCTCCATGTGTTTCCTAGTGCAATTAAGACCCCTCTTGCTTTGAAGCAGCGCTTAATCGCTAACTGATGTTTTATATTTGCCTGGCTCAAGTCCTGGGTGGGCAGAAATCCACAGCCATCACAGCATGAAAGAGTTGAAGGGAAGGACCTCGCTGATGACTGATGGATCAATCAACCAATTAACCTGCCGGAAGAAATTCACAATAACCTGTATCACGGAGCAGTCAGGATAACGTATCACTGAATCTTGTGCGATCGAATTTATTATATGATGGACGCTTTCAAATAACTCGGGGATCGGCATCGATCATCGCCAAGGAAATGAGTTAAGACCCTCCACTCAAACCAGACCTGATACGCTACATCAACACGTGACACCGAGGTCAAATAAGTCGCACACAAAACAGCAATTGTGGCCACGAATTTCGCTCCCATTCAACACAGTAATCAATACAAAGAACGGCTGATATATGAAGGTGCTATTGTCGCTATGATGGGAGATAACTCACACAGGGCCATAATCACATGTTTGAAATCATTAAAGGAATATTGACATTGTGGTAAAGAAATGGAATATATTGTGTCACAACTGGAAAAATTGAGGGACGAAGAGGTAAGGGGAAGCAAAGAGAACAGATACCAGACAGCTTAAGAGAATGGCTTAGCAGAAGGTCAACAACAGAAATGATAAATAACTGTCGAGGTTGAGAGTTGTGTAGAAACATGATCACCTACGCCAGCAGGCATGTTACTAGATGGTGATGATGAAAGCTAATGTAGAAACCTTAGCCTCAATAGTAAAAAAAATAAAAACAGACGTAATAGTCGTAACAAAAAGAAAACAGAAAAACAGTCGTAACAAAAATAAAAAGTAAAAACAGACGTAATAGTCGTAACAAAAAGAAAACAGTCGTAACAAAAATAAAAAGTAAAAACAGACATAATAGTCGTAACAAAAAGAAAACAAAAAAAAACAGTCGTAACAAAAATAAAAAGTAAAAACAGACGTAATAGTCGCAAGAAAAAGAAAAGCAGACGTAATAGTCGTAACAAAAAGAAAACAAGAAAAACAGTCGTGTGCAATCAAAAAAAGAAAAAAAACAGAAACGATCAAAACGTGTGCTCTAAACATGAGATTTTACTGTAAATTATGTTCATTTTCTAACAAACCTCTCAATGGATTGCGTCTTACAAGTTACGGGTTCAGTGAGCGCCAGATGGTGCTAAGATTGTGTAGAGAGCATGTGAAATTTGCCTTTTTAAACGGTGAGTTGATTACAACAAATGTGGGTATTGTAAAATCCTAAAAATTAGGAGAACCGTGACAATCATATTTTTTATATATCTCAAAGAAGCAAAAATCTTTCCTAAAAGCCTGACAGAAAAAGGGGGGGGGGGGGGGGAATCAGACTTTATGTCGGTGAAAAAATAAGATTTCATGAAAAAGAATTACAGAAATTCATCCAACAGTTTCCGAGATAATTAATAAACTATGTTGGCATGAATTTCTAAACGAACTATACAAATATATGAATCCTTATGCATGGCTCATAGCCTCGTGATGCGGCACAGATTTCAGCCAGTTTTACTTTTGGCCTCCTTGGAATATTCTGTGGCTCCCCCGTGGGGGCATTAGATAGCTCCCGATTGAGAAGCACTGCTGTAGACCACCCAGTCCCAACTGTTTATAACATGTCGTGACGCGTGCATTTCATGAATTAATTAGTGATCGCATTAGTCAGTCTACCAGACGTCTACATCACAAATGTCAGTGAGCGATATATAAGTTCATATTTCAATCTTTCCTATGACAGTTATACCAAGCTACAGGCAACTTGAGAAATTGAAACTAATAAAAAATAAATCATTCTTCAATATCGTTTTAGCTGATGAAGAGTGGTAAGTAATCCCTGGTTGAAGACAGAAGTTTCAGATTCTCTCCCTTTGTCCGCCATCTTTTCTTGAAATTCGCCTAATTTCTCTACAGAACTGCATCTCCTTTCCCAAATTTTTTTCCTCCTTTCCCATATTTTCCTTCACATTTACATATTGATTATTCACAATTCGCACGCAAACATTAAACCGTCCTTGATTTGACTACAAGGCCGGATTTAGACATAAGCTAAATAAGCTATAGCTTAGGGGCTACACAATCCGAGGTGACTCAAAAATTTTCAGAATTTATTTTTGGGACAACACTTTCTTTAATCGAATTTGCGTTCCCGTTTCAAATTCCTCGCTATTGATCCGCCTGGTCGAAAATTATTTACAAGAAATTGTGTCGCAAAGAGAGTGAGATAAAAAAAAAAAAAGACATCGGGAATCATTAACCCTGCAATGTATACGAGAGCCCACAGCATACAAGACGTTTTATAACTTTCGATAACAAACGTATGTCTTTCAAGTGTTGACTAGATAAAGGGGGGACCTCAAAGTTTTATTTAGCCTAGGGCCTAGCCAAGTCGAAACCATTTGTATGTAAACCACCTTATGTGGCTGTGATTTACTATTTCGTGATTAATATTAAAAGCTATGGATTGCAGAGAATATATGTTAATACATCAAACCTGGTACTGAATAAGTAAATTGTCACATTCTATTTTCAAATAAATTTCAATTGAATTCAACAGTGTTACAAGACGAATAGGCTTCTAAAGAATTTGACACCCTGGATTGATTCTTCCTTCGACATCTCTCCCACTGACTTTTTAATCCCACTAATCCCTCTTTTGTGTTAGTATTTTACTGGCTTGTCACTAGGGCAGTCACTTGTACTCTGTTTCCTTTCATTTAGTTTGTTGTTTGTCCGCGAACTTGAATCTTCAATTCCCTTCAATGTAAGCATTGATGAACGACTGAATGGCGACACTTCAGTTCCTTGCTTAGATTGTAATCCCTCAAACCTACTTTACTTATCCAGTAAACATGAGCTCTGAAGCGTCACGGGGCTGCAATGTCCTGGGCCAAGTGTCGTACTGGTGGTTATTGTTGTTACTATGGACACGTTGGCAGTGCAATGACAATGACCGGCAAATAACTCTATTATTGTGTGTTAGCCTGCATCGATGTCGAACTTATGTAATATATACAACCACTCAATTATAATTATATAGAATAGATATGTTCTACTATATATGGGGGAGCCACAATAGCTCAGAGGTGAACTGGACTACAAAGGACAAGAAGTAGGGTTCTATCCCAACCGACGGCTTCCCGGTTCACCCAGCCTTTAATGGGTACTGGATTTTATTCTGGGAAAGTAAAGCGGCACGGGCGTAATACCGACCCCATTACCCCAAAAATCATGTGCTGAAGGTCTGTAAAATATATGGTCACTAACACCATATTCCCTATACGCCACTTGGCGTGACGGGGGCTCTTCACTTTTCTTCTGTATATGGCCTTGTCGACCTGACAGACGATCGTTAGCAGGCAATGATGGTTTGTCAGTAGCTTGGTGATGTGTTAGTGTCTTATGCTTGATATCGTTTACAGAAGAGCTTTTCTCGTAGCTGAATCTGATATATTGGATAGACAAATACAAAAATAAAATTTTCAACTCCAATGTTAAGTCAGTCCTATTATATGGCCGTGAAACATGGAGAACAACAAAATTTACAATCATGAAGATATAGACTTTCATTAATGGATGCTTACTGACAAACTCACTGACATAGAAATTATGGAAATGTACCAGTCAAATACCAATGGATAAAGAGATACAGCACTGGATAGGACACACAATGCGGAAGCCAACTAAGAGTATTATACAAGAGGTCATTTTTGGAATCCCCAGGGGAAAAGACAAAGAGGAAGACTAAGGAATTCTTGGAGAAGACAGATAGAAGCAGCGATGAAGATGATGGGGAAGACATGGAATGATCTTAAAAGAATGGCAAGAAACAGAACGACTTGGAAAGTGTTTGTTGAAGACCTATGCTCCACAGGGAGCTGAAAGGTAGAAGAGAGAGATAAATCCCAGCACAGAATGAACAAGATACATTGGTGCATGATCTCTTCTTTCTTCTCTTGTGTCTTTTGTCTTTTCATTTTAACATCATCACTTGCTCGCATGTTGCTGCGCCGTTTTGTGTGTGTGTGTGTGTGTGTGTGTGTGTGTGTGTGTGTGCGTGCGTGCGTGCGTGCGTGCGTGCGTGTGTGTGTGTGTGTGTGTGTGTGTGTGTGTGTGTGTGTGTGTGTGATATCTCCATGTTTTATTATCTGGCACCAGATTTTCACAAGTTTTAAAATTGTTATTTCAAGATCGTTAACTAAATAAATATCAATATAATTGTTACTGTTATATTGTCCATCTCATTCTCCGTCGTCCACCGACCATTCTGCCAAATCGTCATTTGTTACTAGCACAGACTGAAGAACACCTATGATGAGATCGTCGAGCTTCATAGTTTTCACTTTTCTCTGCGTTAGATGCGTGGAAATGGTGCAAGTCGTCTATGATGGCATCGATTTTCATTCTGTCTTTTCTAGTGAAATTAAAGTTTTTTTTAATTTTTACTAATCATCATCATCATCGCGTGCCTTCTCCGCAACGAAGGTTGGCTACCATGGATCGCCATTCTACTCTGTTTCTTGCTTTGATGGTGCAGGCTGACATAGATTGATTTGTCCATCTTTTGATGTTACTCGTCCATGTTAGTCTTGGTCTACCTCTGCCTCTTTTACCTTGTATTTTTCCTTCCAATATTACTTTTAGTAGGCTGTTGTGTCTTTTAACATGCCCCAAAAATTTCATTTGTCTTGTCTTAATTGTATTTAGTAGTTCTCTTTTTATTTTCAGTTGTTTTAAAACTTCATCGTTTGTTATCTCTTGTTTCCATCCAATTCTACCTATTCTTCTATAAATCCACATTTCAAAGGTTTCAATTTTCTGTTCTGTTTTCTTGTCTAATTTTTACTAAACCTTTCATATATCGTGATGTATTTCCTATTTAAAGATCATGTTTGACACTAGTACATTATTTCATTATTTTAAAAACAACAACACTATTGTAAATGTCTCGAGTCCCTCTCTTAGAACTCATTAGAAGCCGTGCTGTTGTTAGAACTGACCTACTGAAGACAAGATTTGATCTTTATCGGCCGCTTCTAGGTTCACCCAGCCTTAAATGTATACTGGAATTTTGCTCCAACTATCGTGTGCTGCTCACATATCCCCCTAACTGTAGCAAATGTTAAAATCAAAGATAAAGCTGGGCACTAACACCATTGTCCCAACACGTCACACTCGAGAGGTGTCGTTTATTTTGGAGCGTTCTTCAGCTTTCACTTCTAGCAGAAGTCCCTAGAGACTAGGAACTGAATTTTGCGTGTTAATCCGCTTTTTTCTAGACAGCCGTATGACAGGGGTCCCTCCGCCGCTAAGGCAGACAACTCCGTCTTCGGAGGCACTCATTTTTTTCCCTCGATGAGCAATTGACGTTTCAAGCCGGGCCTCGCTGCTGAGACCAGGGGTGGTCGCCGCAAAGAGAAATCAGAAATAAAAATCTCAACTGGTGCAACTCGGATTTGAACTCACAATTTCTCTGTCTGGAGACCGGCGTCTTGCCTCGGGACCAACCAGTCACCCACAGAAACATGTTAAATGCAGCAACGAAAATTTACAGAGAGATACCATCAATGTATTCAGCGTCCATTAGCACTCGGATCACTAGTTTACACAGAACACTAACTACATAGCACTGACAAATAGACATAATTAAGGAAATATAACAAACGTGTATTAATCTTTCTCTAAAACATGAGTGCATGTTCTCTATTTGTTCTAAACGAATAATCATTTCTTGTTTAAAAAACATGGAACAACTTTCATCGTGTTTATATCAACATCTTGGTGGAGAGACGAACAGTGTGGGCTAGTCTTGCAGCATCCTGCGAAGCTCATCATCATCATCTTCACCTGCGGAGCTAGTACTGCAAAACTTGGGAACTATGTCATCATCATCATCAAGTGCCGGGCCTGCTGGTGTAGGCGATCATGTCTCTCTACAACTTTCGATCTCGACAGTTATTTATCATTTCTGTTGTTGACCTTCTGCCAAGCCATTCTCTTTAGCTGTCTGGTATCTTTTCTCTTTGCTTCACTCTATCTCTTCGTCCCTCAATTTTCTCAGTTGTTACAATATATTCCAGCTGTTCTCTTCTCATTACATGGCCAAAAAATGATGATTGTTTCTTCTTAATATTGGAAATTAGCTGTCTTTTTTGCTTTGGCCAATTCAGAACTTTTCATTACTCTTCTTAGCTGTCCAAGGCATTCTCAACATTCTTCTGTAAAACCACATTTCTACACACTCCAGTGATTTTCTTGTCTGTTGTCCTATTGTCCATGATTCACATCCATATGTTAAGACTGGCTCTACATAACATTAAGAACTCTTTTTCTTGTTTCTACTGTCAAAAATGGATTGCATAGTATCTTCCTCATTTTTTGGAAAGCTGCTTTTGCCTGATCCCTGTAGTCGCCCTGTAAAAAGCAGCATAGCATATATACCAATGGCTGTTTTGTGCATCACTCGACAAGGAATTTAAGAATAATTTGTAAAACATGGCAGTTGTTATTTTTAAAACAATTAATATTAAGCATATAATTTTTATATCAGATTTATGGGAAAATACTTCTAATAACAAATTATAATACATTTTATTGCGAAACAAATTAAATACGAACAAAATCCTATGTATACAATTCATCTTCTAAATAAACATTTTCTCCAACAAAAATGTTCGGTTTCAAAACGTCCATGAGAACGTTTCCCAGAAGTTACATCTAAAAATAGCTTGGTGTCATGGCATGGCAAACAGTCAACAACAGAAGTGATAGGATGCACTGTAGAAAGAAGATTGTGGAAGGACACGATCGCCTACATTAACCGGTATGGCACATGATGATGATGACAACTAGAATTAACATAACTCTATGTATACATTAGCCATAGTCTAGTAGGCTATTCATTAGTATACATTAGTCATAGGCTATTCATTAGTATACATTAGTCATAGACTATTCATTAGTATACATTAGTCATAGACTATTCATTAGTATACATTAGTCATAGACTATCATTAGTACACATTGGTCATAGACTATTCATTAGTATACATTGGTCATAGGCTATTCATTAGTATACATTGGTCATAGACTACTCATTAGTATACATTAGTCATAGACTATTCATTAGTACACATTGGTCATAGACTATTCATTAGTATACATTAGTCATAGGCTATTCATTAGTATACATTAGTCATAGACTATTCATTAGTATACATTGGTCATAGACTATTCATTAGTATACATTGGTCATAGGCTATTCATTAGTATACATTGGTCATAGACTACTCATTAGTACACATTGGTCATAGACTATTCATTAGTACACATTGGTCATAGACTACTCATTAGTACACATTGGTCATAGACTACTCATTAGTATACATTGGTCATAGACTACTCATTAGTACACATTGGTCATAGACTATTCATT
Organism: Megaustenia siamemsis; assembly: GCA_032433765.1. NCBI lineage: Eukaryota > Metazoa > Mollusca > Gastropoda > Stylommatophora > Ariophantidae > Megaustenia > Megaustenia siamemsis. Next base: position 91,024,065 of record JAVIAB010000139.1, on the reverse strand, counting down.
AGTATACATTAGTCATAGACTATTCATTAGTATACATTGGTCATAGACAACTCATTAGTACACATTAGTCATAGACTATTTATTAGTACACATTGGTCATAGACTACTCATTAGTACACATTGGTCATAGACTACTCATTCTACGGGTAGCAGGACAACTACTAGACAATATAATGGCATTATATAAAAACAGTCAAAGTGCCGTTAGAACATCGGAAGGTCTGTCAGAATGGTTTCAGGTTACAACAGGTGTAAGACAAGGATGCGTCCTCTCACCACTCCTCTTCATCATATATATGGACAAAATAAATCTGGAAACAACCAACAATAAGGACAAATCAAATAATAACACAGAGGTAGAAAACTCCAACATCAACGAGCTACTCTTCGCAGATGACCAATGCCTAATATATGAGGATGAAAACCTGCTACAACAGCATTTAACATCTCTAGATAAAAGCTGCACAAACTACAGTATGAAAATTAACACAGCAAAAACAGAGGCTATAAGAATAAGCAAATTAAGACACCCATTAAACATTAAGATCAAAGATAAAGAAATAAAACAAGTAGAGGAATTCAAGTATTTAGGCACAATGTTCACAGAAGATGGGAAACTAGACAGAGAAATTGACATGAGAATACAACAAACAAATACTGTTACATACCAGCTTTCACCATTGCTAAGACATCCAAACATTTCTATGCCAGCTAAACAACAAATAATAAATAGCATTTTCATACCAACTTTGTGCTATGAAAGTCAAACATGGACTCTTTCTAAATCCGATTTAAGAAAGATCAATACATGTGAGATGCGTTGCTTGAGAAAAGTAACAAACAACACAAGAAGAGATAGAATACCAAATGAAACCATAAGAAAAATAGTAGGAACAAAATCCTGCCAAGAATATATAGAACAACAACAACTTAAATGGTTTGGCCACCTGGTCAGAATGAATCCTCACCAATCACCATCAAGGGCGTTCTTCTCGAGAATGCATGGAAAAAGATCAAGAGGAAGACCCAGAAGAAGATGGATAGATGTAGTGACAGAGACATGTAACAACAAAGGAAAATCACTAATTCAGACAGTTCGAGAAACTCAAGAACGACAAATGATATAACCACGATACCTTTTAGGCATCAGTGAAAAGAGAAAGGAAGAAAGAAGAAGATAGCTATTCATTAGTATACATTAATCATAGGCTATCCATTAGTATACATTAATCATAGGCTATCCATTAGCATACATTAATCATAGGCTATCCATTAGTATACATTAATCATAGGCTATCCATTAGTATACATTAATCATAGGCTATCCATTAGTATACATTAATCATAGGCTATCCATTAGCATACATTAATCATAGGCTATCCATTAGTATACATTAATCATAGGCTATCCATTAGTATACATTAATCATAGGCTATCCATTAGTATACATTAATCATAGGCTATCCATTAGTATACATTAATCATCCGGCTTGTTGCAGGAGCTACTGAGTTAAGTGCTCTGTGCACACCGTGAGCTGTGTGTCTCATCCGTTTTGATCCTGCTTCGATATCCCGCTTGTTTACGATGAATGATGATATCGTATGACAGGGAACAGTTGGCTGTGTTCACTTTCTGCGCGGTTTCGCCTTATGTCTTTTGGCGTGTGCTGAGACTGCTACGATGGGACTACAGTTACCTTTCTATGTTTGGGAGATGAGTTAGTAATTCGGATGATTCCACTGGCACGGGCGGTTGAGCAATTATGGATTTTAATTCATTTGCTGTGAGACCGAGGCCTTCCATAGCCAATAACAATAACAATAACATTAATCATAGGATATCCATTAGCTCTAATGTCGTTTATCGTAACGCCTACAAATGTCGGTGCTTCTCTATAAGTTTATTACTTTCGCCTGGAGGAAATGGAAGGAAACAGAATAGGTTTGTTTTTCCTTCTTTCCTGTTACAGTTCTCCATGTAAAGAGGAATTGTTGCAGTTCTCCATGTAAAGAGGAATTGTTGCAGTTCTCCAAGTAAAGGGGAATTGTTACAGTTCTCCATGTAAAGAGGAATTGTTGCAGTTCTCCATGTAAAGAGGAATTGTTACAGTTCTCCAAGTAAAGGGAATTGTTACAGTTCTCCAAGTAAAGGGGAATTGTTACAGTTCTCCAAGTAAAGGGGAATTGTTACAGTTCTCCATGTAAAGGGGAATTGTTACAGTTCTCCAAGTAAAGGGGAATTGTTACAGTTCTCCATGTAAAGGGGAATTGTTACAGTTCTCCATGTAAAGGGGAATTGTTACAGTTCTCCATGTAAAGAGGAATTGTTGCAGTTCTCCATGTAAAGGGGAATTGTTGCAGTTCTCCAAATAAAGGGGAATTGTTACAGTTCTCCATGTAAAGGGGAATTGTTACAGTTCTCCATGTAAAGAGGAATTGTTACAGTTCTCCAAGTAAAGGGGAATTGTTACAGTTCTCCAAGTAAAGGGGAATTGTTACAGTTCTCCATGTAAAGAGGAATTGTTGCAGTTCTCCAAGTAAAGGGGAATTGTTACAGTTCTCCATGTAAAGGGGAATTGTTACAGTTCTCCATGTAAAGAGGAATTGTTACAGTTCTCCATGTAAAGGGGAATTGTTACAGTTCTCCATGTAAAGAGGAATTGTTACAGTTCTCCAAGTAAAAGGGAATTGTTACAGTTCTCCATGTAAAGGGGAATTGTTACAGTTCTCCATGTAAAGAGGAATTGTTACAGTTCTCCAAGTAAAGGGGAATTGTTACAGTTCTCCATGTAAAGGGGAATTGTTACAGTTCTCCATGTAAAGAGGAATTGTTACAATTCTTCATGTAAAGGGGAATTGTTTACAGTTCTCCATGTAAAGCGGAATTGTTACAGTTCTCCATGTAAAGAGGAATTGTTACAATTCTTCATGTAAAGAGGAATTGTTTACAGTTCTCCATGTAAAGCGGAATTGTTACAGTTCTCCATGTAAAGAGAAATTGTTACAGTTGTCCATGTAAAGAGGAATTTTTTTACAGTTGTCCATGTAAAAAGTAATTGTTCCTATTTTGTACGGAACTACAAAGGAACTCAAAAATACCTGCAGATATAATTACAAGGCATTGGGCCGAAGGGCGTCAGCTCACAGTCTTCTGGATCCATAACAACAGCTACAACTTTCAGGGCTTATCCGGGTTGGGTTACCTCTCCTCCGTCAAAAAGATTATAAAAATCCCAACCCAGCTAGGAGATAGTTTACTGGATCACTGCATGAACATTTCTCTTGGAGGCTATTATTTAAGACTAAATTGTCTTTCCTTTAAATGCCCCGCCCCGGGAATTTTTGTTCTCAAGAAACACTAGGATTGTTTCCCCTCATCGATCTCTATTATCTTGGCCAAACTATTTTGGTATCACCACGTTAAGGTTACCACCACGTTAAGGTTATCACCACGTTAAGGTTATCACCACGTTAAGGTTACCACCACGTTAAGGTTATCACCACGTTAAGGTTACCACCACGTTAAGGTTATCACCACGTTAAGGTGGAACATAATTTTGGTAACCAGTACTTGGTTCGCTGACTCTGACGTCATCATTTTCAAGCATAAATTACTTCATGATATCAGCTCATTGGCTAAGTCTCCGTTCTCCAAGTGGGTTTTAGCTACGTGACATTGGTTAGATCGGGCTATCAATACTTTCTTTTATATTTGTAATCTTCTACCTAGTTCAGGTGAACGTATTCGGTCGAGTATTGTTCATTGGCGGAGTCAAGGTTCACGCTGCAGGGGCGGATCTATAATATTAAGCCGCCCAATTAAGAATGTTCCAGCATTTTATTTTGTAATTCCTCCTTTATTTGTTGTCACATTTACACTTCTTTCATTGAACATTCTCTCTTGTTAAGTACCTTCACATGTTTTCTTAAAGATTATACTGCCTTCCGTTTACTACCTTCTCGATTATTGCTGGTATGCAACTTATTAAACAAAATATTTTGTTTGATCACAATTTCTCCTCTTTTTATCATCTTTCTCGTGATTCTTCACCTTCACCTCTCACTACGAATTTCATTTTTTTGTTTCTTTCTATTACCTTCTGCCATTTCGGTTCCTCCTCTCTTTCTATGTCCCTTCTTGTAAAGTGCATACGCTCCGTTCTTTCCAGTGAATCTTTCCTTCTTTGTGGTATCATATAACTAAAGACGACTATGATAATTATTTGTTCCAAATGTTTGTGACACTTCCCTGTATGTAATAACTCCCTTCACCACACTATTAATGATTTTCTTAGACGTTCCCATAATTTTTTATTAATTTGATTGTTGTTGTTTTTTTAAATGTAGCTTGATTTGATCATCTTGTTGGTATAAAGTTATAGTTGATTCCAATACGACTAAAATGATATTTAAGTAATAATGGACACTCGGTGCAATGATGATCAGTGATAGCATTGTAAACACGTATAAGAATAAATATCAGTAACAGCTAAGTACTGAATTGATCAATAACAAGAGCACAGTTGAAGTACAGTTTCTCCTCTACCAGAGCTCACTTTAAACTATGATGAAGACTAAATACTTCTAAACCTCTCAGTGTCAAGTGACCAGATTCTCCTCTTTCAGAGCTCACTTTGAACTATGATGAAGACTAAATACTTCTACACCTCTCAGTGTCAAGTGACCAGATTCCCCTCTTTCAGAGCTCACTTTGAACTATGATGAAGACTAAATACTTCTACACCTCGCAGTGTCAAGTGACCAGATTCTCCTCTTTCAGAGCTCACTTTAAACTATGATGAAGACTAAATATTTCAACATTCCTCAGTGTCAAGTGACCAGATTTCCCTCTTTCAGAGCTCACTTTGAACTATGATGAAGACTAAATACTTCAACATTCCTCAGTGTCAAGTGACCAGATTTCCCTCTTTCAGAGCTCACTTTGAACTATGATGAAGACTAAATACTTCAACATTCCTCAGTGTCAAGTGACCAGATTTCCCTCTTTCAGAGCTCACTTTGAACTATGATGAAGACTAAATACTTCTACACCTCTCAGTGTCAAGTGACCAGATTCTCCTCTCTCAGAGCTCACTTTGAACTATGATGAAGACTAAATACTTCTAAACCTCTCAGTGTCAAGTGACCAGATTCCCCTCTTTCAGAGCTCACTTTGAACTATGATGAAGACTAAATACTTCTAAACCTCTCAGTGTCAAGTGACCAGATTTCCCTCTTTCAGAGCTCACTTTAAACTATGATGAAGACTAAATACTTCAACATTCCTCAGTGTCAAGTGACCAGATTCCCCTCTTTCAGAGCTCACTTTGAACTATGATGAAGACTAAATACTTCTACACCTCTCAGTGTCAAGTGACCAGATTCTCCTCTTTCAGAGCTCACTTTAAACTATGATGAAGACTAAATACTTCAACATTCCTCAGTGTCAAGTGACCAGATTTCCCTCTTTCAGAGCTCACTTTGAACTATGATGAAGACTAAATACTTCTACACCTCTCAGTGTCAAGTGACCAGATTCTCCTCTTTCAGAGCTCACTTTGAACTATGATAAAGACTAAATACTTCTACACCTCTCAGTGTCAAGTGATCAGATTCTCCTCTTTCAGAGCTCACTTTAAACTATGATGAAGACTAAATACTTCAACATTCTTCAGTGTCAAGTGACCAGATTCCCTCTTTCAGAGCTCACTTTGAACTATGATGAAGACTAAATATTTCAACATTCCTCAGTGTCGAGAGACCAGATTTCCCTCTTTCAGAGCTCACTTTGAACTATGATGAAGACTAAATACTTCTACACCTCTCAGTGTCGAGAGACCAGATTTCCCTCTACCAGAGCTTACTTTGATCTATGATGAAGACTAAACACTTCAACATCCCTCAGTGTCAAGTGACCAGATTCCCCTTATTTCCCTTAATGTTGATTCATCTAAAGTCGTGTTATTTTCTGGATCGGGACCTAAACAAGACGTTAATCGTGGACATTTTGGGCCATGACATACAATTCCCATTTTAATGTCAAGGGCCTTCTTCGGGGAAGACAATCACCCAATAGTATTTAATACATGAGTAAATAATTAAAACGAAAGAGTAGTTAGTTGGTAATAACAGTGTTAAACATCCAGTCTATTTCTCTGTTCCCGGGCTATCAGAACAGCAAACTGTAACTAACCCATTCTTTCATATATGATGTTCTGCATGTTGGTATGTGTATTTTTTGTCTTCATTGAACAATGTCTCTGGCTGTATCCTGAACATTGTTTATCTTTTCAACATTTTCTTTTCTGTCCAGGGGTGAAAAAAAAACAAAAAACTCAAGACCTGAACACCTCATAACGACTGCACCGAACAAGCGGCCATTATTCTCGGTACTATAAGTACTCCCACTACCCTCAGCACAATGACTCTTTCAGAAAAACAAATTGCCGGGGTGTATTTTTCTAATTTGAGAGGGTGAGGGAGGAGGTATTTTTCTAATTTGTGAGGGTGAGGGAGGAGGTATTTTTCTAATTTGTGAGGGTGAGGGAGGAGGTATTTTTCTAATTTGAGAGGGTGAGGGAGGAGGTATTTTTCTAATTTGAGAGGATGAGGGAGGAGGTATTTTTCTAATTTGTGAGGGTGAGGGAGGAGGTATTTTTCTAATTTGTGAGGGTGAGGGAGGAGGTATTTTTCTAATTTGAGAGGATGAGGGAGAAGGTATTTTTCTAATTTGAAAAGAGTGATGAGTGTGTATTTTTCTAATTGGTTTAACTTTTAAAGGAAAGACAATTTAAAGCCTTCAATAACGTCGCCCTGACATGAACATCTCAAATCGGTATTTTTCGTTACTAAAAACTTCCCACAACATATTTTTTCCTCACGTTCAATATTGTTATAATTCTCATAATCCTACAGCCATAGATATTATTGTTCTTATCACGAGTAATATAAATTTAATTGTTCTATTTTTACAATTTTCCGCCGGGGAGAGTGATGATATTTTCTAAATTAGAAGGATGGGGGTCGGGTGTGGGTATAACTTAATAACTTACCGCCCGCCCTGGGCTAATCCCTGAAAGAAACCCTGCCCTAGCAGACCCCCACAATTGGATAATACTTTAAAAAAAAATATTTCTTTTTCAAATCCACCGTAGTGCTTCAACGAACACATGTTCACTTGCTAGTTCAATTCGACCTGTACCAGCGCTAATATAACGACCTGTACCATCGCTAATATAACGACCTGTACCATCGCTAATATAACGACCTGTACCATCGCTAATATAACGACTTGTACCATCGCTAATAACGACCTGTACCATCGCTAATATAACGACCTGTACCATCGCTAATATAACGACCTGTACCATCGCTAATATAACGACCTGTACCATCGCTAATATAACGACCTGTACCATCGCTAATATAACGACCTGTACCATCGCTAATATAACGACCTGTAACATCGCTAATATAACGACTTGTACCATCGCAAATATAACGACCTGTACTATCGCTAATATAACGACCTGTACTATCGCTAATATAACGACTTGTACCATCGCAAATATAACGACCTGTACTATCGCTAATATAACGACCTGTACTATCGCTAATATAACGACCTGTACCATCGCTAATATAACGACCTGTACCATCGCAAATATACGACCTGTAACATCGCCAATATAACGACCTGTAACATCGCTAATATAACGACCTATAAGATCGCTAATATAACGACCTGTACCATCACTAATATAACGACCTGTAACATCGCTAATATAACGACCTATAAGATCGCTAATATAACGACCTGTACCATCGCTAATATAACGACCTGTACCATCGCTAATATAACGACCTGTACCATCGCTAATATAACGACCTGTACCATCGCTAATATAACGACCTGTACCATCGCTAATATAACGACTGTAACATCGCTAATATAACGACTTGTACCATCGCAAATATAACGACCTGTACTATCGCTAATATAACGACCTGTACTATCGCTAATATAACGACTTGTACCATCGCAAATATAACGACCTGTACTATCGCTAATATAACGACCTGTACTATCGCTAATATAACGACCTGTACCATCGCTAATATAACGACCTGTACCATCGCAAATATACGACCTGTAACATCGCCAATATAACGACCTGTAACATCGCTAATATAACGACCTATAAGATCGCTAATATAACGACCTGTACCATCACTAATATAACGACCTGTAACATCGCTAATATAACGACCTATAAGATCGCTAATATAACGACCTGTACCATCGCTAATATAACGACCTGTAACATCGCTAATATAACGACCTGTACCATCGCTAACATAATGCCCATCCATTTGCTAAACAGAACTCATTCCCAACTCTCGAACCCTCAATTATTTTTAACGTTACAGATCTTCAAAATTAATGACACAATTTCATTCAATGAAGCTCTCATCAATAATCGAACATTCTAGCTGTACCTGTCTCCTTGCATTCTCAGGCACTAATATATTCTGGCCTGAATTGCCGGCTATCGATTTCTCTTGGCTCCCGCTCTGTTTCATCGATCTTTAACCTTGAGTGTGTCAAGCGATAATACTGTAACAACGATTGTTGTTCTGGTTGCTAGGATCCATTGTTGTGGTTGCTAAGGTTGAATGTTCAGGAAGTAGATATTGGCAACAAACTGTATCAAATCACAGTTTACTGCTCTAGTACCCTGTCGGTTATTTTCCTACTGCGTTAACAGTGGACAGGTCGTGACAGGTTATTAACGTGTTTACAAGGTTGGTAAAAATGGTACAGATTCCTGAGACTCCAAAGGTAAACGTTTTCCCCAGTAAAAAATCGCCGTTGCCATATTCATAAAGTTGTTGCCACAACAAACACCTGTGTACGTTGCGTATCAAATATCAAATCGAAGAAGCGTTGCGCCGTGTCATTTTAAACTTTACATTCCAAATGGTAAACGTAGCCCCAAAGGCAATGAATGTCGTGTAAGCATTAGTGTTTTAATTAACGAGTGTAGGGTATAAGGAATATGGTTTTAGTTCACATTTAGGTGCTGGTTTTTTTGTTTACAGAGGAAACGTTTGTACGTAGGGGGCTACGGTAGCTCGTTAGTTAGTAAACTAGACTACTAAGGACAAGAAGTCAAGTTTGATCCCGATGGGTAACTCGTAGGTTCGTCCTGTCTTTAAATGGTACCTCATTATTATGGGAATGTTGAGCGGTCTGGAGTGATGCCGACCACACCATTCATAAACATGCCGTTGCTAATTGACAAATATGGATACAAACAATATCCCCCGCATACGCGTTAAGGTGTCGCGAAAACCCTTTATTTTTAAAAACATTTTTGAATAATATGGTCAAGACCAAGCCAGGCCGCCTTTCTTCTCCCAGGAAAACAAATATTCGTCACCCACAAAAAGAGCTGAGGCATGAACGCAGATGCCGGTCACTGGAGGATATAATAACAACTTCTTGTGTACAACTGTCTTTACCAACGTGGAGGACATAAATACAACTTCTTGTGTTGATACATTTTCCAGTCTGCCTTTTTGTAATTCCATCTGGAGAGAGTGCTGCTCTCCCTGATGGCCTCATTTTGCACCACTAAAAAGACTGGTCGGTGGTCGCTGCCTCCAAGTTGTTTCCCAACAATTCGTGTGATATTCCAATCCAGGTCTGGTGAATGGAAAGCAAGGTCTGGTGTAGATGTGGTATGCCATGATCTGGAGTAGAATGTTGGTGGATCTGTTGCCTGGTTTAATAGTATAAGCCCATTGTCATCCTGCCAATTTTCAAGCTCTTCACCTCTCTTGTCCATATGTTCATAGCCCCAGCTCTGTGAGTGGCTGTTAAAGTCTCCACATACAATTATTCTTTCTTTTAATGTAATTGTGTCTAGTGCTAGTGGGTGGTCACTCGGACAGTAGTAGTTAAGTAGATGGAAGTCTGTATTTCCTGTCCTGAGGTGCAGTATTTGATATTCCGCCCCATCCATATACACTTCAATCTGACATGCATTAATGTTGTTCCTTACAACGACAAGAGACCCGTTAAAACAACAAAATGCAAGACAAGAAGAGACCACACATGAAGTAATGGAAACACCCATTACACAAAGAGAGCTAGAGCTGGCAATATCCAAATTAAAAATGAAAAAGTCACCAGGCAATGATGGAGTGTCCAATGAAATGATTAAGAACTTGGGAACTGCAGCTAAAGCAAAACTACTGCAGATCTACAACATTTGCTGGATCACAGGTAGAGTGCCACAGGCATGGAGAGAAGCAATTATGATACCATTACTAAAGCCAGGAAAAGATGGTTCAATGACATCCAGCTATAGACCAATCAGCCTTACAAGCTGTTTGTGTAAAACAATGGAACGTATAATCAATCTCAGACTGCAGTGGTATCTGGAAAGTGAAAACCTCCTTGTCCCACAACAAGCAGGCTTTAGACAGTGTTACTCTACCGAAGATCAAGCAACCTATCTTTCCCAGGAAATTGAAGATGCGTTTCAAGAAAAGAAACTGGTACTAGCAGCATGGATAGACCTAAAGAAAGCATTTGATAAGGTATGGAAGGAAGGGCTTTTGAAGAAACTGAGAAATTATGGAGTAAATGGCAGGATGTACAAATGGGTCAAAGCATACCTGCATAACAGGAGAGCCAGAGTGCAACTGGATGGTCTTAAGAGTAAGAAGGTCTTATTGCGCCAGGGCGTTCCACAAGGAGGGGTACTATCTCCAACACTTTTTCTGATCTACATCAATGACCTAGTTACTGAACTACCACATGGCATCAAAGTGGCAATGTATGCAGATGACTTGGTAATGTGGTGCACAGAGGAGTATGCAACAGTGGCCTCCAAATTGCTACAAAGAGCTATGAATGCACTGAATTCATGGACAAATAGATGGTGTATCAGCATCAATACAGACAAATGCAGTACTACACTTTTCACACTCTCCCCAAAACAAAAAGCAGGAGCCATCTACATAAACAATGAGCCTGTGAAAGAAGACATACAAGCTACATATCTCGGAGTTACATTTGATAACAAACTATCTTGGAAACAGCAGATAAATAAGGCAACCCAAAAAGCAAGGAGGAAATTGGCTATTCTAAGAAAGTTGTGTGGAACCACATGGGGTGCGAGTGGGAAAATACTCAGTAAAGTTTACCAACAGAGTATACGCCCACATTTAGAATATGGATCATCCGCATGGTGCTCAGCATCAAACACCACATTGCAAGAACTGGATAAAGTACAAAACCAGGCACTTAGGGTCATCACAGGAGCAATGAAATCAACACCAATATTGGAGATGGAGAAATTGTGGAGGATACCAGCACTGAGAGAACGGAGAGACACAAAGGTGCTGATACAGGCAGAAAAATTTGTATGCATGCCGAGACATCCAATGAAGGACAGATTCCAAAATCTTGCATTGGGACGACTTAAGAGAAGCAGCTTTATCCACCAAGCCAAGCGTATTAGTAGACAAACACCAGACATGCCAAGAGTTGTTAAACCCCTTCTGCCCATACCAGAACAGACTCCCTGGACAGATGAATCAGGATTATCAGTTCAAATACGGACAGAAGTGAAAGGAATAGTTGACAAAGAGGAACAAAATAGTCTACAGCGAAAAACAATAACTCTCAGTTTCCTGGATGAAGAATACCCACAAGACCTATGGATTCGTGTGTACACAGATGGATCAGCACAGAATGCAGTAAAGAATGGGGGAGCAGGTGCATATATAGAGTACCCAAATAACACTAGGGATATGAATAAAATAGCAACAGGGAAATATTGTCACAATTATGATGCAGAAATACAAGCAATAAAGTTGGCAATAGAAAAACTGCTGAACAGTAATCTTAGCCCACAGCCTGTAGTGTTTTTGACAGATGCAAGATCAGTACTCCAGGCACTACAATCAGAAAATTACCACATCTGCAGACCTTATTGACTGAACTCTGCAAGCACCACAGGGTTGCCCTGCAGTGGATCCCGTCTCACTGTGGAATACCAGGAAATGAAAAAGCAGATCAGTTGGCAAAGGAAGGTTCAACAGGCACACAACTAGATACACCAGTTACATACCATCATAAGAAACAGATAATCAAATCAATCAGAGGACCACAAGCCCCAAATCAGGATGCCTTTCATAATATGAATAGATATGAACAAGTTATCATTATACGCCTAAGAACAGGACACAGTCGACTCCATAGTCACATGTATACAAAATTCAAGATCGGCACATCAACTACTTGTACATGTGGACAGGCACCCCAGACTGCTGAACACATACTTCAAGACTGCACTGAATATAGTAGACTGAGGAAAATCCATTGGCCCATAGATACAACACTACAGGCAAAACTATATGGGCCACTGCAAGAATTACAAAAGACAGTAAAATTTATACAGGAAACGACATTGCAGATATAGACAATACTTCAGGCGAACGAAAGATAGATAGATAGAACTTCTTGTGTACAACTATCTTTACCACGCGGAGGACATAACAACCACAACTTCTTGTGTACAACTGTCTTTACCAACGCGGAGGACATAACCACAACTTTTTGTGTACAACTGTCTTTACCAACGCGGAGGACATAACCACAACTTCTTGTGTACAACTGTCTTACCAACGCGGAGGACATAACCACAACTTCTTGTGTACAACTGTCTTTACCAACGCGGAGGACATAACCACAACTTCTTGTGTACAACTGTCTTTACCAACGCGGAGGACATAACCACAACTTCTTGTGTACACCTGTCTTTACCAACGCGGAGGACATAACCAACAACAACTCTTGTGTACAACTGTCTTACCAACGCGAAGGACATAACCACAACTTCTTGTGTACACCTGTTTTACCAACGAGGAGGACATAACCACAACTTCTTGTGTACACTGTCTTTACCAACGAGGAGGACATAACAACCACAACTTCTTGGGTACAACTGTCTTTACCAACGCGGAGGACATAACCACAACCTTGTGTACAACTGTCTTTACCAATGCGGAGGACATAACCACAACTTTTTGTGTATAACTGTCTTTACCAATGCGGAGGACATAACCACAACTTCTTGTGTACAACTGTCTTTACCAATGCGGAGGACATAACCCAACTTTTTGTGTATAACTGTCTTTACCAACGCGAAGGACATAACCACAACTTCTTGTGTACAACTGTTCTTTACCAATGCGGAGGACATAACCACAACTTTTTGTGTACAACTGTCTTTACAACGCGGAGGACATAACCACAACTTTTTGTGTATAACTGTCTTTACCAACGCGGAGGACATAAATACAACTTTTTGTGCACAACTGTCTTTACCAACGCGGAGGACATAACCACATCTTCTTGTGCACAACTGTCTTTACCAACGCGGAGGACATAACCACATCTTCTTGTGTACAACTGTCTTTACCATTCGCGGAGGACATAACCACAACTTCTTAAGTGCAACTGTCTTACCAACGCGGAGGACATGACCACAACTTCTTGTGTACAACTGTCTTTACCAACGCGAAGGACATAACCACAACTTTCTTTGTGTACAACTGTCTTTACCAACGCGGAGGACATAACCACAACTTCTTGTGTACAACTGTCTTTACCAACGCGGAGGACATGACCACAACTTCTTGTGTACACCTGTCTTTACCAACGCGGAGGACACGACCACAACTTCTTGTGTACAATGTCTTTACCAACGCGAGGACATAACCACAACTTCTTGTATACAACTGTCTTTACCAACACGGAGGACATAACCACATCTTCTTGTGTACAACTGGCTTTACCAACACGGAGGACATAACCACAACTTCTTGTGTACAACTGTCTTTACCAACGAGGAGGACATAAGCACAACTTCTTGGGTACAACTGCTTTACCAACACGGAGGACATAACCACAACTTCTTGTGTACAAACTGTCTCTACCAACGCGGAGGACATAACCACAACTTCTTGTGTACAACTGTCTTTACCAACGAGGAGGACATAAGCACAACTTCTTGTGTACAACTGTCTTTACCAACACGGAGGACATAAGCACAACTTCTTGTGTACAACTGTCTTTACCAACGAGGAGGACATAAGCACAACTTCTTGTGTACAACTGTCTTTACCAACGAGGAGGACATAAGCCCAACTTCTTGTGCACAACTGTCTTTACCAACGAGGAGGACATAAGCACAACTTCTTGTGTACAACTGTCTTTACCAACACGGAGGACATAAGCACAACTTCTTGTGTACAACTGTCTTTACCAACGAGGAGGACATAAGCACAACTTCTTGTGTACAACTGTCTTCGCAACGAGGAGGACATAAGCACAACTTCTTGTGTACAACTGTCTTTACCAACGAGGAGGACATAAGCACAACTTCTTGTGTACAACTGTCTTTACCAATGCGGAGGACATAACCACAACTTCTTGTGTACAACTGTCTCTACCAACGCTGAGGACATAACCACAACTTCTTGTGTACAACTGTCTCTACCAACGCGGAGGACATAACCACAACTTCTTGTGTACAACTGTCTCTACCAACGCGTTAATGAATAATGTCTGGCCTGCTTCTGCTGAAAAAAAAAAAAAAAAAAAAGTAAGAGCCCCCGTCACGCCAAGTGGTGTATAGGGAATATGGTATAAGTGACCATAAATTTTACAGACCTTCAGCGCATGATTTTTGGGGTAATGTGGTCGGTATTATGCCCGTGCCGCTCCACTTTCCAGAAAAAAAAACCAGAACCCATTTAAGGTTGGGTGAACCCGGAAGCGGTCGGTTGGGATCGAACCCTACCCCTTGTCCTTTGCAGTCCAGTTCATTAACCACTGAGCTATCACGGCTCCCTTCTGCTGAATAGCTAGCATTCAATCCAGTGCCCTCCTTCCATGTACCAGACACGGTTCTGCTTCTAACATACACCTACTACATCGACATCAGTTATTCGACTTCGTCTTATTGCTGGAAAACATCTACTTAGTCAAATCATCATGATCATGTTAAAGATGATAACACACAAGTCACCTTCTTATTGTTTTCACTGTTGATTACTCAATTTAGTCATAGTTTCAGACTATTTGAATGTTCTGCTCTAACAAAAGAAGAAGAGAGACCGAGTTATCAAATTGCCACTGTCTACATCGTTGCCACAATAGAATGAGACTACTGAAGAACTGAGAGGTAACACCAGCGTGGGCGAAATACACCCTAACGGGGAATCAATTCAGAGGAAGAGGATACAGCACTCGGAAAAAATGATAAATAAACAACAGAAAAAAAAACAAAGAACAATATATGGTCCGAAGCAGGATCGAACCCGCACTCCTTGGCACAGCGCCTTGTCACGAAAAGCCGAACTCTAGGGAACATTGCCAACTCGGCTAACTAAAAATAGCCATCATTGGCGATGTCTTTCACGCAGGTGTTCTCATGACTATAGCATAAGGCTGCTATCAAAACTCGAGAATAAATTGTGTATCTGTATTTTTCCTATTAAGACAAGTATCTCCCAGATACGGTAGGGCTGGCTACTTACTGAAATCATTTAGGACGAAACAACACGAATAGTAGTTACCAGTGGTTTAGACAGAAGACAAATAATAATAAATCAGCGCTGATTATCGCTCGGAAGTTTCCCTCTATAATCTCTCTTCTTGTCTACCTCTCAGCTCCCTGTGGAGCATAGGTCTTCAACAAACACTTTCCATGTCGTTCTGTTTCTGCCACTCTTTTAAGATCATTCCATGTCTTCCCCATCCTCTTCATCTCTACTTCTATCTGTCTTCTCAAGAATTCCTTGGTCTTCTCTTTGCTTTTTCCCTGGGGATTCCAAAAGAGGGCCTGTTGTGTAATACTCTCAGTTGGTTTCCGTAGTGTGTGTCCTATCCAGCGCCATCGTCTTCGCTGTATCTCTTTATCCACTGGTATTTAACTGATACATTTCCATAATTCTATGTTAGTGATTTTGTCCTGCCATTTCCATCCTTTTATGCGTTAGATTCCATTAATGAAAGTCTATTTCTTCCTGATATCTTCCCTCTATAATAATATTCGTTTATTATTAGTTGTCTCCAGTCTACAACCTAACGGGGACATGACAACAAAACATCTCTCACGACGGTTTCTTGCAACAAGCAGACTAGAGGAGAAGAAGAAGAATGTGATCCACGTTACCACCTTAGAAGAGAAAATGTATGTCAGAACAGAAACAATAAAAGAGAAAGTAGACTTCAACAGAAAGTCGACACTGCCAGTTAGAATGAGTAATAATCTTTGAAAAGTGGTTTTGAATTTCACGACATACTGAACCTTTGTTGAAGATATGTTCGTATTTTAAGAAAATTTGGAACTGGTGCTTCGTACTTTACGCACACTTAAAGCGTGCTGAACTGGTGATTAGCACTTTACGCACACTTAAAGCGTGCCGAACTAGTACTTTTATTTTAGGAATATTTAACCTGTGCTGAACTGGTGCTTCGCACTTTAGGAATATTTAACCTGTGATGAACTGGTGCTTCGCACTTTAGGAATATTTAACCTGTGCTGAACTGGTGCTTCGCACTTTAGGAATATTTAACCTGTGCTGAACTGGTGCTTCGCACTTTAGGAAATATTAACCTGTGCTGAACTGGTGCTTCGCACTTTAGGAATACCGAACTGGTGTTTCGTATATTACAACGTTCCGAGGTTCAGTTGAATAGATGGGAGCACACTCGTCGTTAATGTAGAGTCATTTGGGTTAGATTGTAAAGGTGTCAGGGTCGACAATTGCAACAAATGATTGGTAGAGAAATGGAGAGATTATTGAGAAGTGTTGGAGAAATAGAACTATTAGTGAGAGAGAGGGGGAGAGAGAGAGAGAGAGAGAGAGAGTGAGAGATTTATGAATTAACAAAACAAATACTTCATAATCTCTGAAGGGAACAAAAATAGTTATATATAAAAATGACAAAAGTTTCCAAATATTCACCAACCTCCATTTGATGAACAAAACACTGTTATCTGATATTTATGTTTGTACTTGACAGCAGAAAACGCGGCAAGGCGAGATGGTAGGCGGGTCCACATTCTACCTGCACAGACTTGACTTACGAACGTCTGTTTAAAACAATTATACAGTAAAGTCTCGATTATCCGGAATGCTCGGGGGAAGAACCCATTCTGGATATTGAATTTTTCTGGATAATCGAGAGTAAGAAAACCAAACTCAAAATTTATGAAAAAACAACTTATTGAAAAATTGCAATGCTCAGAAATATTTAAATTCGTTGTGAAATTCGCGAGCTTTCTCTATCAACATGGGTCCTGATATTGGCATTCCTTTTCTTCTTCTTTCTAAAAACCACACATAAAGGACGTCGTCGAGTTTTTCAAATTTTGGCCGTTTCATACTTCGTCTCTGGTGTATATTGTGCTGCTTTCAGACTCCGACGCAAACTAAACAACTCATCTTTTTGATTTCGTATGTCATATTATGTTGAAGAGGCTATGCCAAATTCAGTCATCAAAACGTTGCGATTAACGCCTTTTTAAGTCTACTAGCGATTTCAATCTTCTGGTTCAGTGTCAATACAGTTCGCTTGCGTTTACCTTTGCGGGAAATTGAGGTGTGGTTTGCACTCGCAGAGGCCATTATTTAACCAAAAATGTATTCCGTTAAAAAGTATGCACACATGCGTTTATAGCATATCATGTATAATTTATACTGATGGAACGAATTTCAGCTTGCACAAATGTCTGAGACAAACTAACGTCAAACTCTGTATCTTACTCTTTTTAAATTCCAGTCGGTAATTTTGAACCCCCCCCTTTCTTCTCACCATCTCTATGTCACTGCACGCCGGCTGCTCAACCTTTGATTTATAATCATCAAAGTTATGGGCTCTTCAATTTTCACAAACAAATCGTCTGCTTCTAATGTTCGGTCAGACTGTCAAACGCCATATTTTTGACAAATTCATGACCAACTTTAGATCTAAAGCAGGCTATGAGACAATTAAGCAAATTTGTAAAATCATGTAGATAAGTGTTTTTGGCACGACTAAGATTTCCCGACAAAAACATTTAGTCGGGGGAAAAAGTGAAGATATAGACTGTCTGTCGCTTTTACTTGGAATATTTGGAGACACAATGTCTGGATTGAATAAAATATGTTCGCTCCTATTTGAAGTATATTACTGTAAATACACTATTGTAAACGCAATATTGTGTAATGATAGAGCCTGTAGAAGTAAGCGCAGCGCACAAACCGTGTTGTAGCGTTTTCGATTTCCGGATAAAGGCATTTAATTTAACTGAACAAAACATGATTCAAGCTTTCTCCCTATAATAAAAAAAAAAAAAAAAAAAAAGTCCGTTAAATTGAGAATTCGGATTATTGAGTACCGCATAATCGAGACTTTACTGTATTTCCCTTTGTAGTGTCTACACTCACGTGTGGTTCCGCTATTCCTGGGACAGGTCGTGACGTGCATGGCCTTACTGTGTCTAAAATAGACGACACGGTGTACGCAATTAATAAAAGATGGAGACCGGAAGGAATCACAAGCACTTGTCGTAAGAGTGACGGATGCATTCTATTGTGCCCTCATCTTTGTATCCTTTACTTTCGTTGTGTTTTTTTTTTTGGGGGGAAGGGGGGGTGTGGGGTGTTCTAACTAATTATTTGTACGATTTCTTTATCTGCAACCTTATAATTAATATACACATTTTTTTTCCTTTTCACCCCCCCCCCCTCCTTTTTGTTGCTAACATTTCCTTATATCCCTATCGGATTGGCATCCACGACGAATCATTGCTAGAATTGTAATTCTTTAACTTTTCCCCGCATTTTTGGGTTGTCACTGTGACCAGTTCTGACCAATGGAAGTAAATCAAGGACAGTAGACAAATCAATGCAAAGACGATTAGAGGCCACAGGGTTTGGGATTTCTCAGAAAAATGTTGAAAGTTCCCTGGACAGCTAAAAAGACCAATGAGGAAATTCTCCAATAAACCAACACAAAAGGGAGCTCCTACGAAACTGAAAGAAGCAATCAACATTTCTCGGACACATCATGGGAAGAGAAAAGTCGGAATACTTGGCTACAACTGACAAAATAAAAGTAAAGAGAGATCGCGGCCGATAAAAAAGATAAGATACTGGATCTTTATGACAATAACTGCACACACACACACAATTGAGAAGTGGAACCAATTCTGTTTACTGGTATCTGACTTTGACACGTCCCAGAAGACTCACACCATTCGAATTTATCATCGAGCTAGCACTATGATTCGGGTAAAGAATGACACTCCAAAGGCTTTCTCTGACAGTGGCGGCATAGTGTTCCAGTATAATGATATATCATACCCAAATATTTATGTGAACACATATTGTAGTCACAATACAAGCGATAATGGCACACAGTAAGTTTGAGTTCTCACCGACCTTTTCGCAGGACGAGAGTGCACTGACGGTGTGTGAGGTGCAAACATTTACAGACACCTATTGTCTGGACGGGCATTCTTGGTCGTTTTGGTACAGTGTGTGGTGGGAGTAGCAAAGGCTGCACTGTCATCATCGGTACGTGTCACGGCAACTGTTCACATGGGAACTATGGACACGACTGCTCCGGGTCTTGTCTTAGTGTCAGTTCTTTATATGAGGAAAATCCAGAAAATGCCAACATTGCAAACATCCGGCTATACCTGTGATGACACTTGTCCTGATGGAAATTTCGGCTACAGTGCGAACATACGTGTTCTGATGGCTGTGACATTCATATGGGACACAGAAAGAGCAGACTGTACGCGCAAGGAAGCGTACTACGGGCCAGACTGCACTCTCAAATGTCCTGACCACTGTTTCAAAGACACCGTGAACAGTCAACCGGTATCTGTTCATGCAAGGGAACGTTCTACGGGTCAGACGCACTCTCAAATCTCGTACAACTGTTTGGTCGAATCTGTTAACAGTTCATGGGAGCCGGCGTCTCGTTATGTCGATGATTCCCACGTTAAGAAGAGTCTGCCGACTACAACAAACCACGCATATGGATACCTTAAGTGTATGTGATATTTTCTTTCTGTGCTGGACATGGTTCATTCTTGGTGTGATTCATTGCTAGCCAAGGCTCCTATCTTGGCTTGTGTGTGTGTGTGCTGGCCATGGCTCATCTGTGTGTGTCATGTTAGTCATATCTCATATCTTGGAGTGTCCGTGTTAATCATGTCTCATATCTTTAAGTGTGTATGTGTTTAATCATATCTCATATCTTAGTGTGTGTGTATGTGTTTAGTCATATCTCATATCTTAGTGTGTATCTGTGTTAGTCATGTGTCATATCTTTGTGTGTGCATGTTTGGGCTAGTGATATCTCATATCTCTGTGTTGTGCAGTCTGTGTATGTCAATACTCACATCCTTGTGTTTGCATGGCTATGCCAGTTATCTCATATCATTGTGTGTGCTATCTATGTTGGTCATATCTCATATCTTTGTGAGCATGTCCATGTTAGACATGGGTAATTTCTTTGTGGATGCATGTCTATGTCAGTCAATCTCATTATCTTATGTGCATGTTTATGTTAGTCATGTGCATATATCTTGATGTATGTCAGTGTTAGTCATGCCTCGTATCGCTATGTGCATGTCTGTGTTTGTCACATCTCATATCTTTGTGTGTGTATGTCTGTGTTAGTCACCTCTAGTGACTCGGGCAGATGGTGCTTGTAAACCTGGGACAATCAAAGGCTAGGGAAAGCAAACCTGAAAAAAATGCTGCTGAAATCGGATGCACTGGGCCATTGGCGCAGAAAACAGTGCAACGTTTTAACGGGTGTTCAATCAGAGGGATCTGGCAGACTCTAATTGTGATGTTCTGTTTGTAACCACCTAACTGACAGCTGAGTTTCATGTGAGGAGCTGGAATCCTACTCTGATTGGGTCTTGATCGCAGAGAGAGAGAGAGAGAGAGAGAGAGAGAGAGAGATACTGGATAGCTTGGTGTCATGGCATGGGAGACAACAACAACAGAAATGATTACGATGTATGGGATATATATTATTGAAAGATACATTTTCGCCTACGGCAAACCGGTATGGCACTTGATGCTGACTCTGGCCGAATGGATATTTGTCCCTAGTATGCCACTCAATGAATGACAAGAGGTAGGGTTCGATCCCAACCGACGGCTTTCGGTCTTACCCAGCCTTAAATGGGTACCTGATTTTTTTTCTGAAAGTAAAGCGGCACGGGCGTAATACCGGCCACATTACCAAAATTCAGTGGCTGAAGGTCTGTAAAATGTATGGTCACTAACACCATATTCCCTATACGCCACTTGGCGTGACGGCGGTACTTTACTTTACTACTTACTTAAATAATACTAATGCTACTACAAAAGTAAAAAAAAATAAAGAGCCCCGTCACGCCAAGTGCCGTATAGGGAATATGGTGTTAGTGACCATAAACTTTACAGACCTTCAGCACATTGATTTTTGGGGTAATGTGGCCGGTATTGCGCCCGTGCCGCTTTACTTTCCAAGAAAAAAAAATCAGGTACCCATTTAAGGCTAATGCTACTAAACTAATTTCATATTTTCTCAACTATTTCCACTCTTTAAGCTAACTAATCCTAAAGGATACCTGTCGAAGAATAGAAGTAGCATGTTCTTCACCATTTAAATCGGTGATCCATTATGTCTCTCAAGTACCCACGAAGAAATGAAACCCCATATTATCGAAATGATCCCCTCATATTGTGCCGTATTATACAAATAGAATGGTTCATTATTTCTGCTCGTTTACACAGCGTGTTTGCCGTCAAGAATAGGCATGTCATGCATTTCTTCCTTAGGCACAGAAACACGACTTTATGTTCAAACGGTGACCTTATTAGCAAGATCAACAACAAGGCATTAGAAATATTTCGAAACGTGCATTGTGATCTGTGTGCACCTTTCTGGTGGGCCAAACTCCGTTTATTAAATTTAAGGATTTGAAATAAGCGATTCTTAAAATATAGGATATTTCCCACTCTCCGGATTGAGTAAATAGGCCTACTTCAGAAAAAATCCTTAAGATACCTTGGATAATGAAAAAAAAAAATGCAATAAAGCCATATTACAAGATTTTAAATATTAAAAAGAACTGGTTTATAACGCCTTTTTACAGGGAAAAATAAAATACTATGGCCACGTCAAAAGATACGACGGGCTGGAAAGAATAATGACGGAAGGCATG